>OX463850.1:14209805-14584710 GCA_949825065.1 Odontocerum albicorne
ACGCTCTCATTTCTACCGCATTTATCTTATTTTTATCCTTTGTTTTGCCACATTCAAGTTTCGTTTGCAAGTTCAAGGTAAGGATTCAATGATCTGCAGCCAACTTTGCTAATCTTGAAATTATCTGGTCAGTATACACATTGTGAAGTGGAGATCTGATCTCTCTGCTTACCTCAATATGAGCATAACATTAAGGTGATGAAAGTTATAGAAGTAGTTAAATAGGCATGAGAAAAAACTTGCACATAAGCAATCAACTACGGGATTTATTTTTCTGGGATATTATCCCTATTTAGGCAATTCTTTTCCGAAAGTTTCTCAGTCAAGATAACCTTTTCCTATCCAGTCAGTGTTTTCCTTTAACATTTATTTCCTTTCGTGAATGTGTGGAGTCTAAATTTCAGCAGCATATATTCCCAAAATATTCTATTTCATAGCATTTCATCACGTTGAGACGTTATCTGCCCTTGTGAAGTACATTTAGACTTTTTAATTTTTTATGTAGCTAGACCACTTGATGCTTCAAGAATCTTAATTGTAGAGTATTTTGAAATGTTTATAATAATGTACCTAATGGCAAACACTACCCTAGATAGTACTAAAAAAAGGGTACTGGTGTGGTAAAAGAGTTCATCAGGTAATAAAACTTAGACGCATTAGATATGTGCGAGTGTTGTCTCTCCACGTGCAGGGTAACATTCCAAAAACGTGCGATGACCGCGAGTTCCGTGTATACTCCAGTGGTCATAAACCTCGATTAATGAGAACGAAGACAATTTTGTCTCCAGGTCATGATCTTCAATAAGTCCAATCACCAATCCGGATTATTGAAAGATTATCACACGAATGAATGAATGAATGGTATTAAAAAAAAACAATATGATAAACATAATTTCTAAGAGATAATCGAATAGGTAAACGCTAAACGTAGCATAGCACAAACAGTTTTTCTTCTTGGCGTTACATTTTATCCTGCTGAACGTAGCCTTTCATGTTGATTTATTAACAGTTGTCTGGAACAGCTGCATAGTTATCTTTTGAAATCACAGACGTTGATTTTTCAATCAAGATTTGGAACTGTTCAGAATATTTGTAACGAGTTCTTTCTACTGTGTATTCGAACCTATCTAAAATATATTTTCAGCGGCCATGACCCAACGATTTGTATTCACGCCAAGGAAGCGGGCGCCTCAGATTCGATTACTGGCGGATTCACTTCCTATCTAGTTTTATTTTTAGGCCACTTTACATCTGAATTTTTTTTTAACTTATACGTTGCTTATCCTAAACTCTTATAGTGCTATTAAGCAACACAAAAAACACTTGATACAACTCTGCCTAACGAAACGCTGTAGCAGATTAGGTCTGCCGATCGACATGGAAATTAAATCTCTTTGTCATTGGAACTTTGAGTTTTTTATATCAAGACAGTATGTTCGCTGAAGAGCAACAGATTGCACATGATAACCTGATACATACACAAGCCTCTTTCATCCACAGGATGGCTGACACCCACACTCAAATCGTAAAATATACTGTCGGCCCTTTGGCAGGGGCAAATTCAAGATACTCGTACGTTAAGGAAATTGCAGTTCTAAACGCTTTCTTAATGAGTTATTTTAAGGCAGTGGACTGTTGAGAACATCAATAATATGGTATGTTCTCCAATACCTGTTCTTTGATAAACCGTTTCAATTCAATAATGCGCCATAAACTTTTATATGATTAATTATTGTTCAGTGCAGATTAATTTTTATAAACTTCCACGCTGAAAGTAAGATTGCCATAAAATCTGAAAATGATGATTGAATGGCTGCAATCAATTATGTCAGAGATAGATTACATGCGCGCTGAGACAACCAAAACGAGAAGTAGATATGCTATTACATCTTATCAGCTCGAGGATGATGAGAAACTAAATATATAGGAAGAACTTGGATGACAGCTGTAGAGAGAGAGGACTGAGAGTACATTCACTGAAGAAGGAAAATTAGAGTTTGAATTAATAAAGTATGAATAAAATGTGAAAGAAAAATAAGAAATAAGATTCATAAACGTGTCAAAAAAAATTTAGACTAAAGATACAACGGAAAACTAAAAACACTCAAAAAAATTCAATGAATACAATATAAGTACAGAGAAGATTGTAGAATGAGCTTAAGTTCGTCGTTACTACTATTTTGTGCTCAGGCTTGTCGCCACCGAAGGAGGAATCCCTTTGGGCAGATCTTTCTTCGACAGGAGACGTCGCGTTGATATTAAAAAGAAGATTTCAATCTTCTGGTGTTGATATCGCTGGATGATACATATTTTGTTCCTCATAACAGCGTAGATGGTTGTAGAATCGAACTGAACTAAACCCCAAAAATAGAAAATTGAGGATAAAATAGCGTTCAAAGCAGAACATTAGATTTTAGCATTTTTTTTGATATTATGCTTTAAAAACAGAGAATTCCTGATAAAAATTACATTTCAAAATTTGACCCGTCATATCTCTTTAAAAAGAGAATAAATTTTATTTGATTACACACGTTTTATACAGTACAACCTGGCGGGCTTATTGCCATGTGGCGATCTCTCCAAAATAATCAAGAATTTGTAAACGAGGCCTCGAGTGAAAACCACATTGACTTCTTTAAAAAAAGGGTCCAACGGAGAACGAGCCGGCAACCCATAGTTTGGGAGAAAAGCATCTTACCAACTAGACCACAAAGGAGATAAATGTTTACAATTTTTATCAATAAATTTCAATTGAAGACCCTGTCTCCAAGTCTTAACTAAAATATATGTTTTTGAAAAAAAAAAATAGATTAGTATCAAATATGTACCTATATCAAGTTCGCACATGTCAAAACCAAACCCAAATTTCTTATTTCAAGAATGAACTTTCGGCGCAGTTAAGTGAATGAGAAGATAGTATATACGAGTACTGCTTTGTTGTGTACATTTTTAATAATAACAACAAAAATATTCAAGTACTTTAAGCACGAAGCTAGGGCCATTTCAAAAGAAACGCACCATCTCTAAGGGCAGTATAAAATAATAGCGAAACATGGCCCTTTTGGCCCTGTTTCACTATTATTTTACACTATTTTTAAAAACCACATTAGAAAAGGTTAAAAAGTACATTCTTTAAATAACTTTCCAATTGATCAAACCTCTGTAATTTCTAACCACAGCTTACACACAGAAAATGATTAAATAAAAAGAAGTACACCGCAAGAAAAGAAATGTGTGGGATGTTTTGGGAAATTTTTTCCTTTCAAATCTTGACCTAATGTTAGAAATGAATGAGAGAAAGGTCACTGATTCGTTAAGTGAAGCATTGCTTTTCACAGAGTTAAATAGAAAAAAACTTTTATTTACTGAATGTAGGCCGCAAATGGTTCCCTAATCTCATTAGGCAGGAAAACTTTTGTTAGGGATAAGCACTGATACGGAAAAAGGGTTGGAAATTGCATAGTAAACAAAAACACCAACTACGCTAACCACCATCACAAACGCAACTCGAATGCCTTGAAGTTTTTCGAAGTAAATTGTTATGATGTAAACAGGGTTGGTAAAAAAGGTACTAAATTCTTTTCTAAATTAATAATGTGTTCCAATGTTTATAAACTCCACTCTACGTAAGATAAATGATATTTGTTCACTGGTCACTACATAGTTCAATGGTCACTCTACATAAGATACACCCAACATATTCGTGAACCCGTAAATCATTATTGCTATTTCATTCAGAATTAAGATATTTTATATACTCTCAAATACTGAGGCAGTTTTCACACGTACTAATCATTCTTTCTTTCCAGCATTTTAATACTACACCAAGCGTACCTACTATATATGGTTAAAATCGAAGCATTCTATGCTGAGACAAAAATCACTGGGTGTCCTCCAAAGCTGTACGGTAGACAGAAAACGGAGGTAGTCAATACCCTTATATGACAAAACGTGCCGGGTTTTTATCAATACACCAGGTGAACAAGTGTGAAAACCGCGAGAGATTATCATAAGGGTGCCCTCACTCAGCCAAATATTAACCGTGAAAACCATACATTTTTTACCGATGATACCAAATTCTTACATATCAGTAGTAACGGAAATAAATTGACAGATTAGAGGCCCTAGAAATGTGTAAGTCAGTGCATCGTGGTGAACATCTGGCAAACACATATATTCCAATAATCTCGCCGCTGCTCGGCGAGGTTGTTTCCTTTATCCCTCCACCCACAGTCCCCAGCCCGAATGTTTCCCGTTAGAAGCGTGTATGTCGGTAACAGTTCGAACGTAATTCATGGATCTTCATGAATAATATGGTTTAAGCGGTCCTCATCGCAGTTCACTGGTCGACCGGAACGCTCCATGTCTTTCAGGTCGAAATTACCGTCATTGAAACGCAAAAACCATCAACGAGCTGTCTTTTAATTCAAAGCATCTTCACCGTACACTTCGCAAATATCGCGAGCAGCTTTGGCAGCTTTATTCCCTCGATTAAACGCGAACAGAAGGAGGTGTCGAAAATGCTTATTTTCGTCTACTTGACATTCCATTTTGAAGGCTTGTAATCAAATAAAATAATATATGTAACGTAAAAGCAAACACAATTTCTTGTAGAGTAGAACATTTTCTTTCGACTGACGTATAACCTTTACCATTTTGTTTTACTTTTGGTGTTCATTTTTAAATTGAAAAAAAAAACGGACACAACTTATGTTAACAGCTAATATATTACTTAAATGCAGATTAAGTAGCATCCTAAAGATTAATCAAATTGGAATTCTACAAGGATTTAACCTGGGACCGAAGAACGCTTTGGAAGGCTGCTACACGTCTTAAAAATAAAATAAAAAAACACTGACGTTAAACATATTCAACGTTATAGAAAAAAAACACGTCAAGGAAAATGGCGAACACTGAAGAACGCCTGAATATATTAATAATCAAACTCTGAATGGATCTTGATTGACGTCTGTGTTGTACTACTACGAAATAGTACGAACAAAAAATGTAACAATCGAAAACAAAAAACTCGTTTTAGTCGAGTGAATTATATTTTATAATACTGTTGATCATACTAGTGGTAATAGTAAATATTTCTCTTTATAAGATAAATAATTATTTTACATTTTAAGAATTATCGTTATTATTGATAAATAAAAAAAGATCACACACTTTTAGAGGGATAATATTATTAGTCAAATTGATTTGAGGAACACTTATAGACTATTAATAAAAAAGAAAACACAAAATCTACAGAATAGACAAAACGAAGACAAAATTCAATATCCCAATAATATTTGTTCGCGACACGGTCTGTAAGTTATTTGTCACGATATGATCTGGATAAGAAATTCGATTTGAAAACACTGTATGAGTCAAATAGAAATAATAGTTATAATTATATTCGAGGTAATAAATGTATTACCCGTGGAGTGTAGGACCAGGAGAATACAATCTCTTTTTCAAGTAGTAAACGATTGATCGCCTCGAAACAGATTCGGTCACGGATTCAAATGGGATGAACTTCACTTCATTTGAAGGCTGTAGACTGGCCTGAATCGAGACGATTTATGGCATTCTTGTGTTCCTGATGGAACGTATAGGTGATAACGAACTAATCAATGTACGAGTATAATATGTTCTCATTTAAATCGAAGTTTATATATTCACAATTTTTTTATAGCAACTGCAAGGTACCTAATAATTGCTTTGAAGGTCTGTTTTGAATCTGTGCAAAGTGTCTGAGAAGACACCAGTCATTACCTCGCATCCAACAAACTTGTTTAGACACTCGACTTATTAGATTGTTCTAACTAATATTTTTTAACTAGATTTGAATTATGATGATATCGGTTTCATTCTAGACGAGTTACCCGATGGTATTCGTTTCAGACCTTACTCTTTTCTAAATTGATGTTTTTTTTCAGTTTTTTATAAACCCTAGGAAAGCTATGCAGTAACAAGAATAGTGGTAAGTATACTCGTAAACATCTACTCGTCGAAAACAAGTAGATTTAAATTCTCTGATCGTTTAAGGGTTTGAAATTCCCTCCTGATGATGATTTTTATGATGCTGCGTTGGGAAAAATATCACTCTTGCAACAAATTAACGCCAGACAATATACATTCAGACGAAAAAAGGTATGAAATGAAACCAGTCCATAATTTAGGACTTAAAAATGTTTACCAGCATGCTACTATATAGATTATCAATTCCACGAAAGCTCAAGATAGCTTAAGGAGCGTGACCTCAATTTAATTAAAAAAAGGATCCAACTGACATTAACTATTTTGAGATATTTATGAAAACATAAGGATGATATTCGTATTTTACTTTGACATTTTTTGTTGTTGTACACATGTGAATATGGTGATAGCGTCGGAAAATGACAATACAAGTAACTTCACAATTTGATTGAAATAATGTATGCAAAGTGTTAAGATAAAGATTTAAACATTTAAGTATATAAAAATTATGGTTATCGGAAAAGTGATTTCATGAATATCTGTAATGTATGGTTGAATAATGAAAGATAAGAAGAAAGTTGAAGAATTTGCTACCTTGAAATAATGTGTTCGAGTTATGGTAAGATGGTAAGATACGGAAGTCTATTTGACAAGAGCGTGTACGGCTATATTTTCTCCTGGAAACCGTTAGATGGTAGGTTCAAACGCGAGCAGGTAGCAGAACTCATCCCCCAAGATGCTTTGTATAGAAAAACTCAGTTGTCGTTCGACCTTGGTTACACAAGAACATATTTCACCATGAGTGCCACGTACGCATCACGTTACGAAGACGTGTTTGTGTACACATCCGAAAATGTCGCACGGAGTTGAAGACATTTGTAAGTAAGTGGGTGAAACGCTATTCCGACGTAAAAACACGTCGATGACTTACTAAATCGTGACAGTGCACAGAAAACGACGAAAAAAGAGGATAGAGTGATTTTACGGGCGGGTTTGAGAAGAATCCTCGTCTATCATTGCTTAGCGGATAGGCGGTTTTGCGTTAAAAGGGTCTAATTGTGTCATGTGACACTATAAGAAGACGTTTACTAGCTCATGGAGTGAAATTTCGAAGCACGATGAAGAAACCACTACTGTCCGAAAAACATGTTGAAAAAAGACTCACTTGGGTCAAAGAACATTTGGACCGCGATTGGCACAACGTAATTTTTTCGGACGAAGCTTCTTTTTGGGCACGTTCTTCCATTAATCATACCTGCTGTACCCGCACCAATAGACTCATCCAGCGGACCGGTCAACACCCGGTAAAAGTTCACGTCTGGGGCTGTTTCTCAAAGCAGAGATTTGGCACTTTGCACATCTTCACAAATAATTTGAACGCTACCAAAATGGTTAAAATATATCACAAGGCTTTATTACCATCTGCCCAAAGGTGGTTTATAAGAAAAAGTTAAAATTGGCTACTGCAAGAGGACAATGAACCAAAATATCGGAGTCGTCTTTGTGCTGCGTGGAAACAGGAAAATGACGTTGACGTAATGGATTGGTCGTCGCAGTCATCAGATGCAAATCCCATGGAAATTGCTTGGACACTCATGAAGTTGAAGCTTCGAGGGAAAAAGGTCTGGAACGTCAAGCAGTTATTTCGACAGATTCGACTTATATGGAAGTCTTTGCCCCTAGATTATGCTATAAAATCAGTAGCAGGTATGCCTCGGAGATGCTGGGCAATCATTACTAGTGGAGGCGACTGAACAATTTATTAATAATAAAGCATCACGGTTTATACCATGTAGCATGTGTGTATGTTTTTAACGCCTTATCCCAAATAGTTTTTCAGGTTTTGTCGTACACGTTCTGGTCAAACAGACTGTATATGATAGGAAACAACGTTTACAAATCATTTAATTTATTGATGTGGTTTTAGAAATTATAATGCGGTTGGAATTATATTTGTGATAGGTTTGGATTCAAGAATGTGAATGCAGAGTGTGAATGTTTCAGTTGAAAGTTTGATTATTTGGAAAAAAATATATAAAAGTAGTGATTAAGGAATGAAACCACTTCATCACAGGTTTAGCCTAATGAAGTGGTTCTCTAAATTCGCAAAATAAAGACTTTAAGCATTTTTATGCGCTTGTGCTCTACGGCTTGTATTTTCATTGAAACGACGTTTAATATATTGAATTTAATGGCGAGGGCAGAAAAACATCTGATTTCCTCGCGGACGGGCTCGCCTTCTTTAGTGGGGGTCTATCTCAACTGGAGGGATGTTATGAGATGAGCTTAGATCTTTTGATAGCTCATCTCTTAAATGTATTTTCTTCATCATTACCTTGAAATGTATACGCAATTTCAGGATATACTCGAATGTTTATATGTACTCGTACATATTATGTTCCTATCAATAAACCTATATTTATTTATTGTTTTGTAAAAAAATAAATATATATATAAATCCCAAAGTTTAATAAAATGTTTGAGTACCTTGTTGTGCTCGTGCCCTCCTTGATCTATTGGAGTTAAGGTTAAAAGTATAATACTTAACCTAGAATTTTTATGAAGTCGAGGAATGAAGGAATATTGTTTTGTAGGAGTATATCCTTTTATTTGAATTTTATGTTCATCTTTTGACAACCTTGAAAAAGGATGGATGTTAAAAATAACCAGCTGAGATCCCGAAGGAAGCAATCTCACTTAATTTTCTAGTTACACAGAAACTTTTGTACGCATGTAGAATTTTCTCAATTTTCAAACTAGTATGTACACGGAAAAAACTTTTTTGTTGTAGTTTTTGAAAAACTGTTCTTACGAGAATATACTGACGTACATATATGCGCAAAAAACGATACCTAATTTTAGTTCTTTTAGTATGAAAAATAAACATTTGCAAAATAACAGGCCAAAAAAATTCATATTTTATTAATAAAATTATAAGTTGAGGATATATAATGGAAGCATGTTTTCGAGCGTTGGTAAGATAGAAAGAATTTGAAACGGGTGTTGCTGTAGGTGTTAAGTCGGAATCGGGAGTAGGTGGTGATGATGAAAAACATTTTATTCAAGTGACTTGTTACAATGAATTATAATGCAGATTCGTTCGGATGCTACGATAGCTGTCAAACGTGATTGGTTTCAGCTGTATGAATTTTCAAGTAAATCTCGATTTTATATTTTTTTTAGCTATTTCTAAAGATGTGCGTCCAAATACTCTATTTTATTCAGATTCTATTTTTCAATTAGATTTAATCGATAAGTATTAATTTCTAATTGCAGCTCTCAAATTATTCTTGCGTAGTATTTAGGAATTGATCAATTTTATTATTGATATCCTAATTTTATCATTAATATTTTATTACTGTTAGGATATTATTAGGATTTGTTTTATCGAGTAATATTTCAATTTTGATCCATCTTTGCTTATTTCAATTGATAAATGTGTAAAAGCGTATGTTCTCTCTCAATTTTGCTAGAATTTGGAATTTTTGTTATAAAATAAATGGTGACATACAATTTTAAGTTGCTTCGTTCCTTAAGGAACACGTTTATTTCTTTACGTAAACATAACGAAGTGAAATTAAAGATTTTGGCCGACATTAATAAAAAAGGGATATTTACAAAGAGGGTGTCGGGCAGGAAAAAGAAATATGAATCATGGTGGTTTTTTTTTACAATAGGATCATCGTCACTTACCTCAGGATTTTTCAGGGAGTTGATTTTTTTTTTTGGGATGAACATGAAGATATTCGTGTACCGTTATCATAACCACGAGATCTCACTGTTCGGCTTGATAGAATTACAGATTCGAATCCCGTCAAACTCAATAAAATGTTAAATGATTAGCATTCTCACAGATAATACAGTCTCCTACTCGTATTACTGGTGGCATTCTTGATGTGGTTGTTGTTCCGGAGAGATTTAAACCAGTACTGTGTGATATAATAATGTAGGAGTATCTGATCATTGCTTTCGACTTACTAAATTTAAATTTGCCCCTTGAGTGCTTATATATAAAAAAATCACATTTAGAGATTGGTCAATGCTTAATTTAGATAATTTTCATTAAAAGTCAGGGAATCTACTGTGGGATTTATTTCAAATAAATCAAATCTTCATTGATGTGAGGGTCTCTACTTACGAGTATATAATTAAGTTGCTGTCGGGAGCAATATCTAATCCAACAATGTTGGAAAATCTATGATTTAATGTTCCTGACCACTATTCGAGGCGCAGAACTATTAAGTTGCTAAATGTTCTTTTGTTTTACAGACTGTCCCTTTTGAATAGGGCCTCGGACATCTTCAACATTTCAAAACGAAAATTTCTAGACAATATGTTGTGCTTTCTTTGTAATGAGAGTTGATTGTTTAAGGCATTTATAATTATTTCGAATTTATTAATTTTATTTTTTGTTACTGTACATACTTTAATCTTTGTATGTTTTTGGGTTTTCTATCATAACACACATATTTCGCCTTTTAAACGTTCTCATACAGCTCCTACGACTTCTCTGACTTTTACATTTCCTTTTTTCAAAGTATCATAGACTTGATCCAACCATACTTTCTTTGGTTTTCCTCTCATATGCCTTCTACTCACATCTGCACTGCATATCTGTTTTGTCATTCATTCCTTTTCCGTTTCATTATTCACCCATTCTACATTATTTTCTTGCATTTCCTCTATTTTCCTCGGGAAAAGTTGTGCTGTGCGATGTATGATGATTGCGTGAAACGTGCCGCGCAGGATCCGACGCTGGGCGCACGCGCTAAGCGCCTTCACTTGTCGAGGCTCTGCCTTCAGGTAAATAGAGATTCTAAAAGTTCGATTACTTCCCTTTAATTTATAACTCATTTCCAATCAGTATCTAGGCAACTCGGTTCTAATATAACTTACCAACTCAGGGGCTTTATCTCGGGATTCTTATATTGAAAGGTTAAAAACACTAAGATAAAAAAAATACAGTAAGAATGGGAAGGTTATGGCTGCGGCCATTAGATTAGAAACATTGTGTCTGCATATGTTTAGAAAAACATATTAAGTAAGAAAACGCACCAAAGGAAAACGAACTACTAAGAAGCTTTTGTAAACCTTTCAATATGTGGTAGTAACACATTCGGCTTTAGGCGTAGTGTAGTGTACGAGAATGTGTATAGCGCTCACATATAATCATAAATTAATACCGAGTCCGTTAGAATATAATTGGAAAAGGGGTTAAGAATTGATCGAGTTAAAGGAAAACATGGAGAATCTTTGTTTACCTGAAGGCAAAGCCCACCAAGTGCGGGCGCTTAGCGCCTGCTCCCCGCGTCCGATGCTGCGCGGCGCGCCTCACGCTATAAATTCCTCACTCAATCATCGTGCATCGCGCAACATGGTTTCTCCGAGGAGAAATAGAGCATATGTAAGAAAATAATAATTGTTAGAGGGATTAACCAAATGGATAAAAGGAAAGTTATTTCGTATTATTAGGTCAAATTCACATTTAAAAAAAATTTTGATGTAACTTTATTTCTTAATTTTTGATATTTCCAGTACATCAGCAATCTTTCGTGTTGTAGAACGCAGGTTGTTCTCGATCAAAGCCTTGATTTGGTCGTCATCAGTGATAATCAGCTTTACAAAGTGGACACCATCGTCGGGTGCTGTTTTTTAAACCACATTCGATACACACGATTGCTTACTGCGTCATCGCCATACACTACATATCTTTTTTTTATTTGTATCGCATTTTTTCTTTTGCTGTACTAAAAAATATAAATCACCGAGAAAACTATTTGTTTTTATCCATCTTCAAAATGACGCCAAACACCTTTCAATCAATGTCGGTAATTAATGACATAAAAATGCGTAAAATTATTATCTTTCATAATAATATACATTAAGCACGTTAATAATGAAGCTAGCAAAAACTGATTTCTTAACGACACATATCTGGATATAAGTAAATTATTTTCCGAACAACCTAAAATATGTAACAAAATCAAATAACAAGAAGACGTATCAAAGCAATTTTGGTAGTGGAATTGAAAAAGTAATAAAAGCGTGTTAAATTACAAAAATACAGATAGAAACTTATCATTTCAGTATATGGTAAAATAAATTGTTTGTATTTCTGTAATCGCTTACAGAAATACAAACAATTTATTTTACCATTAATCCATTGATTCTATTCAAACTTTTCACTGAAAATTTTCCGATAGGATTCGGTATTTTATGAAAAAAAATCCCATAAGCGGGTCGTGGGCAGAGTTCTGCTCTTTTAATCTTATATATGTATGACGTAAATTGTGTCAGCAATTAAATTTTTCTTCTGAACTGTTGAGAAAAAACAACAAACTCTGATAGCAAAATATAAATCAACAGTGAATACATTTTGGTAGCGGGCAGAATGCAAAATAAAACTCAACGTTTTGACCCACTTTAGGCAACTACTAATACAAATCTGGTTATTCCAAACTTAATTGAAGTATTCTACATAGCCAATGAATAAAAAATATTACACATTTTTTGTTTCTCTCAAAACTTTTAAATTACAAATTATTGATCTTGTTTATAAAACGCCTGTCTTTCATTCCAGGTTCAATTACCGCTTGTATATATTTTTTAACGGGATCTAGTCTTGTTTTTTTTCTTTAACACTTTTCTGACTGGTTGGAAGTGATTGTGACATGGCAATTTACTAGTCAGGCTGTATGTATACAACGAAAGTTTATTACAATAAAAAATTGACTTAAACTGCACAAAATTCTATAAGTGAAATAATCTTGTAAATTGATTGAAGATTGCTTTTATGTAGTCGACAAACTTTTTTTACTAACAGTTTGTCTCTTCATTTTGTGCCACAAGAAAAATTATTTTTTTCTTAAATAATAAAATATCAGATGTATCAGTGTATTTAAATCACATCAATTGATTATGAAAACATGCATTTACTGTGTTTATCTTTGATGCAGTCAAGCGCGCAACAAATCACTTCGCGTTATTCGCATACATACGAGTATATGCGTGTCAGTTTCTAACATCGTACTGCTTTTCAATATATGTACCATACATACGAAGTCACTATAGAAAATAATACCGCAAAACTCAAAATTAAGGGTATTTAAAAAAGGATACCACTAAAAATGGCCGAAAATCTTTCTTGCAAAAATAAATATTGAATTTCGTAACTAGAGGTTCGCCGAATTCCGGTTATGTAAGTATTCAGACTTATTTTTGTTTCAGCCCGAAATAGAGTTCTATTCAATATAAAATAAAAAAGTTAATTATTTTCTACCTACGTTTCTTTTTATAATCGGTGAATATTTTGTAAACCAACCAGTGGCATCATTAAAAAAAATTAACAATAGGTTCAGTATTTTTATTTCCAGAAAAGAATCTTGAGACCATTTTGTATATTATGTTTGTATGTCTATATTTTTTTGTTATAAAAAATGTGTACATAATACAATACTTAATTGAAAAAGTAAATTTGAAAAAAAAACCTTATTAAAATTCAGATCATTCGGGGTCAAGATTGAAACAGATGACATTTTGAACAGGTTATTAGTTATTTAAACATAAACTAGCTCGGTTTCTTAGAAAATATATTACCAGTATTATTTGATTTCCACTGTTTTCACCACAAAACATTAATTATTTATTTTACATGCCGAGTATTATTTTAAATATTGCAATGTATGTTATCTTTCTAAATTAAACTTATTATTTCAAGTGTATCGAATCTTTTATAAAAAAACACATTTTTTCATCATGTTTGGAATCAACTTCAAATACTTTTCTGGTTGTTCGAGAATTCGTCGACCTTTTGTTTCTCAGCTTTAATGTCATCTGAATTATAACTTTTTCGCAACAAATATTTGATGAAAGGCGTTGTATACGAGTATTATTAGGTATTTGCGATATTTTTCGGTTTTTTATTTACTTAAGTTTAAAAAAAACGTCACTGTACCGAATTTGATGTTTTTAGCAATAATAATTATTAATCGTCGAATCAAACTACAAATACCCACTTCATAAAAAAATACATATATTAGGTACTATATACTAGGCAACTCAAGTACTTTCAGGTGTAGGAAGAAAATTCAAAGTATATAATTTTTGTTGTTTAACTTTTGTCAATTGCTAAAATTATTGTCTTCCCGACTCATAAATATCTGCTAAAAAAAGTAAAGTAACTGGACTTACTATTATTAGTATGATCGTCGATCTTGAATAACATGTGTTTTTTAATGCGAGGATATAAACACCCCTTCCTCGAAGCCATTGTATTGTTTAAAAATGTATTCCGATTAATTTTCTAAAATCTTTGGTTTTAAAAATTTGGTATTTTTCTAACTTCAAAGTTTCAACAACCGGTTTGGCGAACCATGCCAGAATTTAATAATTGGTTCGCGGGAACCGGTGCAAATTGGCTAAATCACACCACTGATATCAATGTATGACACACACTATTTTGGGGTTCACTCGGCTGGATTTTGAAACGATGTTCCTGGCTCAATCAGTCTTGTTTTATCATTATCGATGAGAATAAACTAAAGAAGCATTATATTAAGCTATTTTTCTTGAGATTTGTTTTTTATTTTAATTTTGTTACTCTTTTCTAAATATTTAAATGTGTTTATTTTCAGACATCCCATTTATTTACAATAATTAACTTTTTTTATTGGTTTCAGACAAAAATAAAAGCCAAACCAAAATTCGGTTATAGTTCGATTTAAATAATAAAACACTTGAAAACAAATATTAACCAAGGGCATGTTATGATCGTTAAATCTGCTTATCTATGTTTCATATGTGAATCCATTGAAATCTATGTAGCTTTTTCTTTAATTTTGTTTCCTGCTTATTTTTTGCTACCAATAAATATGATTTATTAACTTTTTTAATATTTAATATCTTATCTACACATTTATCCCCCTATCCTAAAAGGGTTGAACCCCTATTATTTACACAAGACACTACCCCGGAAACAGCCCTGCACCATCTCGGTCATTGGGTCAACCAGTCCTCGCACACTTTGTACATCTGCTTTCCCCATGTAAGCCTAGGGAGACAAAAATCTTCTCTCCAGTGTAGATCGTCCAAACCAAATAACCTGTAACTTTTTAATATGAAGAAACAGAGGTTCTACGCTAAGTAACTTTCTGATTTGAATACGAATTTTTAACTCAGTTCATTAGATTCACCTCCTTAAGTTCTCTAAAGCAGCTTATTTTAGCTGTCTAGATTTTTTATTTTATATTTGTAAATATATTTAAAAAAATGCCACGTATGTTGTTCTGTTTGGTTACCGCGGTAAGTGAATGGGCAGCGATAACTGCTGGATATGTGAAAACAAAGGGCCAGGGGCGGTGCGGGACGGAGTTCGGCCCGAAGGTAACAGTTTCTTAGAACCCCATTCCACGCCTCGGCACATAAAACGAATGTTTTGACTTTTGCGGTGAATGCCCATTTTACCGAGTTTTTGCATTCAAGCGCCTTACGCGTTATTTTGAACAGGGATGCATTGTTATTTATAATACTTTCTCACTTACTTCTATATCTCTCCACCTCAGTCTCCTGTGCGACGTTCCACTAGACAGCACGATATCGCAGGATTACCTTTACCTCTTTAAACCTGCACAGTAAGCCTTCCAAGTCTCTGGGATATATTGTCCTAAAATAGCTGTTTTGATTGACCCCTAATTTATGTAATAACACACCTAAGAATTCACAAAACAGAATTGCTGTACATTTCAAGATTAATTCAACAATTTATGTAAGTTAGCTACTAAGAGCCAGAACAACAATACATTCAGATAAAATAAGGCCTCCAAGCACGACATTTATTTTATTATAATCGTATTAGAAATCCCCGGTTAGAAGAAAAGGACTCTTTTAGTCCAATTGACAGGTAATTTTGAATAGTGCTATCAGGTTTCCTCGACATGGCGATCATTAGAGCAAAAGCCTCTTGAGCCAGATGAATCAGTTTCCATACTTTCATTCAGTTCGAGATATTGAAATCATATTAGTTCTGCATTAGTTATGTTCACACCCTATTTTAATTAAATATCTTGTTTTACAATAAAAACACCGGAAGCAACCTTAATATTTCACGGTGTAAATAATTGGTTGTAAAAATATAACTATTCACCATCGGAATTTGCTATTTTTAGTGTAATTAAAAATATAGATAAGCAAACACTTTTTATTTTGCATGAGAAAAAAGGTAAAAGAAGATATAAGAAAATACAACTCAAACATAATACAAAATACCATAGAAAAGAACCAAAGCTACAAAAAAGCTTTCCAAATGCTCAGCGATGGAAACAAACAAATAACGGCCCTGCTTAAAAAGGATAACATCGAAACCCAGAATCGGGAAGAAATCATAAAACGAGTTCACGAATTCTACTTAGAACTCTTTCAAGACAGAAGAAAACACGAGAGATAGACCGAACAATCAAACAAATTAACAAGTTCCCGAAATCCTTACGAGAAGTAGGATAAACCATAAATTATATTAAAAACGGTAAGTCGGCTTGAGACGACGGCATAACAACATAAATCCTTAAGGCAGCAGGATAAAAATATATCACCTCTTAATAAAAATAATGACAATGCATTAACAACGGGAAAATTCCCACAAAATGGAACACGGCAAAAGTAATTCTGCTTCATAAGAAAGGAAATAAAAACGATTTGAAGAACTATAAACCGATCAGTCTTATGCCAATAATATACAAAGTATTTACAAAAATAATAATAACCAGAATACTAAAACAGCTAGACGATATGCAACCGGGAGAACAAGCTGGATTTAGAAGTGGATATAGTACGATGGATTATATACACACAATGGGGCAAGTAATAGTAACATCGAATGAGTGTCGCAGACCCCTAAGCATGTGCTTCATAAACTTTGAAAAAGCCTTTGATTCAGTAAAACACGAATATATATTTGAAGCACTCAGAAAACAAGAAATACAACCAACTTATATAAAAATAATACAAAATATCTACCAAGAAGCAAAAGCAGTGGTGCACCTACCAGAAAAAAACAAAGGAAATAACAATCACAAAGAGAGTGACACCCAAACCCTTCACAGCCATACTCAAAGAAATATTTAAAACCTTAAACTGGGAAGGTGTGGGCATAAAGATACGAGTAGATGGCGAATATCTCTCTAACCTGAGATTGGCAGATGATATCACACTCTTAAGCGAAAAAAGAGAGGAACTAGAGAGGATGATTCAAGAGCTTAACTTAGCCAGTAATCGAGTCGGCTTAAAAATGAACCTTGCGAAAACCAAAGTAAAGTTCAACCAATATATCCGTGCATCAACGAGACAAATTAAGCTTGGTGACGTAGCCTAAGAAGAAGTCCCCCACTATATGTTATATATATATTTGGGACAACAAATATCAGCAGACGGGAATATGATCAATGAAATTAGAATATCAAGAAGTAGGTACTGCCTGGAGTATTTTTTAAGATATTATTGTTCACAACCACTTTTCTTGGTTATCGACCAAAATGATTAACACTCTCTCGATAACCAAGAAAAGTGGTTGTGAACAATAATATCTTAGATAATACTCCAGGCAGTGTTTCTTTGATTTTATGCAAGCTAGCGCAATCAAAGTTAAATTATTCCAATTCATATAAAAAATATAGATGTTTCTCTAACTTGGATTCCTTCACATATTGGTATCACTGGAAAGACTCGCAAATGTGTTGATTCCTTGGCAAAAAAGGAAGTATGTTCTGCCAGTTGTCCCCTAGATTTTTCACAGCTAGTAACTGATCTTTCAAATAAAATTAATCATGATGGATTGGAATGTGACTGGTGTATGTAAGGGCTCTAGATATAAATCAATCCAACAAACTATCTTCTTTGTGATGTTGCATATTTTCTTTCTTCGTGGAATTTTTCCATTTATAGAGCCATTGTTAAAATTTTGAAGCTTAATCACCTAAAACTAAAATGGTCTAGAATTTAATTTAAAAAAATGTTTTATTATATTGACTCATATAATTACATAATGATTTGAGTTTGATGGCCCAAATCATCCTAGTTTGAGTGGATTGCCTATTAAAAAATAAATTCACTGAATAACGGTTTTAATGCCGAGAAAATTATACGAGTATAGGCAATTACTCGACGTAAGTCATAGAAAACGACTGAAAAATCCATAAGAAAAAAATACCGTTTCAAAATACGCAAGTTTTAATAAGGAATACCAGTTTTTCAATAAAAAAAACAAAATCTCTCCCAAAAAAATATTTATACCAAAAAATCGTTTTACTTTGAAGTGTTTTTTAGCTGATCATTTTTTTATAGCTGATAATTTTTTTATAGCCCCGGAGTTGCCGGCTCGATTCCAGTTAGAACCTATATCTTGAATCATGCTGGAACCCATTACCGTTGAAACCCTTTTTTGCAGTGACCGGTCTGGTTTTCAAAAAATAATTCCGGTCTAGTTTGCATTTATACCTCTTCGGTTGGTTGAAAGACATTTCCACATAGTAATACACCCGCCAGGTTTTACTGTATATAACGAAATGTCATACGAGTATGTTTCAATAGCAAATATCGTTTTTATGTGGCGCATTATCATATATTATACCATTTGGTTGAATTCCCAGTTTATAGTCGTATATGTATAATGCGAGCTGATCAACAGCTGTCATTGGGTCAAACCAAAACCAACTTATTTAAAGGAATTTTAAGTCTTATTACGATTATTATGTTGCTTGCAGTTTTGAGGTCTTTGTTCGATCGTTGTGAAGTTCGCTCCATTAACTGGGAACGAACACGATGAAAATGACATATTGCAAATACTACTTACGGTTCTCTTTTTTATACTTCTTATTATAGGTTGGTATTAGTTCAGAAGCCTGCCCTGCATCGGTGTTTACGTTTCCAACGCTCATTAAAGGAGGTTGACTTTAATGGTCCTTTAATGTTTAGCGATGGTTTTAAATGAAAATACTACGGCCGTGTAATAAAAGTGTTTATGCATTTTTTCCGTTATTTCACGAGCAGGCAGCTTTACAACGTGGTTAGTGTTTTGAGTTGGAAGTTTCGAATTGCCCTTGGAGCCTGGCACAATGGAATGAACGCATTAATGACCAATGAGGTTTTACTGCAGAAATACACACGCAAATTGAAAGACTTGTGCAAAACAAACATAAAAGTTAAAATTACTTTATAGTAATAATGCATGCGTTTTACAAACGTGTGCTTTTTTGACGCTGTTTTATTATAACATATTTCAGATTTGCATATATTTTTATACAGGCAGGCGCACAGTTTTTGCCTCAGTTATATTTATTTACATTTCTTCACATACACTCTTCTTTTTCTATTACTTTTCACTTCACCTTGTTTTTCACATCTCCTTTCATTTGTTAATTAGTGTTTTCCTTTCTCTTCCACTTGATTCATTTCAGATTTGAATATATTCGTATGCATCATGATATATTTTTTTCTAAGTTTTTTTTACGTAAAGCGCAAACTAGATTATTTAAATTTGAACGACTTTATAGAAGTCTTTTTAAGATTTTCGACTATGGACATACATAATATACATTTCGATACTGAAGTATCAGAACTTTTCTTGATCTTTATTTTTCATATGAATAAATTAAATTTAACTGTTTAAAATTTTTGGAGCGGGGTTAGTTAAATGATGGTTACATCAAATAATTTTATTATGGACTCTCTTCTGCTAAATGGTGCTTTCATTATCTTATTATCGGTAATAAAAATTCACTGGCAAATGTTTTGGGTTTTGAAATTACGGGTCAGGGTGTTAATTTGTGTTCATTAAATACCGATACCTATTTGAGTAATTACAGAAGGGTGAATTAGGTTTTTTATTTTATGATGATGGATTTAAGCATATGGTACATGTTTTGTAATAATCAGGAAAATGTGGTATCCTTTTGTATGGGCTTGTAGGGAGTTTTTTTAAAGACAAACTTCAAGTGTGAGTTAAGAATTTTACTGATATAATATTTTCCCACATATTGAGTTATGTTTTTTAGATATTTTGAATAAATATAACCTTCATGGCTAGTTGGTAAGACGACTATCTTCTTGTCCGGGGGTTGAAGGTTTGATTCTCGTTGGTTCCCGATTTTTCAAAGGGTTCCAGTCAGGTGTACACTTAAGCCCTCTACATCACATTTCTGGTTGGTGAGAAGAGATTACCGTATGGTTATAAGCCCGCAAGGTTATATTTTATAAAAAAACGTATGATACAATACTATACAAAAACATGTTTAGCGGGTTGAGTCATCTTTGTAAATGGATATAGCAAAAGAGAAAAATGTATGACCGGGACAGAATAATGTGGTGATCTGTTTACTCTACGTACCCCAATAAGGACATGGCTTGATAGAACGAAGAAGATACGTTAAATCTATGTTTTTTTATAGTCATTGAAATGATTATTTATTCATTATATTCTTCTTCTTCAGATTCCCACACAATAATATCATTCTCAGCTTCGTTGAGTGTCAAGTGATGTAAACTTCCATAGATCTTCACTAAAAATTACACAGGAAAACTATCGAGAATATTGTTCATGAATCATTTATATTTTTTTGTTTATTATATATAATTATTATAAACTTATTTCAACCTAATTCATTTACATCTATTATTTTACACCTGAGAACATACATTTTCTTTTTTTTACGTCAATATACTTGAATAAATTCTGACGCTTTACTGAATGACGCGAGGAACAACTTAAAACATGAATGAAAATTGAGTAGTTACGATTTTCAAGTTGCATGTATTCCTATTTACCGAACTCTTATTTCTTTAGATACAGAATATGAAGTATTTGGTTGTGCGATTAACGAAAGATTTACGAAAGACATTTATGAACATTATGTCGAAATCGATGCTGATCTACAAACCTCGATTAGAAATATGTATGCATTTTAGGTTAGGGGGTTTCGAAGTATTTTTGACAAAATCATTTTAATTTGACTTCAATAAATTTTATTTCAATTTAAGTCTGTTTTAGTGTTTTCATAGTGCGATTATAATAAAAAATACTCCTAAAAATATATGAACTTCAGTGGAAATAAATGCTCAAGGACTTATGTAGCATTATTTCGCAACACAATTCATCCCAAGAACGGTTGAATAATATATTTTAGGCAGCTACTATGCGCAAATATAATCAAAACAATACAAGGGAAAAGGGCATGTTTGGAAGCAAATCCATCGTAAATTAAGTCCTGGGTACTAAAGAGTGTATACCACTAGACTTATTGGCCTAAAAAAGAAGAGCTTCAAAAAACGTATTATAAAAACCCTTGAAACGGCCCAGAGAAAAATATGAATGCCGCGTTCTGGCCACTTTGAAGCGGAGGTATGAGTTAAAGAAGCGTTCAACAAATAATGTTCAGCTTAATTGACTTCCTCTCATGAGGGTAGAAATGAGTGACGAGCCTGCAACAGTTTTACTAATGCGAAGGTTATATGGAAAGGCGCAGGAAGTCCACGGACCTCCTTAACAGATAACTTACGCCTGTCGGTTAGGCTTAAACGCAAAGAAAATGAAAACGTTTATTGACTAAATCAATTTCTCTTGAACATTATATGCATCTTATTTCACTCATTTACTTTTATAAAAAGCTTGAATATTAGTCAGGGAAATACCTAGAAATTTACAAAACATTTTTTAAGAAATAGGTTTAAATCATATTTAGAGGCAAATCTCCTGGCTCCGCAATATACGTGATTGGACTGGTATACTGAGCGTTGGGGATCTTCTTCGAGCTGCCGGGGACAAACATACCTACTCTCAGGTAATATTCAACGTTGGGGGGACCTGACATGACACTGAGAAGAAGAAGAAGGTTTAAATATTTCACAAATACTTAATGAATAACTTAATATTCTAGCACATTTTAATAAACTTTTAGTTTATATTTTATTGTATTACACTTTCGTTGTATTTTGGCCACATGAAAATCTCTTACAACCATCACGAAAAGTGTTCAACAACCCTTAAGTGAATACTAGACCGGAACACTTTTCTTAAATCTGTGTACCGACGGAGCCGAACTAGCGATCTAGCAACCCGCAACCCGCAACCCACGGCTCTGAAGACAGGCATCGGAGGCAGGTATCAACTAGGCATCTGAGGTCATCATATTGAGTATATTTTTTATGATGATAAACTTGCGCCTTTTTTATGGGGATCAGCTTGTTTCTTTCTTTGTTGAGTTTATGTTAAAAATATAAAAGTTATATCAATCTAAGAATACGTTGTTTTAAATATATTCATTTTATACAATGTAACCTAATAAGTGTATTGAGAGAGGATAATAAGCATTATATGAATCGTTAAAGAGAAAAAAATGAATAAATTATGACATGGATTGTACTTGAACTAAAAATCTTTATTCTCTAGATAATATCTTGACCAACAAAGCAATCACGTTTTCAGTCACTATTTTCATATTTCGTCTATAACAACCTCTGTTGTTCACAAACCGTTTCCCTATTTTTCAATTAGTAATTTGTATTTTGAAATGATAATATTTCTAAGAAAAATCGAAACAAAATATTATATTATTATCTGTTCCCTATGTGACGTATATTAGTGATTTACGAGTACTTGTTTAACAACCAAATATCGTATTTATTTTTTAAGAATGTATCTTTTTTACACAACCATGTTTTATAGTAAATATATTTTTACATAGGAAAAAGTTAAGAAAATACTTGTATATATACTCGTAGAACAGTTTATTGTCTTAACGGCGATTTATATAAATTGTCATTTTATTATGATTATTATGGTTCAAACAAGACTAATCGATCATATGGAATCGGAACCGAAATTTTTGGATCAAAGACAAATGTTTTACGAACTAGGCCATTGAGGTTTATTTGTGTGATGTCATATTTTATGATTGGAAATATTAAATGAAGCACTTTTATGTTATATTAGGTCCTTACATATGAAATTGGCGTTTTGCCGTACTGGCAACTTTGATCTCAAATATCTTCTCTTTGGTTAGGAATTCCAAATTAAAATTTATACAGCTATTTACTCAAGTATTTGTGTTTCGAAAATTATAATTCATTTGTTTTTTCCTCAATTGTTTTTTTTTCTTTGCGTCACTCAGTTTACAAAATGGAAAACTTGAAATATCGCGTTATTTACGAGTACGAGTTCCACCGTGGCACCAGTGCTGCAGAAACGGCTCGAAGGATTAATGATGTGTATGGCGACGGTGCCGCAAAAGAAAACACAGTGCGTTTTTGGTTCCAACGTTTTCGTTCTGGAAATTTCGACCTGCAGAACAAGCCCGGTGGACGGCCGGAGACCAAAGTTGATAATGAAGAATTGAAGGCTATTGTGGAAGCGGATCCATCGCAAACCACGTCCGAGTTAGCTGCAGGCTGCGGTGCTAGTGATAAAACTGTTTTAATCCACTTGAAGCAAATTGGGAAGGTGAAAAAGCTTGAAAGGTGGGTACCTCACGAATTGAGTGAAGCAAATCAACAAACGCGCGTTGACTGCTGCGTTGTATTACTCAACCGGCACAATAATGAAGGGATTTTGAATCGAATCATTACCTGTGATGAAAAGTGGATCCTGTATGATAATCGGAAGCGCTCATCGCAATGGCTGAACCCTGCCGAACCAGCCAAACTCCAAGCGAAAATTGACTCCAAAAAAGTTACTTGTGAGCGTTTGGTGGACTAGTGCTGGTGTCGTTCACTACAGCTTTCTTAAATCTGGCCAGACGATTACGGCAGATGTCTATTGTCAGCAACTGCAAACCATGATGGAAAAGCTAGCTGCTAAACAACCGAGGCTGGTTAATCGATCTAGGCCACTGCTGCTTCATGATAACGCTAGACCACACACTGCACAACAGACGGCTACCAAATTAGAAGAGCTTCAATTGGAATGTCTAAGACATCCACCGTACTCTCCGGACCTTGCCCCAACAGATTACTATTTTTTTCGAAATTTGGATAACTTCTTGTAAGGGAAAAAATTCAACTCCGATGGGGCAGTCCAAACCGACTTCAAAGATTTTATTGATTCCCGTCCGAATGGTTTTTTTAGTAAAGGGATCGATGAACTACCTATGAGATGGCAAAAGTGCATAGATAGCAATGGTACATACTTTGATTAAATAAATATATTATATTAAAAAAAAATCAACTTTATGTTCCTCCCAAACAAAACGCCAATTTCATATGTAAGGACCTAATATTTAGCACGGTTAACTATTCTTAATTACCGGTTTGGAAGAAAATTGTCTTCTTCTTGAGGTTTACTTTCAAGAAGTAGATAATAAGTAAACACGCACATGCATTAAATATCCACACCATGCATTGAGACGTATGTAGGTATCAGAGGCAGTACTAGTTTATTGCATTTGTATTCATTTTATCCCCATTATACATATTGTATTATATGAACAATGCAATTTCGCAATTTATTTACTGTTATAAATTAGTTTGCGCGAAACATAAATGTATGCTATTAATGTTTAACCAAAATTTAATGGAACATTGTTTTTAAATTTAATGGGCCGATCGACAACGTAAAAACGTGATCACTTTCACCAAAATACGATCGGGTGTTAAAATTATGTATGTGAAAAAATATGTTGTGTTTAGCACTAAACATATTCATGTCAAATGTTCTATGATCACAAATCAAATACCCAATTAGACCAAATTAGCATGTCAAAATAAATAAATAAAAATCAAGCCATGGCAAAAAAGTATTCTTATGAGATAATCCTTTATATTATGAAAGGTAGAATCATCATCAGTTATGCCACATCCCCCAGGAAAAACATATATGGGTCAACTGTTCACGAGCTGTTGTCTATGTGTCACGTAAGACACGGGGTGAAAAACCTGTCACAGAAGCTCCTTTCCCTATATACAACAGGGTATGCCTATGACAAATTGGCTTGCATAGTCATCGCTCGTAGCACCCTTTGTACTGTGACTTCCTATAATATTCAGTTTAATTCAATGTCATATGGAATGCGACAGTAACAACATTTTAATGGGTTCAGGATGCATCAGGACTTTTTCCACATAAAATTTATATAACAAAACTCCAGGGACTTGTACGATTTGTTTGTCATATTTGTTTTAGTCTACAAGTGGTATTCTTGCTTCGAGTCCAAACCATGTAAGCGCTAGTCATGTTTCCAAAACGGGTGACGAGATTCATTCATCGATAAACTCCGTGGGTTGCAGTGCATTTAACTCTTTAGCTTATTTATCATAAATTTATATATTGTAGTTTAATGATAAAGGGTTACAAAAGTAATCCACTTATTATTGTACAATCCCTTTGATGCTTTAGTATCTTTGTAAAAATATTAATATTTTTTAGTTTGATAAAATAAATACTATTTATCTAACATACGTATTCACCACTGTTTTACTAATTGAGTTCACTATCAGTTTGAATAATTCTGTCTTTTTCGACAGGTGACAAGGAACTAAATTGCATGTTTAAATTACATTTGTAAGTGGTCGCTCTGTAAAAAAAGAGTAGGGTAAGTGGCTAGTAAGGAGAAGTTGGTGATTGAATGGAAAATTGGTTAAGGGTTGATTATTACTTAAATTGACCTGATTATTTATAATATTGATATCTAGTTTAATATTTATTCTCATTTCGAGAATCTCTAAGTCGTATAGTTATAATCTTCATCGGTAGAATCCGTAATTCGCTATCGATATAGTGACTTTTCTCAGTGAGGGAGAGAATAATTATTGTTATTTAAACATCTCCAGAGCTCCTTAAAACTCAATTTATAAAGCAGTGGGGAATACAAAGAAGTTTTTGATTTATTTTATGAAATCAAAGAACTATAAACATGACACCACTAAGTGGAATTTTTTTTTTGAGATTCAAAATAAAAATAATCTCGACAATACTTCACGAACGGTAGCGCTGTTGCACTTTAAAGTAATTTATTGGAATGCATATATGAATTATTCGCTGCATCTGGGCCAGTTTCTGAAAATTATGTCGACATATTCTGGTTACAATATTTATCAGCGGTAGACATAAAAAGTGTAGTTTGAACAGAGTCGAAAGAAAAATGAACGAATATATTTTGAATAGACTTTAGGTATTATTTGGCGCATGTACCTAATGGCTATTGATTTAAGATCATAGCACCCTAAGAGCTTTTATAAATTATTTAGCGCGTTCATGTTTTACTACACTACGGAATACCATGAGTTTTTTTATAACACTCTCTTTGCATAGAGTACAAACTGGTGGATCAATTGCAATATGACAATGTCTTTCAACTGATACCAGCGGGAATTGAGTTTGTTGAAGTACTCGTTGAAGTAAATCATTCTAAAATATAATAGCAACTAACTGATGATCTAGATGTGAACCTAATCGCAAACAGAGCGCTGGAAAATAATTATTTTTCTAATAAGAAAAAGCTATTTAAAACTACATAATCCTCATCTTCGCTACCGTCTGGAGTTGGGGTTTCGGCACTGTTACTGCCAAATTATATTTTAAGTCCAGCCCTGTATGGAGAATTCATCAAAATACGAAACAAATATGGCGAATTTGTCAATATTTTTTTTTGAAGTATATGTAATACAATCGTTGAGTAATTTGAGGTCAGTGTAAACATACCTGAACTTTTATCCCCTCTAAAAGACTATTTTATTTCAAAATAAAAATATTGTATTGTTAGCTTCTTAAAGGTCAGGTCATCCTTTAAATTGGACATTTTGTTTGTTAAATAGCATAGGTACTACAGTAGAAAACGTTTTGTTTGAAATCAGAGTTTGATTTTTTAACGACATTTGTGAAAATATCTTTATTTAATCCTTAAGGGGTCGCCATGCTAATTTGGTCAGTTGCAGCCCACGTAATATAAAGTCTGCCACGAATGCCACATTCACGAGTTCGATGCGCAAGGACCACCGCAGGAAGAATTAAACTATTTGGGCCATCTGAGAGTGCCGCTACGAGTCTTGAATCCATACGGGGAAAAATAATTCCATACGTGGGTAGTTTTGAAAAGTTTGTTTAAAAAGCAAGTAAATACATGTTTTTGGAAAAAAAACTATTTTATTTTTCAAAGTCTTCTTTGAGGGTTACCTACACTTTCGGGACAGCTGTTCTAATTTTTTCATCTCCCCTGAAAAATTGGTTTTGTCAAACACTGTAGAATAGTTATACCCTCCCGCGATGACATCCTGATTCAATGGAAAATTTTACCCACTGAGTCAATTCATGTAATTTTTTCATTGCTCGAGTGGATATGTGGGATGACGCGTTGTCATGACGGAAAAGTACTTTTTTGCGCGCCAATCTTGCCCGTTTTTTCTTCAGTTCGTCTTTTTAAAATAGTTTAATTTGCCGCATAAGTTGCCGTTATTGTTTTGACCTTTTCCAAATAGTTGATCATGATGATTTCTTGGGAATCCCCAAAACAGTGGTAATGACCTTCCCAGCCGATAAAGCAATCTTCGTCTGCTTCGGCGTACTTTCACCCGTTGATGCCCATTGTTTTGACAACTGTTTGGACT
The DNA here is from genome assembly GCA_949825065.1 of Odontocerum albicorne. Taxonomy (NCBI): domain Eukaryota; kingdom Metazoa; phylum Arthropoda; class Insecta; order Trichoptera; family Odontoceridae; genus Odontocerum; species Odontocerum albicorne. Next base: position 14,237,352 of record OX463850.1, read on the forward strand.
CTGGTGTGTAGTCATGGAACCAAGTTTTATCCACAGTTACGAACCAATGCCAACACTCCTTCGTATTGCAATTAAAAATCGCCAAGCACTGCGTTGAAATGTCTTTTCGAGTGCGTTTTTGGTTGATTCGTTCATCGCACAGACAGCTTTTTCAAATTCAATTTTTCGTGTAGGATATTGTGCACCCGTTTACTTGAGATGCCCGTATCCTCAGCAATTTTACGCATATGCACTCAGCGGTCTTCCATTATACTACCATGAATTTTTAAGTAATTTCTTCCATCTTCGGTACATGAACAACGATGTTTAAAATAATTTATCCAGAAATTCTTTAGGATAAATGAGTTTAAACGTGGCCGCTAGAGCAGATTCCCCGTGAACTTCACCCAACTCGGCTTTGATCTGTGCGGCTGTTAACTTCTTCAAATAAAAATGTTTTATGACTGCATGAAACTCGTTTTTTATCCACCAATTGGACTAAGTACATGGAAAATAGGTCTACGAAAAATAGAAAAATGTAGGCAAACATTATCTTAACGCTAATTCATGATATATTTTGACTGTACTAAATGTTAAATATTTGAAAAATCTGACTTCTAAATGATAGTTTATATACGAATGTAAAATTGATTGTATTTCAAGATTTCCAATCTGCTCCGTATTCATTTACATCTTAACTTTATCATCAATATTTTTTTAGTTTTGCTTCTTCCCTCTTTCTCACAGAAGGGATTTTTTTTTATTTTTAGTTTTATTATGACATTTAAAATACTATACTCGTAGTATTATCAATAAAACTCACCTGCAATAAAAGGCAAATACCTGTGCAAAGACATGAAGTTTCCACAAAAAATCTTAATAAACATTGACGAATAGCATCAAAATTTTTCAAATCTAAACAAAAATGAAATATCAGAACAATTATTTTAATGCAGAACACAAAGTCAGAGGGCCCAAAAAATATATATATGGAAGGAAAAAAAGAACGTTGATATGCAATTTTCCAATAAACGCAATACAGAAATTATTCCCCCGCTTGTTTCACTATAGAATTACAAATTAAGTAATCAACACTTTAGACTTGTTGAGTAGAAGTAAAAAAGGAATTAATACATAAATTAGGGTCCCTTTTCATGTCACTCCGGATCTGTCTCGGAAAAAAACATTTAAGTTTATGAGAACCACAAATTTGGCAATTGTAGCAACGACGAATTTAAGTTATTGTTACCTTATTTTTGCAATTCACATTGAAATGTCAATATTATGATAATAAAACTACTTAAATCATTCGCTAGTTTTTTTAGAGTAAACTGTTTTTGTTTTAAGTTTTTTCTGATTTAAAATCATAATATTCGAAATTACTATTCTAACATAAAGATACGATCAACTGTACAATACATTTTTTTGTTTGTCGTATACACGTGTGTGTTTAAAAAAATGAAAGATAAAAATAAAAACTCAAATATATTTATTTGCATATTTGTTTTAGAAAAAATATCTTTATTAAAACATATGATACATATTTAAAAAAAATATTTTAAATCTATTTAAAAAAATAATCATTAGCTAATTTGAACAAATTTTATACTGTTTTATGAAGTTCCATACAGCGTTGGTAAATGTTTTATTTCGAAAAAGTTTTTGCTAATAAATCAACAACAAAAACTTTAAAAATGATTGTGCACAGTTAGTTGTGTGATAGTAAAAACCTTGATGTATAGAATCGAAGCCTGGGCATTGCATCAGGCATCAGAAAATGATAAGAGAATATTCAATAAAGGAGAATTTGCGTGATGTGCGTAAAATATGATCGGGTAAAGAATAAGTTTGTTAAATGTTATAACAGAATTGAGAAAGAAATCTGGAGATCGCTTGGTCGCATTGTGATAATGAATTACAAAACACTTACGAAACAAATACATATGTTTGAAAATAATATAGACCGAGGAAAGATTAGAAAGAGAGAGTTGGCGAAATTTCAACTAAGGGAAAGGTAAATAGTATGACTCACAGGAGAAAATGTATAATGATATGTATGGGTGTGGACAAGACGAGACCTGTGTGTGACGAGATCGGTGGAAAGGTGTAGAGAACTGTCCTCTGTGCCTTCTCCAATAGGACATGCCGTGAAGGTGTGTATTTAGTCAAAAAATTAAAGAAACATAAAATATACCTGGTGATTGAAAAATTGTTTTATTAGGCTAAAAATCAATGAATTTTTACGATAAATTTTCAAATATTTCAATACTAATTCTAAGACTTATTACTAATCTCTTCTTGAAATTGAAAGTGTTCAGATTAGGATTTTCGGAAACGTGTTGGAAATCGAATAGAAACATTTGGCTGTATAATTAGATCGAAAGAAAATATTTAAACACTTCATTAAGTCAGTCACAAAACACTTTGTGACAACTTGTTCGATTTTTTTTATTTCGTTAAATGAAATAAGAGAAACAAAAACCAAACAGGACAATTGAAGAATTTAATTAAAACTTGATAGCATTGTTAAAAAAATCATACGGAAAACAATGTCGGTCTTGAGAATTTTGTTCTTGCATAACTACTGCTCCTGATGATCTCTGACGGAAGGATTGTTTGCCGCGGCAGAAGTGGGGACGGCAGGGGGCGGAGGAGAAGAAGTTTCTCGGAAATGCCGCCAATGAGAAAAAGTGGTCATCGGAGCCTTTTAACACTTGAACGGCTGGGCGCAAAAAATATTGCTTTTGAAATGCTCCTTATTGCAATTATCGCGTTTAAGAACAGTTGAACGAGACGCACATTTTTCGTGTTATCTTTGTGTCAAGTAAATTGTTGTACTTATCTTTTTGTAAACAAAATTTAGTCGATGGGACAAATTAAATTATAATTATTTTTACGTCTTCGACTCAGTTGTACATTGTAATAAAAAGATACTTTGTGGATGTTGTGTGCTGGTGCCTACCTTGACTTTGAGAAGAAGGATAAAAGTAAGATTAAAATACTATGAAGATGCGTGCACTATAAAAAAAATTGGAGTGTAAATGCATGAAAGGAGGCAAAATAAATACATCAGAATAAGGAAGATGAAAAAAGGAGTATTAAGTTATTTTGGATATGCAGATTAAATAAATTATTAGGTAAGTTTTAAAAAGTTAGAAGTGCAAGATGTGCGGGAAAGAGATATACTGACGAAAAAAAGGCTTGATCAAGTGAACCAGATTACGAAATAAAGTAAATTGAGAAGTATGAATAATAAAATATTGTGCATGACAAGAGATGAAAGTTGTGTGTTTCGATAGAAAATAACTGATGTATTTTCTCTCTGCCTTCCCTGCAAGCATACGGTGTGATAATATATATGTACTTAATGGGTACTTATATTTTACGGTTAAAAATAACGTATTTTTATGAATAAGAATATAGGGTACAAATTATTGAACATTTTCCCAACACTTTGATTATAAGTTTTAAAGAGATGCATATTAGTTTGCCTTATTGAAAACATTATTTTATTTTATTTTGGAAAAAATATGATGAGATGAGCAATTAGAGATATGCATGAGGATTCGCAAATGGCCAATTTAATGTAAAACAATTCATTAAATATAATGCGGTGTGCGTGTGACACACGTACTAAAAACACTGACGAGTTAAAACAAAAGAGTATACAAGGTCTAGATCCAAAATGATTTAAGAATCTTTCACGGAGCTGAAATAAATAAGAATGGAATTGTTTCAACAGAACATTTAAAAACAATTATAAAGTCAATCATGATTTTTTTTTAGGCAATTCCCTCAGCTGAAGGTGCTTTTTACCCTTTGTATGATCAATTTCATGATTGCAAGATTTTAATTTGTTGTTGAATTTAGATATTAATATCGCTATCGAAAATTACTTAAAAAAACGGCTAAAACACTTGGATTATTAAGGGACAAAATGTATGCAATATTGAGGGGGGAGAGGCAGGGAGTAATTTTAACAAGGAGATTGTTCATGTTGCTCGAGGAGTGTTTCGAACAGTTAAAAAGTATGTGATCGAGTGTTTCCTCCTCCAGACCACACCCGAACACCGGGCAAATCAATGACTTTGAATCTCGTCCAATGGAAGCGATCAAACAATGAATGGCCTTTTGGATTCAGGAGATGCAGGTTATAAATCTCTTTCTGATGGAACCAATGTTTAGATGAATGACCTAAAGAATATTAGCGTAGTACGATTCTTTGATATTTTTCTCAAGAGTCCAATGATGTACTATACATTCGATTTGGGATGTATAAAAATATACGAAATTGATATTTTAAAGTTTTTTGGTACTGTTCCTGAAGTTGTTCCTGGTATTGCAAGAGAATCAACCTTTTCGTTATCCTCGATCACAAGGTAACCAGGGATCCAGGCTAGAATCATATTAAAATTGACCCTTTTAAGCGAATATAAGATATGTTTAATATAGCAAATGATACTCTCTTGAATATGACACAACTTTAATCACTTAGCCATTCTGATCCATTTGTGAGCGCATATTTTGACGTGTGAACATGTGTGTGTGTGTGCTTAGAACCCACTTGATATGATGCAATATTCCATATAATGTATATTTTTGGCGTCTTTAACCAGAAATGAGAAAAATAAAATAATTAAATAGTTTCAAGAGAACACTAAAAATATTTTATCAGTTAGTAAAAATTATGGTACAAATTTGATCACTTAAGACAGTGGTCCCCAACCTTTTTGTCGCCGCGGACCGGTCAACGTTTCATAATTTTACCGCGGCCCACTGGGGGGGAGGGGAGGGGACACACATTGAATGTAGTTTTTTTTAAATTTAATAACAATATATTTGTACAATATACTAGGTTAGTCAAAAAGTTTTGAAAGCGGAAATGAAAATACATTTTTTTGGGGGGAAATCACTTTAATTGCTCAGTATAGTCTCCCATAAGATCAATACACTTGGTCCAACGATCTTCCAACTTTGTTGTCCCATCACGGAAGTGACTTTCTGGAAGGCCTGCAAAATACTCCTCTACGACGGCTATAACCTCTTCGTTTGATGAAAAATGCTTTCCACGAAGGAATTTTTTGAGGGGTGAGAACAGCCAGAAGTCAGAGGGAGCTAAATATGGCGAATAGGGTGGATGCTGCAACAATTCGTACCCCAATTCACTGATTTTCGCGATGGTTTTTTGAGCTGTGTGAGCAGGTGCATTGTCTTGATGAAAAATGTTTTTTTTCTTATGCAAACCGGGTCTTTTTTCACAATTTTTTTCATCCAACTGGTCCAAAAGGTCATAATAATAATCAGAGTTGATTGTTTTACCAGTTTGGAGATAATCTATCAATAAAATTCCTTTTGCATCCCAAAAAACTGACGCTAACACCTTCTTGGCCGATTTCTGGACACGAACTCGCTTCGGAGCCAAAGTGCCTGGTTCATACCACTCCTTAGCCTCTTGTTTTGATTCAGGATCATGGTGGTAGACCCAAGTCTCATCCATAGTGATGAATCGACGCAGAAAATCCTTTTTATCCTTTCGAAATTGCTCCAAATGTTGCTCAGAAAGTCGCATTCGAACGTGTTTTTGTTGCATTGTTAGCAAATGCGGCATCCATTGTGCACACAGTTTTTTGAAACCCAAAACTTCAGCCAAAATATGCCATGTTTTTCCATGTGAGATGCCTATGGTGTCAGCTATCACATCAACAGTCGATCGATGATCTTCCAAAACCATATCCTGTATTTTCGCTATGATTTCTGGTGTTGATGCACTTTTTGGACGTCCTGAGCGTGGATCGTCTTCAACGCTTGTACGGCCACGCTTAAACTCCAAAACCCACCGGTGAACGGTTGGAAATGAAGGAGAAGACTCCTTTAATACTTTCACCATCTTTGCATGGATCTCAGTAGTCGATAAACCTTCCAAAACAAAGAATTTAATCACTGCACGATATTCGGATTTTTCCATTGTTAAAAAATACACTGACACGTCAACTTCAAATGGCTTGTAAACAAAGAATGAATTGACAGATCGAAATGAAATTTTGAGTATGTTCTTATGAAAGATGAAATATTAAAATGGCGTAGAAATTTTGGTTTTTCTACTGCTCCATAGATGTCGCTTTCAAAACTTTTTGACTAACCTAGTATAATAATAAAATTTACAACTGTGGTACATAAGTTATAGTGCCAAATAATAGTAGAGAAAACACAAAGTTTGTGGGAAAAATGAAGAAAACATATATATAATATAGTAACAATGAAGGATTATTAAGTTACAGATAATTTTTGAATTTTCTTTTAGATTCATGGGTATTTTCAATATTTTTAAGGTTCAACGGAAGGTTGAAAGTATTTTTTTCCAAGATAGAGAAAATAATTTATTTTGAGAATGCTTAAGGTTTAATATCGGGATTTTAATGTTATTCTGATATCTTGCAGATATATTCACTTGAAAGCCGCATGCGGCATGCATATGGTAGTGTGGTGTTGTTTTATTTTGAAGGTATTGTCGGAAGGTCGGTTGTAACTTAGCGTGAAGGGGTTTTCAACGGAATAATTATTTTAAGCAATTAATTAAGTTTTATTGGGTATGTTCGATTTTTCAAAAGTAATTTTGATTTTTAAGCAGGCCCTTGTGCGGCCCAGTACCATTTGGTCCACGGCCCGGTACCGGGCCGCGGCCCGGGGGTTGGGGACCACTGACTTAAGATGTATTTTTGTATGTAAATGTTTTGGTGTGTATACATGTTTGTGCTTAAAACTAGCTAGATATGATGCAATATTTCATATAATGTATATTTCAAGAAGTTGCAATATTATTGGTTGATTACATAAAGAAATGTTATGAAATTATTTTGAAATATATATTATAAAGAAATATTGAAGCTTGCTCTAAAAATATGTATCCTGAAACCCTTTTATTTGTGTAGTTAAATGTGACATTCACTAATTGTTTTTTTTCTTTTACATCCGCTTTAGCCCGAGATTACTCCCAGGAAGTGTGCATTAATTGAAAGAAAGAAATAAGGCGTGTATGAAAAACGATGCAAATATACTCGTAGACCTGTGATGAAGAGTTGTTCATAGGATAGGATTTTGATGTAGTTGTTGAGATTATGATACGGTTTGAAATATGTGTGTGATAACTTGGGATTTAAGTATATGAAAATATCTAAATACAGATTAAGAATGTTTCAGCTGAATGTTTAAGTATTTAGGAAAAATATATGAAATTTGTGATTAAGGAATGAGACTACTTTATCACAGGCCTTGCCTAGTGAATGGTTCTCTATATCTACAAAATGAAGTTCTTTTTTGCATTCTTATGTACTTTAACTTTACGGTTCGTCTTTCCATTAAAACGATTAACCTAATCGTAAGTTTTAAATGTTGTGTTGTGGATAATTAGAAAAAATTACATACAAAAAAAAAATAAGCGCAAATTTTCCAACGTAAATTGGCAGTGTTGGCAGATAACGGGTTGATCGTGTTTGAACGTGAGGAGTTCTCCCGAGATATTATTGACGTAGCAGTCACACCATGTGAAAATGTCATGGGAAAATCTGTTCCTCGAGAAATTATTTAAGAATCGTCATATTTTCGCCTCAATGTTTCTACAGCACTGTATGTAACTGTAAATCATGAACGATTAAATTGCTTTAAATAATTCATTTTCTTCTTATCACTTGGATATGACTGGGCCAGAATATTTAAATGCTTCTCAACATTTGTTTTGTTATGTAATTATTTTATTGTGCAGCATACCCCGTTAGTGTTTTTTACAGAAAAAAACAACAAATAACCACCCTAAAAAGTATTGTTTTTTCCTTTTAGGATATTCATTAATGACAACATTAAAAAGTATTATTATTCTGTATGTCGTATAACTCATTTTTTATATTTTTTACTTGTAGACCGTTAAGTTAGGTACCATAATTAATATTAGGTACTTACATATGAAATTGGCGTTTTGCCGTACTGGCAACTTTGATCTCAAATATCTTCTCTTTGGTTAGGAATTCCAAATTAAAATTTATACAGCTATTTACTCAAGTATTTGTGTTTCGAAAATTATAATTCATTTGTTTTTTCCTCAATTGTTTTTTTTCTTTGCGTCACTCAGTTTACAAAATGGAAAACTTGAAATATCGCGTTATTTACGAGTACGAGTTCCACCGTGGCACCAGTGCTGCAGAAACGGCTCGAAGGATTAATGATGTGTATGGCGACGGTACCGCAAAAGAAAACACAGTGCGTTTTTGGTTCCAACGTTTTCGTTCTGGAAATTTCGACCTGCAGAACAAGCCCGATGGACGGCCGGAGACCAAAGTTGATAATGAAGAATTGAAGGCTATTGTGGAAGCGGATCCATCGCAAACCACGTCCGAGTTAGCTGCAGGCTGCGGTGTTAGTGATAAAACTGTTTTAATCCACTTGAAGCAAATTGGGAAGGTGAAAAAGCTTGAAAGGTGGGTACCTCACGAATTGAGTGAAGCAAATCAACAAACGCGCGTTGACTGCTGCGCTGCATTACTCAACCGGCACAATAATGAAGGGATTTTGAATCGAATCATTACCTGTGATGAAAAGTGGATCCTGTATGATAATCGGAAGCGCTCATCGCAATGGCTGAACCCTGCCGAACCAGCCAAACCATGCCCCAAGCGAAAATTGACTCCAAAAAAGTTACTTGAGAGCGTTTGGTGGACTAGTGCTGGTGTCGTTCACTACAGCTTTCTTAAATCTGGCCAGACGATTACGGCAGATGTCTATTGTCAGCAACTGCAAACTATAATGGAAAAGCTAGCTGCTAAACAACCGAGGCTGGTTAATCGCTCTAGGCCACTGCTGCTTCATGATAACGCTAGACCACACACTGCACAACAGACGGCTACCAAATTAGAAGAGCTTCAATTGGAATGTCTAAGACATCCACCGTACTTTCCGGACCTTGCCCCAACAGATTACTATTTTTTTCGAAATTTGGATAACTTCTTGCAAGGGAAAAAATTCAACTCCGATGGGGCAGTCCAAACCGACTTCAAAGATTTTATTGATTCCCGTCCGAATGGTTTTTTTAGTAAAGGGATCGATGAACTACCTATGAGATGGCAAAAGTGCATAGATAGCAATGGTACATACTTTGATTAAATAAATATATTATATTAAAAAAAAATCAACTTTATGTTCCTCCCAAACAAAACGCCAATTTCATATGTAAGGACCTAATATTTATTATAAATGGAAAACCAATCTAATCGGAGAAATATCTCCTGATAGCAGAGAAATTTAAATTTTCACACGTCTACTTACTCCATTGAACATGAAACATTTGGAAATAAGTTTGGTCATGACAACTCAATTTGATAAAAAATAACGATTTTTGTTTAGTCGCATTACTCGTACATTGACGATTTTAAGTACGTTTGCCTAACTTTTTTCAGGGCAACGTCCTCACGAAGCATCTATGGTTAAATAAAGCCCCCCTGATATAATATTGAATATTTTTATTTTTTGAATTTTAGACAATGTGAAAACACAATGCCAGTGATATATTTACAGAAACTGTTAGTTTTATTTCTATATATCCTGATACTTATTTTATTCCGTACATATTTAATACTATATATGGAACTAAAAATCAAATTTATTGTTTTTAATTATGTAAAACAATATTTGGCAATAGTAAGACGAATGACGTTAATAAGTAGGCTAAATCAATTATGGTCATGCCGAGATAGCTTTGTAACATATATGACTGGAATATTTAAATATGAAACAAAAATATGCTGTTTTGTTTCAGTTATATGAACACTTCAAGAAGAACCTCGAGGCCTTATTGTCCCTTTAAAAGCCTATGAGTAATATATATTACTAGTACACTACAACGCCTAAAAAAGACCCCCCCCCCTGCCGTTGAGAATGATTTATAGCAACTATATTAGTTACCTATGTAAGAAGCAGAATATCAACAAATTAAATTCTAGAAAAAATCTTGAACTTTATATGGATGAAGGAAGAAAACTTAATGTAAATTCATTTACTTTTTTGTATGATATACTCTATACTGGTGATGCGGACATGCTTAATATCGTAGCCAGAAGACACTGTTGTCTTTAGCCCTACTTATCGAGCCTTCGGGTTTATAGCTACTGATTGAGCACGTAACTCATTGTTCGTCATCGTACGTATTCGTAATAATACCGAAAAGACAATAACCTTGTAGACGAACATTTTTTATTCATTATTTATCTAGACAATTTATTGTAAAGAATACACTTGGATTTTATTACCAAACATCAATCTCTTCCAACCAATCAGACACGAGTAACGTAGATTCATGTTAATTGGTGGGTGAACATGAAAGGTTACAACGTTAATTCCAAAAAAAGAAAAATTTACATATAATTAAAGCATTAAAAAATAAACAAAAACTAGGGACACAAAATATTTGCTAATCTTATCAAAGACTGAGAAAGGACATGAAAATAAAAGTTGTGGAGAAATTCATTTCGTTATTGAAGAAAGAGGTATCGCTATTTTAAGCAAATAAATGAGGTTGAGTCTAACGGCGGCAGTCAGTATTTGGTTCTACTCTTAAACAGACAGGGTCCATTTTTTGTTTGTTTTTTGCAATCGAAACCAACACAACTGAGTTTGAAGACAAGTTTTTTTACCAACCATGCCAAGGTGATCCAATATGTGAATTGTATTCATTCATGGATTTTGATAAATTGTTGCTCTACGTATTTGAAAGTCTTAATTACCCAAAGTCCAAATCAATTAATTTAATCCGACTTTGCTTAAATGACCATGCCTCGGGACTTTCGTGATTCGATTATATATCATACATAAATATCTCATTCTCTATAATTAATAAATATCTCATTCTCTATAATTAAAAAACAGTAAGCTGGAATTCCGAGAAAAATGAAATAGTACTCGAACGGAATATCGCGTGACACAAAAAAAGTGAACGCCGTATTTTTAAGACACTGACCTAGCGTAATATCATATTATATTGAGCTCGCCACAAAAAAATAAATTCTACCTATTCGCTAGGTGGTCCTCGGGTTATGTTTCCAAATAATTAATGTGTCTATTCGCGTGCAGAAAATACTTAAGACGTCATTATATGATATTTTATTTGATTTGTGCCAGTATACCATCTAATATTTCAAAGCTTTTTTCTTATATTCTTGGTTTTTAATTTTTTTTTGTGGAGAGAAAACCAACTATAGGACATAATTTTCAACACTTTAAATCAAGAATCAACTCTAGCACAAAATTATATACGAAAGCGCTGTTGATATTAATTAAGCATTCGACAATTGAACTCGACACCACCGCCACCACCCACACTGTTATGGATACGTCCCCATTCTAGAAGTTTTCGAGAATCGAAACTTTTTTATTTATTAGAAAAAGTTTCAATTACCTCAAAATAACATTTTTTCCACAGCGACGCACACAAGTGTGAAAATGATATCAGCGACGAATGGTTCATATCACGGGAGAAGTAAAATGAATCGCAGCACAGTAAATTCACTAAGGAACAGGTTAAACGGCTTAAAAATTCCAGTACTCTTCCCAACTTCAATTTTAAATGCAGCAAACCTATCTTTAGACACCATTAGACCAGAGTAGCCAATTGGTTCGAATATGTACCGATGTAAGTCTGAATGTGCGAGTAGATCTATTCGGAAATCTAGTCGTACCATAACAAGTGGTCTGCGAATTGATTTATCCGATCGATGTCATAATCAATACAACAGGACGAAGGGAAAACATTATAACTAAAACGTTTGGGATAAAAGGTGCATGGCCGCGCGGTAACGCACTGGACTTCAGTGCGGAAGGTCGCCGGTTCGAACCCTGCGCTGTGCTACTCCCCTCGAATGACACAGGCATTTTTTCCGCCTAGTATTCGGGGGTATAATGATATATATGACTTCGGTAATATCTATTCTTTAAAAAAAACTTCTGTGTCCAGAGAATGTTTGGGCAAATATTTAAATTATCAACAGCATAATAATAACGGTATATGATAAATTCAATGAAGTTGATATATACAGTGGATGATAAATTCAAAGGAAGATGATGATTAAGAAGAATCCTGGCGCATTTTCAATGACTTATATACCTCTGGAGTCTATCAATACATCTAACAATGTATGGCATAATGGAGCAGTCTATCAATACATCTAACAATGTATGGCATAATGGAGCAGTCTATCAATACATCTAACAATGTATGGCATAATGGAGCAGTCTATCAATACATCTAACAATGTATGGCATAATGGAGCAGTCTATCAATACATCTAACAATGAATGGCATAATGGAGCAGTCTATCAATACATCTAACAATGAATGGCATAATGGAGCAGTCTATCAATACATCTAACAATGTATGGCATAATGGAGCAGTCTTTCAATACATCTAACAATGTATGGCATAATGGAGCAGTCTATCAATACATCTAACAATGTATGGCATAATGGAGCAGTCTATCAATACATCTAACAATGTATGGCATAATGGAGCAGTCTATCAATACATCTAACAATGTATGGCATAATGGAGCAGTCTATCAATACATCTAACAATGTATGACATAATAAGGATTGATGACATTAGAAAATAATGCGGATAAAAAAAATGTAATGCTTCAGATGAAGAAAGAAGCATTGAAATGTAGAAAATGGCCACGTAGAAAGAATGAATGAAGAAATAATATAGAAGATGCGAAAAGTTTGGAAAGGCATAAAAAAACGTGGCAGAACCAAATCAATCAAATGCTGATGATTCTACGTCAGCCATGTATAATACAAAAACAATGTAACGCAAAACCAAAGAATAAAAAAAGTGAATGTTTTCATATTAGAATTTTTTTTTCGGGAATATTTTTTTAATAAACGATGTTCTGTATTTTTGATAGATGTATTTTTCAGTATCGGAATATCATTATTGGTACGGTTCTAAATTGTATTAAAACTTCTACATTCAAAACATGTTTCTACATTCAAAACATTCTACATTCAAAACATGTTTCAGAACATTTTTAATTTTTCAGTATTATTTGGCAGTTGTCAGTCACTTCTTGATATGATTATAAGACATTAAATAAATGTCAAATAATTTATTTATTTAACACATTGACCGCCTTGTCAGTCACGGGTGACTGACACTGGAATACTCCAATGGGGCGGGGCTATGTCTATCACCAGTGGCTGACACTGAGTACCTACTTTAACTTGCCATTCAGTGCTGTCAGTCACGAGTTCTGTGTTAAACGTTACTGGGATTGCTTGACGCGGCCCTTCCGCACGTTACCGCAACTTGGCCTCAGAGTTATTTTATGACAAAACTTGTTGGCAGAGAACGTGTTAAATATAATTTTATTTAGTTACATATAAACATTGAAGAACTTTTAAATTGAATTAAAAATATTTTCAAAATATATTTATGTTTTTCATTTGCTCCGTCATTATTGAGGGATTATCATTAGGGTACGTAATGAAACCCACCTACTCTTACTCATATGTTATGTAAGGTATATGTATACATTGCAACCGCGGACACCGTGAATACCATCTTATTAAAACTGCGATTGCGATGTGTCAAAACTGGATTTTTTTATGTATTTTACTTAGCTCGACAAAATATATGCACACACACATATTTACTTCTGAAAAAATGTTTTGAATTCATGTGAAAACTTACTCCGTTTCCGAGCAAAGCTGTAATGCAGAACGATTCTAACCCACGTATAAAGCTGGTTTTCATTTGAATCGTTTGCAATATAAATGCATGATTTAATATTTGAGACATTTCGCTTACAGTGGACAATAAAGTGAAAAATGCCGATCCAGCAATACTGCGGTGCGACAAATTGTTTTGAATTCATGTGAAACTCTCGGCATGCATGGGGAAGAGTCATTTTAAACGTTCTTGATTCGTTGATTCATTAATATGGTGCCATTTTAAAGAGCGGGGCTGGGAGATATTGTTTTGGCATCATTAAAAGGACAATTTATAAAGCGCCGTTTAGAAAGCTAACTCTCCTCAAGGTCGCTCTAACTCAGGATTCAAATCCACTATTATCGACAGATTTAAATATTACAAAATAAATATATACCTATTTACATAAACACACATGTGTCGAGTGTAAGGATAGGAAGGCAGTGGTTGCGGTAATTAGATCAGGTACTTCCCCGCATCTGCATATGTTCAGAAAAACAAATGTGGTAAGAGGCCCGCAGACAATTTACCTAAGGAAAGCGAACTACAAAGGAACGTTGCGGAACTTCCGATATGTAATAGAAACACATTCGAATTTAGGTTTAGTGTAGTGTATTGCGTAGTGTTCATATATATTCATGTATCTTTTGATGAGACCTCCCAAAAAGGGTTATTTTTAAGTGCTTCGTAAAGTTGTTCACGCCACCTATATCTCTAATACTAAGAGGGAGACCATTCCACGCCACAGGATTAGCAATGACAAAAGCTCTATCATAATACTCCGCCCTATTGAATCGGTTTGGAACATCCAATTTATAAGATGAAGAAGAAATCGACCCGAAAATTCTATTCTCCGAAGGAACATCTCTAAGATACAGATTCGAAAATTTCAATGGAGACATCCCATAAAGGGGCTTGCTGAGAGAAATGCTCAGTCAAGGTAAAATATGGGAAGACAAAATAAAATGCTTAATAAATATATGACGTTTAAGGTGCCAGCTTTGTGGAAATGGGTCCATTGTGTAATTAATTGTTCTTTATAAATTTATTGTTTCAAATTGATCCAAAAGGATTATTACAGGGCTTTAACCGTTGCTGGCCCCATGAACGCGTGGAATGGTCTACTTATAATATTCAAGATTTGGGTGATATGTTTAATTTTAGAAAGCACTTGGAGACGACCCTTTATTAATTATGATTCTCCGAGTATAATGAATAATACAGAAAATATAATACTTCACCTAAAACGGAATATGTTAGTATCACATATCAGAAGATCTACAGAGGTTTCTTTATATTTCGTCATCCCTTGATAGTTTTCTGCAGTTTTCTCAGCAAATATGTTTTAGTAAACAAATGCAGAATTCGAGTAAGTATTCAATCTAATGGTAGTAGCCGCCGCCTACCTATCCTTACATTCAAATTGTTTAATTTTTCGTAATATTTCAACAATATTAGGTTCTATTACAGTTAGAGCGCACTAGAAGAGCGTATGCTCTCTAAACGGCGCTATTTAAATTGTTCTTTTATTATTATTATAAAGTAACAAAGCATCCATAAAATGAAGTTGCGTCACTTAATATATTCAATTATTACTCGAAGACGGAAAGTGATATTTAAATCAAGTAATTATTGACTCACCCTCGTATATAATATCGAGCAATTCGAATTGTACGACTTTGTATACCCACGCCTGACGCCGGCTTCGATGACTTTTGCCGTATTTTGGTTGCACATGTGTACATTGTTTCGTAAAATAGGATATTTACCGTCTTCTAAGTCGATGTTTGCCTCCATTGTTCGTGGCGCCTTGTCCTACGCAGGACAATGGGTCGAAGAGGACCGAGAAGGGCCGCAGATGACCGAGTGCGGTGCGGGGCCGATGCCTGTGAACGATGTTCCAACACGCGAACACCAGAGGTGCTGAAAAGACGGCTTCAAGAAATGCTTGCAAGGGCAGTGGCGTTGCAATTAGAACATACTTATTGTGTTTTAAAAAAATTATTATATAAAAGTTTAAATCAAGTCAACTATCCATTTAAAAGTTTAAATCAAGTCAACAGCTTAGGAAATGTGATATCCAAGATATTGTAGGGTGTATCTACGTGACCAAATTATACGTGGTATTACACGAAATCTCCGAATCGAGTCCTTGATACTCTCATCTTCATCGTCACTATACGTTTTATCAGGAACAAAGGTATGCTATAAAATACCTCCATTCAGGTCGATCTACAGCTCGGTATTCCATGTCCTCCCAGGTCAGACCGAAACAGCGAATGTTAACTATCATTACATCGGTATACTGTAGACTTGGTGTCTGATTTGCCACATTCCTTGTGGACAATAAAACAACGGAGCTCTTTACCAGCTGCTAGGTGCTCTAAGTAGAGAGATCTCAGTTGATTTAGTTAGGACAAATTCTTAGGCAGCTCCAACAAAGGCTGTATTGAAAGAATGTAAATTATGGGCTAATGTTTTACGCTTATTATTACAAGAAGGGCGTTCTGGGATGAAATAAATCTACATTCAAACATGAAATTAAGACTTGGTATAAAATATTTGTTAAAATAAGAGAATTGGAATTTTTAACAATGGAAATTTGTGGAAAAGTGGATGGGTGTAGAGGACATGCAAATAGTAATATGCCTGCCTGTTCGTCATAGAACAATCTGATCCCTTGGTGTCCCTGCCCACCTCGGCAAGCATTGCGTTTATATAGTACGTATGAATGTTTTACGTTATCACTATTAGCTTGGGTAAAGTAAAGGATATTAAAAAAACGCGAGACGTTTTGTCTCAATCATTATATTGAGACAAAACATTGAAAGATTTTTTGACACCAATCCCCTCTATGGACAAGGTAGTATGCCGCCACCTTCCACCCAGGGGTTTTAGGGTTGATGTCAAAAAAGTAATGGAAAAGGGAACCTATCTGGTTAAAAAACCTTGTTTGGTACCAATACTCGCACGACCTAGACGTGTGGGAATATAGTTTCTTTTTTGCGTATGTTAGTATTGCAAAAAATTACGATAGCCAACTGCAAATTATGTTTATTAATTCAATAGTTATAAACCTGAAGATTCGGGTAATGGGGATATATGATAATATTGTCTCCCAGCCACGCCATCCAAAATGTCAATATCACAAATTTGGACATGTTGAAATATATTATACAAAACGGATTCATTAATTGAATGGTTCAATTAAAATAGGCACTAAGTACCAAAAAAAAAAAACAAAAAACTAAGTATCTATATGTCATATATTAGGTCCCCACATACGAAACCGGCGTTTTGCCGTACTTGCAACTTTGATCTCAAATATCTTCTCTTTGGTTAGGAATTTCAAACTCAAATTTATACAGCTATTTACTCAAGTATTTGTGTTTCGAAAATTATAATTCATTTGTTTTTTCCTCAATTGTTTTTTTTCTTTGCGTCACTCAGTTTACAAAATGGAAAACTTGAAATATCGCGTTATTTACGAGTACGAGTTCCACCGTGGCACCTGTGCTGCAGAAACGGCTCGAAGGATTAATGATGTGTATGGCGACGGTGCCGCAAAAGAAAACACAGTGCGTTTTTGGTTCCAACGTTTTCGTTCTGGAAATTTCGACCTGCAGAACAAGCCCGGTGGACGGCCGGAGACCAAAGTTGATAATGAAGAATTGAAGGCTATTGTGGAAGCGGATCCATCGCAAACCACGTCCGAATTAGCTGCAGGCTGCGGTGTTAGTGATAAAACTGTTTTAATCCACTTGAAGCAAATTGGGAAGGTGAAAAAGCTTGAAAGGTGGGTACCTCACGAATTGAGTGAAGCAAATCAACAAACGCGCGTTGACTGCTGCGTTGCATTACTCAACCGGCACAATAAGTGTGAGCGTTTGGTGGACTAGTGCTGGTGTCGTTCACTACAGCTTTCTTAAATCTGGCCAGACGATTACGGCAGATGTCTATTGTCAGCAACTGCAAACCATGATGGAAAAGCTAGCTGCTAAACAACCGAGGCTGGTTAATCGCTCTAGGCCACTGTTGCTTCATGATAACGCTAGACCACACACTGCACAACAGACGGCTACCAAATTAGAAGAGCTTCAATTGGAATGTCTAAGACATCCACCGTACTCTCCGGACCTTGCCCCAACAGATTACTATTTTTTTCGAAATTTGGATAACTTCTTGCAAGGGAAAAAATTCAACTCCGATGGGGCAGTCCAAACCGACTTCAAAGATTTTATTGATTCCCGTCCGAATGGTTTTTTTATAATATTAAAGGGATCGATGAACTACCTATGAGATGGCAAAAGTGCATAGATAGCAATGGTACATACTTTGATTAAATAAATATATTATATTAAAAAAAAATCAACTTTATGTTCCTCCCAAACAAACACTAATTTCACATGTAAGGACCCAATATAATGAAACTGCATACTTAGTTTTTTTTGTTTTTTTGTTGGTACTTAGTGCCTATTTTAATTCAACCATTCAATTGAATATCATAAAAAAAGATATTGATTGCTTTATGACCTCCGTGGCCTACTTGGTAAGACGCATTTTTCTCAATCCGAGGGGTTGGTACCCATTTTTTAAAAAAAGGTTTGTATTTTTTTCACTTAGGTCTCATCAACACCTTTCTGATTGGCAAAAAGAGACTACCACATGGCAATAAATCTACCAGATTGCACTGTATCACATACTACTAAAGTGCAATAGTATAATTGCTAGACTAAATATGCAAAACTAAAGTAAAACTAAAGAGGAAGAAATTTTAAAGGAGAGTCTGCTCTCTAAACTGTACTATATTTAATTGTCCTTTAATTATAGAAGACGAGAAATGGGAAGGTTGGGATGAATGCGTACCGCCCCTGCGTGCATTGGAGAGCTTCATTCGCGGCAGCTAACCAAACACAAATCGAACGCCATAAATCTCTGAACAGTTGGAATGACAGGGCCTTATTTATCGGGTGCAACACTGTTCTGGATGTATTTATCGGCGCGGCCTGGGCATAAATCAGTTGCGGCTGCTGCAGCGGCCGGTGGTTGTAAGTGGTAAGCAGTATGCGCTGGCGAGGTAGTGGTAACGTGGTGGTACGGTGGTCGGGGCGGATGAAGAGTGGCCGCTCATTACCGGGGGATGACGTGCGCGCTGCGCCACAAATCATTGCAGAATAGGTCACGCGCATGGCGCATCTCTCACAGATCTCGGACCGATCGACATGCAATAATTCCGTTTTTAGGGTCACCACATTATATGGAAATTAACTTAAACAGTATAAATAAAACCAATGTTAATTTTTTGTTTAAAAAAAACCACAAGGACCTTATATCATTGTTATCCCAAAAATGCTTCAATAATTTCAGTAAGCTGGCGGCTAAGTGCACACACAAAAATAAATTTAGATGGAGATATAATTAAAAGTAAATCCAAAAGCTAGGATTTGTTGAATTATTTTCCGTGAATTTTGCTGGTGTAATATAGCTGTCTTAGAATAAGCAATGAACCTAGTGAGACGGCTTATATAAACCTTTGTTTTGTAAATATTTAAATAAAAAAAAAATCAATTCAAGTGAATCCGCTGGGAATCGAATTTGAGCATCTAGGCCACGACGTTAATGATTTAGTTCCAAATATTGTTTCACTGTTACTAATATTAACATTTTATCTAATTAACAAAAAAAGAGAAGAGTGAAAATTCTTTAAAATAAAATAGTATACGTGCTGAGTTAGGATGCGGCAGAAGCGAAATATATGATATACGCCATAATATATTGCAGTGGAGATCTATCCAGTTCAATCAATGCGATCTCAGCCTACTTCAATGGGGGCATAGTGTGATCGTGTTGATTAAAATTAATATACACAACTCAAAAACTAATACATTTTATTGCATTATACTTGTATACAGTCAAAGTAAGAGGACATATTGCTTTTTGGTATTTTTTCCAACCAAATAAAAATATGAAACCAAATGTGAAAAGCCAAACTACCCTTTATATAGGTTCTATCGAAACTCCGAAATCCCCGGGTTGGGTATCAAGCCTTTTATTAATTACACTAAGAAGGTCGCCTATATATTTATTATGTATTATAATTATGAAAAAAAAAAGCAATAATAACATAAAAAATAACAATAAAAAGATAATATATTTAGTATTTGTGTTTAAACATTTGAGAAGGATGAAGCACATTTAATTGAGCAAGAAATTTTGTTCAAAAGATGAAGCGTAGAATGATGTACGATGGGTCGGAATACAAAATAACTACCGTCACCAGATCAGAGGAACAGCCCATGCCTAGAAAAATGTTTTTTTTTGCTCATGCTTATAGGCCAGATAAAATAATTTAATGTTAGCGTGTGCTCTAATAAAATGGATAAACATTTTTTTCAAATTGTGTTCGATTTTTATTAGCAGCCATAGATAATGTGAAAAATAATTTGAATCGGGTTCACAGTCTAATTAATATATTTATTTTATATAAAATCGTACCATCTGGATTTTTTCGCCCATTTCACAAATATTATTTTTTATTTTCATTAAAAAAATTCAAAACTAAGGGTAGAATTAACAGATAGGTTGTTCAATATTTGGCACAATAATTTGTGGATTAGAGATAAAATATGTAAATACTCGTAAGTCATTTTAAATAATACAGTAATGATTTGAAATACACAAACTTTTATACGAAAATTAATGTTTTATCCATATTTGTCTCCAATTTTATACATTTAATCGAAATATTTATATAAACTATGGTTGTATTTTTTGTTTGGCGTTATCGGACTAATTAATTTTAAGATAATATTAAATCCCGGTTCAGAGAAAAAATTCATATAAAATTAGAAAACTGTCATTATTTAAGATGATAACAACATATTTTTTTAGATAAATATGAATGACGTATATTATTTTGTGTGGGAGTTGGATATGGGCAAGAAATAAATATAGGTAAAAATATCAGAAATTACCAATAATGTGTCAGATACGTGACAAATCAATGCAAAGACCTTTCCAAAACTAAATCCTGTTCCAACTATTTTATTAACAACTCTTCGCCATACCCGTTTTTGTAATATGAATATGTGGAAGAACGTGGCGAGGAGACACGATTGTCTTTGGATCTATTAATCGAACTTTATATTAAGAATCATAAGAGTAGGCACGTAATTCGCAGTTCACCGTCATAAAGGTTGGCAATACTACCGGTCACATACGGTCACATCTCGTAGGCTACAGTAACCTTTTTGACGGATTAAATCACCCGTTTACTTTTTTTTAGTAGTATCGGAAATTGTTATTAATAGTTTTTTTAAACCGTTACATGTTAAAAAATGTTTTATACAAAATGAAACATGAAATGTCTAATTTATTTAAGGATTGTTTTTGTGCAAAAAATATATAATAGTGTTGAGCTAGTTTTAACAGTTGGTGACCTTATTTGACTTCTCTTTCAATAAATAACCTGTTTTAAAGCACTTTTTCGTTAATGCTCATAACCGTTTGCATGCACAAATGCATATTATTTGCAAAGGCAAATCCCATAAAGCTTTATGTGTATGTATGTATCATATGTAGTTGTATTACTCTTGTATTGTTGTGAGTTAAAAGTCTTTGAAAAATGTAAACACAAGAAAAAAGCGCCAATGACGCGGTTTGACAGTCACTACATTGACAACTAGAGCCATCTATGAGCAAATTCTGGTTTCATATTTACAGACCTCATATATATAATTATTTGCTTAAGTATTGAGTCTTGATTTGCGCAGAGTGAAAACGGAGAATGTAACACTATCCTTTTGTAAATACCTGCAGGTTAGGTTAGCATGAAAATTCCAGAAATATGTGTTTTTGGATTAGGATCCTCTCTCGATGGCCTTAGAATTTACTGCCTACGTGGCATAAATGCTTTGTATGCCAATGTCTTTTGTTTCCCATCTTTTTTTACTCGATATTCATCTCAAAAGACATTCAATACTCTTTAAAAATAGATGTATTAAGAACCATCTTGAACACATTCAGATAAAATTATAAGTGTACCTGAATGAGAATGCCGGGGATGAGAATGTTAGCGGATTAATGAAATTACTTTCTTTTTTATATTATTTTGGATTCACGGATAAAAACAATATTAAGATTATTTAATTTTCATTTTATTCAGGAATATAACAGAACAATATATTAAATTAATATAATTCATAAGTACTCGTACAATATCTAGTATACTAATAATAAAGTTCTCCATGATAATTAGAAACATAAACGAGCGGAGAAACAAAAAATCTACTACATCATAATGAACAGCATGTAACATATTCTTATTGGGTAAGGAAGTTAGGGAGGTGGGAGAGAAAAAAGGAAGATAACAGATAGACATTTTTCTTTATAAGTTTTAAATCGGCTAAAGGATCGTACTCCAGAGTTGAAGGCTGAGAGATAATATGAACATAAAAAAGTTGAAAATTTCAAAATATAACTTGAAAATAAATCAGTACAATATAAAATTATCTGGAATATGTGTAAAATATATTTTAAAAACCTTCATTGTTGTGACTAATAAACTCATTATTGTAATTTCTGCATGCTTATGGTGTTAGAGAGCTCTTGGCATACGGGTTTCTATAGTATGTTACATGTTGAGAAATGAAATAAACTTGATTGTCGCCTTATTCTTCTTGGAATATATAAGATTATTTGTTATGTTAAATTATTCAAGAAGACAATTTATTAAAAATGGGTAAAAACTTACAATAAGGGAGCGCTTGTGATTTACATTCACGAATTGAATTTTTTTTTTCAATTATTAAATTAATTATATTTTTATGAAGTTTCCAGAATGAAATTTGGTACTTTACTCAAAATACAAACATGAGTTGTTCGCATAAAAAAATTAAGTCGCATAGCGTGCTTTAGAGAGTATGATACCCAATATTTTGTATGAGAGAGTACCTAACTTAATTTTTATGAGAAAACAGGAAAATAACTTAGACTCCGATGTAATCGAGTAAATCTCCAAGAACAACTGACAAGGGTGGGTCACATTATAAAAAGAGAAACTGGTCGATGGTTAGAAGAATTATAATTGATACTAAGAACATGATTTAGACGCATTGGGAAGCCGGATATGAGGTGGAACGACGATATAGTCTGCGGTTGGCTAAAAGTTGATTCTAGAAACAGTGGAGATACTTTAGGCGAAAGGCCCATACTTTTGTGAATTTTTGAAACAGTTGGTGAATTTAACCTGATAAGTCGGTAAGTGAGTAACTAACTTACTTCTGATGGCCTTATAGCCTTTGTAGAGTGTCCCATCATACTGTCCAATCACGCGATTTATTCCTCCAGTTCTCTACGTTGAGTTTTTTAAGGTTCTGGAAGATATTGATACATTTAGTTTAAGACAGCGCACAGTATTCGGATTGACCAATCTAGAGGGACAAAATTATTTTTCATGTCATTTGACATAATTATGTTACATTTTAATAACTAGAGGCTTAGCAAATATAAACAAATGGTTTTTAATTTAATAATAGGTTTTTAATTTATCAAATACACAATAATACATTGAGAAAAAGACAAATTTAGAAACGTTAAAAACTTAATACTTATAATTAGAAAATCGTTTTCATACACATGTTTAATTTTTTTGGGTATTTTTGTAATAAGACTTATCTAAGGGTTCAGAAGAAACTAATAAATATTTAAATAAATCGTAATTTGTCCTAACACGCAAAGTTGGTAAAGTGTGATGTTGCTTAATTTTTCTAATTTCTTTATTTTTGGCCTCTGATGCCTCTTCAGACATTTATCCAATAGAAATCAAAGAATAATCGATGATCTCAGCACCGTGCATCAATATTTTGTGCAAGGCTATAGGCATATTGTACCACGAGTATAATTATATGTATAACATTTTTGTTTCCTTAGCGTAATTTTCAAATTTTGCTGTTCAAAATATATGTTACAATTATTCTCTCTACTTCTGGATAACAATTGTTTTTTTCTCTTCTAAAACCCGATCATATGATGGATATAAATTAAAACCTCTTTCAAAAGCTTCCTGCTGGATATTTTTATACTACATTACGGTAAATTTGTTTGCATTGAACAATGCTAAAGCTTCTTCTTCTGGGAAGTAAGAATTTTGTGTTGGAGTTGTGAAAATTTGTTTCTCGGCCTTTTTATAACTCGTTGCTCTTCTTGGTGATGCATTTAACATCTCTTGTATTGAATTTGCCCCACCACGTCTACCACTGACTCGAATACTAACTGCAGCTTCATATGTCAATTCTTCCTTCTCGTAGCTGGTAACCAAATCACGTACTTTTCTCCTTTTTGATTCGGATGAACATTCTCGAAATATTTTAGCTGTATGGCCTGCCTTATTAATTGTCTGCATTGGAGAAGAAAAATCTAAATCATCACACAACCAAAGTTGGTAGAGTTTTAAAAATAAATTTTAATGTCTTTGTTTTTGTACCCATTTTTGACGAATTTTCTCACATTCAGTTTTTACAAAAAAAAATCTTATAGCTTCTGCTTCTTTATTATCTTGAATACTGTAAAGCGTTTTTACAAAATCATAAACACGCTGAATGCGGTGTTTTGAAGGGTTAGAACGCCATACTTAAAAAATACTAATTCTCGTAAGTCTGGTCCCTATAATAAAAAATATATATTTAAGAAATCGCACAAAATCGCAGTAAATGGTAATAATTTTTATTTAAAGAATACATAAAATTATTTTTTAAACTTAGTTTCATAGCCTTGCGACATCTTACGCATAACCTTACGTCTTGTTAAACTTTGAACTCAATAAAATGCATAGGATGAAATTTCATGAATTTGTTATTGTTATAAAAATAACCTATAGTCTAAATAAATTAGTATAATTATGACATAAATGAATAAATACCTGTAGAACACGATGCCATCACGAAAATTATTTTCAATAACTTTTTAAAACACTTAACATGCACATACTTCGGAAGTCAGGAATAAACTAATACAAATATTTTATACCTGTGACACAAAGCGTCCCTTTGTCCCGTCATAAAAAATAAAATAAGGGTTTCTTGAAAAATCTGGCAATTGCATCTTATCAATAGGTTTGTTTGACACACTAAAACGGTATTTTTTATGTGAAGTATTGATTTTCATTTTTAGGATTTTGTCCCTCTAGATTGGTCAATCCGAAAACTGTGCAGCGGCTAGAACAGCGTTTCTGTAAGCTTCTGCGTTCACGGACCGTTTTTTTAATTCTAATTCATCGTAGACCAGCATTTCCGTTTTGAGACTGAATGTTTTAGTAAAAAACATAGTAATAAAAAATAAAACTATAAAAACTAATTCTTACTATGTTTTTGTTTAGTAATTTTCTTTTGACGCAGCCAAGTAACAAACTGCCCGCGATTCAGCACTGATTTGAAGGCCATAATTTAAATAGCACTGGGTTAAAGGTCAAAATATCCTAAGAAATAAAATAATTCTCACAAATCTGAATATACACGTAGCCTCTATACGTAACGATTCACTTTCGAGAACTGTCCCTTGTAAGCGTTGTTTACACCATGAGATAGTATATTAGCTTCCAACTTATCTTTCATAATACGAATTCGGTGCAAAAAAGTAATAATATTCCAAAACGTGTTTCAACTTTTTTAACAGTCCGTCATCACGATGCAAATGTTTAAATTGAGTTGAGAGGCCATGATTGCGTACGGAAAGGCGGTTTTCGACAAATTCTGACGTTTCCCATGGCCCGGGCGCTGGGCGGCGCGGCGCCTGGAGCAGTACTTCTTATTAAGAGAGAGAGGGATAGAGCACACCGGCACCCTCAAAGGAAGGAAGGAAATACATACCTACCTGCATACACGCCATTATAAATTCAGTGCATTTTACATTTTTTATTTCATTATTAAAAAAAAAGCATATTTAATTTACACACACAATGATATGTGACGATGACGCCTTCTGCGGTCGAGCTAGTAATACGCCTGACTTGTAAATTTGAAGTTGTGTGTTCTATTCCCGTTGGATTTATTTAAAAATATTTCAGTCTGGTTTTCACTTCAGGCCTTTTTAACACCTTTCTGGTTGGTCGAAAAATATTGCCACATGGTAATAAGACCGCCAGGTTGTACTGTATACAACGAAAGTGTACAATACAAAAATGTTCATTAATTCTACGGGTGGATTATGTTTAGTTGTTTATTTTTATAACCCATGTTCTACCTGTTTTGATAAATTAAAAAAAAACCATAACGTTGCGCTATATGGGCTTATATGAAATGATTTTTTTGAAGAAAGAATGTAACAATATAACATAATACACATTTTATTAGATGTTGTTAGACGCTAATTAAAAAAAATACTGATTAATTTTGTCAAAAATAAGAGGGAGGTCGTACACAGTACACGCACACTTATTTGTACTATGTAGGCTTCGGTGTACTAGTTGGAAAAACGCCCGTCTTTCAATTTGGGGGTTGCGGGTTCATTTCCCGTTGGTTATCAAAATTTTGAAAAGGGCTCAATTTGGTTTTTACTTAGACCTTTTCACCATATTTCTGGTTGGCTGGAAGACAATGCCACATAATAATAAAAACAAGTTACTTGCAGTTCGTCAACAAATGTGTTAGAAATACGTACCTGGAAAGGCAAAAAAAGTCATTTGTCGTGCGTGCAAGAACTCTTTAACTAGAATGAAGCACTTTTTAATCGAGTATTATAGTCTCACCGACTAGGCTACGGATGTCACCACGATGACTCGTGTCATCTTTAACTAGAATGAAGCACTCTTTAATCGAGTATCATTGTCTCACCGACTAGGCTACGGATGTCACCACGATGACTCGTGTCATCTTTAACTAGAATGAAGCACTCTTTAATCGAGTATCATTGTCTCACCGACTAGGCTACGGATGTCACCACGATGACTCGTGTCATCTTTAACTAGAATGAAGCACTCTTTAATCGAGTATCATTGTCTCACCGACTAGGCTACGGATGTCACCACGATGACTAGTGTCATCTTCGCTGGATGAAATGATTAATTTGATTAAGTAATAATGATCATCATTCTAAATCGCGATCGCATTTCTCAATAGTGATGATGATTATGACTATTACGATAATTATTCATCATCATGTTCAACTCCAGTTACATTTCATTTCACGTGAAATCATATTTTCACAATCTTTTCCCCACAATTTTCCCCACAACTAAAAATATATTATACGACTAATATAGCGCTATTTTGATATGCCTTATCACCTCAAAGCGTTTATTTATTATGATTTTATAAAAAGTGCAACTAATAAATTCAGGTAAATTGACGTATAATAGTGTGACCGAAATCAAAATGCCAAAAATCATACGAAAGCCACGAAAACCAAAACATATTAATCAAAAAGTAACAGTTGTCATATATTGGAGAAATGAAGATGCTTGATACATGTTTTGAATATAGTGTTTTGCATTTGTTTTTTTAAAGTAACTGAAAACCTAAAATAAACATATATAACCCTTCGCTAAAACCAAACAAAAAATCACATATTACCCTCTACAGAAGTGTAATGGGCTTTGTCAAAAGCCAAAAAAAATATCCGGCTTGTATAACAAACAATGATGAGGTATTGACAGAATAAAGAGGTTACCTCAACATCTGTTAAAAAAATCTTACCATTTGTACCGGACAGGTACAAAGACTGTAGATAGGGCGTTGGTCGCTGCGCAATGCTCGAAGAATTCAGCTCGCGGATAAAATCGTCAATCACCAAAATATTAATTGGTGGCGATTTATTCCGTTCGTCAATGCGCCCCTGTCTAGGGGCGGGGCTTGGTCACTGCTCCGGGCGGAGCCTATACGTGATATCCAAGATGGCCGCTCGACCTAGCTCCAGTGGTGTAACGTTGACGATGGTTCCGGAGAAGTGAAGATGATCGAGAGAGATTCCTCTCTGGTGGATCGGAGAAGGTCAGATGAAGTGAAACACAGTTGTAGAGAAGTAACAGCGATGTTTTGAGGTATATATTTTTGCTTTAATTTGAGGCTCTATATTAGCGGAAAGTCAGTCAGAGTAAGCGCCCGTTGCCCGATAGGTTAACCCATGTTCGGGGCTAGCGGGGCCGCTTAGACTGACCGCTTTCTGCCTTGGTCTCGATGGCTCGGCCACGGCACAATTTCCGCCGCGGTCGCGAGCTCATTCGGATTCAATGTGACAGTTATTTTACATAGAAATAACATACAAATAATAAAATATTTTACATAATCATAATGACATGATACAAATATAAGGGCAGATTTGCCTCCAGATCTACACACAATATTGTCTGTCTAATCATACCACATACACACACAAGGGTGACGGCATACGTCCGATACACCATTGTTCGTCAACAAATGGCATAAAGACTAAAAACCATCTTGTCTGCACTAAGAATAAAAACATTTAAATGATGTATAGAGATGAATCTATGGTATAATGAGGAATGTTGCCTAGGCATAAAGTGAGCACTTAACTCAGCCTTCAAAGGTGGTCATAAGCCCACAAAATACCAATTAAAATAGATACCGTCTCCTGTATATCCAAAACAGAGAACAATGTTACTAAAGAGTCATCCAGGCCAAAAATATAAAAAATGCTGTAAGGAAGCTGCTGAGGGATCTCCAGGTAGATCTGATGTCAGAATCCAATATTTACAGTTCGCGAAGTAACTGAAAACCTAAAATAAACATATATAACCCTTCGCTAAAACCAAACAAAAAATCATATATATATATATATATATATATATATATATATATATATATATATATATATATATATATATATATATATATATATATATATATATATATATATATATATATATATATATATATATATATATATATATATATATATATATATATATATATATATATATATATATATATATATATATATACTATATATATAATATATAACATATATATTGCTGAATGAATATTATAAAGCCATTAGGCAAAGGTCAACTGAGATTTTAGGTTTAAGCGTAATCAACATCAGGAACAGGTGACCCGTATCCTATGGGCTCATTCATGGTTTGCACCATATTTTCCTTGCGTCATTCATAAAGATTGCACCTCCTTCATCAATGTCATCACCATCATGCAACGCATCTATTGGGGTAGGAAGAGAAAACACGTATCCCCTTCATTCTATCCTGGTACATATTTTTCGCATTTGACATGTTCATACACCTCTCCATGCATTCTCTTCTTTTACAAAGGCTTTTCACTCTTCCCTCTTTCAAAATTTAATTTATTTGGATGTCATACGTTTTTTAGTATTTCCAAACTTTTTGTACCTTCTATTCTGCTCGTATGGATTTTTTTTATAAAATTTTCTTCATACATTTTTTACGTAGCAGTATGCTACTTTTTACGTAGCAGTATGCTACTTAATGCTACTTTCTAAATTTGAGCACTTCATTTTCTTTCAATCCGCATTCTTTCCGAATTTCTCCACTCGTTGCGTCTCCTTTCTGTTTCTACATTATCCTTTATAAAACTTTAGTCACAGCTAAATTTAAATCTATCAATATTTAATGTATTGGGGTTGCAACATATATTTCTCTCGTTTTTTAACGATTTTAAAATCGTTTACTAGTAAATTAAAAAATATTTTAAATTTATTAGGTATAAGCGCTTTGTTCGATGACCTTTCGCCTTTCTGGTAGTTAAAAAAATTATCTTATATAGAATTTCTTGGAGTTGAAACTATTACAAATGGTTTTGGCAGATCGAATTTGGCAAATTTATACCATGAAGAAAGTTCTCTAAAGATCGATACAAATGATAGTCAGAAGGTGCTAGATCCGGATTAACTATAGTGGATGCATTAAAACATCCCAGCCAAGTTGCAACCATTATTGCCGAGTGACCAAAGAAACGTGTGGTCTGGTTTTGTCATGCAGGAACACAACGTATTTTCTATTGGCCAAACCTGGCCTCTTCTTGTCGATTGCTTGCTTAAATTTGGCCAGTTGTGATTAGTTTTCATTATAGTAAGTAGTTTGTATTAGTGGCAACAGCTCACAGTATTCGATACTCTTCTAATTCTACAAGATATATAGCATGACCTTCTTTGGGTGCGTTCCAGCTTTTCCGATCATCTGTGCAAGCTTGCGTAAATGTCGCAAAAAAGTCATGTTTAGTGCTTATCCAATCTCACATGTCGTCAAATGACCTTGATTTTATCCACGTTTTGCATGTTTGACATCAATATTATCCTCTCCAATCTCCGGAACCACTTATATGAGTCAACTTTTAAAAGTCTACATTGGAAGTGTCGCGAACGGATTGATTTCAAACTTTGTCTTTTTGTATTTAAGCCTCTGAATGGTTGTCTCCACTGTATCTTTCCAATGTGTGTATGAGAGATGTTTTCGGAGAGAAGTAGAACTTGGAGGTCAATTTCGTCGTCATCGAAAAAAATGATAGGGCTATTGCTGTTGCTGTATCTGTGGCGTAAAATGGTCTACATCTAAGTGTTAGAGACATGAGTGGCGTGTGCAGCTTTAGGAAGCATTTAAATACAACCCCTTTTGGGGAGGTTTTATCAAAATGTATGAACAATACACACATACACACTACACTCCACTTAAAGGCAAATGTATTATTAACATATATCAGAAGACCTATGAAGGCTAATTTGTCTTCCTTTGATAAGTTTTCTGCAGTTTTCTTACCAAATACTTTTTTCCGAATGTATACAAATACGGGAAAGTACATAATCTAATGATCGTAGCCATTACATTTCTATCTTAACTCTCAACTGATATAAGTTTCATTTTGAAATATTTTTAATTTGTCTCGTG
The DNA here is from genome assembly GCA_949825065.1 of Odontocerum albicorne. Lineage (NCBI taxonomy): Eukaryota > Metazoa > Arthropoda > Insecta > Trichoptera > Odontoceridae > Odontocerum > Odontocerum albicorne. The sequence continues at coordinate 14,267,946 of OX463850.1, forward strand.
TTGGAGCGATTATTTGAGTCCCGATTTGAAGCGATTATTATAACCAGTCTTGCATAGGTGGGTTTTCATTGATTTCCATCCATAGTGTTTTCTTGACGAACTCCCTTTCCAATTTGGAAGATTTCAAAGGATTTGTGGAGATGTGTTTTTACTGTTGCATCCTTATACTCGTAGATGTTATTGAACAACTTAATGTATACCCTCTTAATGCATCGTGTTTTTAGAGCTTCTAGTATAACTTTTTGTATTCTACAAAGACTCAGTATAGAGGAAGTTCGTATTCTTCACATTGTTCTGTTATTTTCCGCAGCACTTGAATATGATCCATGGTACTGAAACCCTTCCTGAATCTAGCTTGTTCTCGTGGTTGGTTCGTGTCAAAAGTTGTCGAGAGTAGGTTGGTAAGATCTTGGTAAATATTTTGTAAAGGGTAGATAACAAACTGATCGGACGGTAGTTCTTAAGATCATCTTGATCGCTTTTCTTATGATGAAGTATTACGGTTGTAGATTTCCAATCTTCTGGAATGTCTTTTTCCAGAAGGCACTTGTTGAAAAGTGTTGATAAGATGGTATCCACTTCTCTACCTGTTTGTTTTAGGACATCAATAGACAAACTGTCAGTACCACTAGCATTACCGGATTTCATGCCTTTGTTTGCGTACTTGATTTCTCCTGGTAAGATCATCGGGACATTTTCGTCCTCAGTTGTTTCGAGAGTTAAGTTTGTATCGTGTTTTATATATAAAACCCTATTTCATCAACAGAAGTAAGTGTACATAGTTTTAATAATTTTATTTCGAAATCAATTCCTTATAGACAGTCTAGATTTATTTGTCTTACACTTTCGTTGTATACAATACAACTTGGCAGGTTTGCTTTCATGTGGCAATCTCTTCTAACAAATCAGAAAGGTCTTAAATAAAACAACCCTTAAGGAAAACAAGCCTGAAACCCTTTTTTTCAAACTCGGGGATCAACAGAAATTTAACGCGCAACCTTCGGCTCGAGAGTTAGATATTCTCCCAACTAGGCCACGGAGGTCGTCCGTGATCTGGTTTGTAACACCGTAGCCATTTTGGTTTATTGTTATAATAAAAATAATAAACCAAAATTGATGCATTAATGAATTTTCTGTTTTATTCTTCGTATTTAAGCAGAAAATGTCCTGAATTGGGCCAAAAATGGCGTTGTTTCATTAATGTAATTGTATTATAGTTTCATCGATATGAATCGAATCCCAAATCGATTTTTTATACATATGTGTATTTATAATACAAACAACAAATCTCAATAAGTTCATAACTGAATTTTCATAAAAAATGTGGCTTTGTGTTGTTTTTTATGCACATATATCCTCAAATTTGATCTAATATTGTTACGTATTATCAACATAAGTATTTCATAGATTCAACATGATTTCAAAGCTATTACTCAGTAGGCATTTCTATAATATGAAAAACAAAAATAGAAATATTAACGAGTTTGCGTCAAAAAAAATTAATCTTTAAATTAACATAAATAGGTCCAAACAATTTGCACAAAAAGGAGTAAAGTGATAATTTGATAAGAATGGGGTCATAATAATAGTTATTATGCCCAAAAAGTTAAATGTTCTTAATACCACGAAGTACGATTGATTTAGTAGATATTCCGCTACTTATGGTTGTAAATTATTGTAAAAGGTGGGGCAAATATATTATAAATACGTTTGAAGGAGGAACAAATCATTCATAAAATTAAATATTAATTTTGTTATTTACAGTATAAATAACAAAATGAATATTATTAAATGTCTATTGGATATAACATAAATAGCCCCTTGTTGAACATGTTCCCGTTATCATATTCTCCCACCATTTGATCCATTTCTACGAGTATTACCATAAATAGTCTCCTTCCATTTCTTTTCTCTCGCTCTAATATATTTTCCTATCCTTATCTTTTCAAATTGAATGATATTACGAGTTTAAAACAGGTTTTTTAATGTGATGTCATACATTGAACGTTTAAATTGAAGGGAAGTAAGTAATAAGTAATATTTTTATTAAAATAATGAACAATATTTTATCAGCGTAATAAGGCTAACATAAAACGCACAGTCACACAAAACAATTTTTTTTCCGATTATTTAATTATTAATTGATATTATTAAACACAAACTCGGTGTTTTCTCAAGAATGTGATCCCGCCTCACACGGAGTTAATTTCGCCGGGAGAAATAGTGCAATAAGCAATCAGGGCACACGGCGTTGTGGGCGGTCCGTGTGAAACCGGCTTTATGTTTATATATATAAAATTTATTGTATCAGCATTAACCGATCCGAAGACATCTTACAACGGTGCTATTAAAAATATAGCTAATTTATATGTAAAACCATTCTCCAGGTTGATTGCCCTTAAATCCTTTTTTTATATCACTAGGTAAATGAACTTGTTGCCTTGTTAGTAAGTTACTTGATGTTTTTTTGTGTTTATTGGGGGCCGGTTTGAGTTTTTTTAAATTAGAGCGGTTATTTGGGTTTTAGGTTAAACGATTTCTTAAAACATGGACAAGTTGAATAATATTAAAATGATTACGTTTAGGTTTGTTCTTTGAATGCTGAGATTTTCTAACATTATTTTAGAACCCCCTTGTATTGCATTACACTTTCGATGTATACAATTTGGCAGTTTTATTGCAATTTGGCAATTACTTTCAACTAACCAGAAATATGTTAGTAATGCCTGAAGTGAAAATCAGAGCTAGCTCGTTTAAAAAAAATATATTTCAATGGGAATCAAACCTCTTGATTAGAAAACAAACGTCTTACGAACTTGACCATGGGGATGGATAGTTAAAAAACGACCGAATATTGCCATGTGGCAATTTCCCTTGCTAAAAGTAGCTTATTTTTCTTAGAAGACTGTCCCAAGTCAAAATGATAAAGTTACGATATAATTTGTTTTAGGTTCAAATATTTAAAATATTTTTAACTTTTTAATTATGTAACTTAACTTAAAACATAATTTGAATAGTGGTATAGAAATTGAATATTCATTACATAATATTGAGTAAAACATTCCAAAACAAACCTATTCATAAGATTTTCCCAGGTTCGTATTGAATATGGGATATTATGCGAGTAAGACCGCTACGTTACGCTAAGATTAATTTTACAAATAAAACTGAAAATTTATACTTGCAAATTGTTACAAATTTTAAACATTGTACTATATTGTATAAAAATTTTGATGTATAAAACTTTTGTTGCCTGGCGTGTTTTTAGCCGTATGGAAAATATCTTCCAACCTATCAGAAATATCTTAAACCTGTCATGAATGAAAGTCTGACTGCATTATTTTTAATCGAGAACCCACTACCTCCGGGTTGGTATTGATAGTATTGTTGGTAAGCCAGGTGGTGTCTTGCCAACAAAACTAAGGAGTGTATAGTTAAGCTGCTAATTTGGTGCATAGTTAACCTGCCAATAATTTTAAACTTAAATATGACCCATGTCAAAGGTATATAGTACTCCCTGATCTGAGTTACTGGTGATTGGAAACAGGAGTCTGTTGTTTCCAATCACCAGTAGTTGAGTACAAATTTCAAATTACCTTATGAAGAGAATTTCATCATCCTAAAAAGCTGCCCCTTTTATTTTTAATTTTGTAGCCCCGTTTCATTAATTAATATCGTAACATATCCCTCAAATTATCGGAATTGGTGATACAGATATGTTGAGAACCGTGACCGGTAGACAACCTGGTTTTCGGTATCAATAATCGACCCTTTTGAGGTTTAAATCACTGAAGGGGATATGCTATTCATAGTTCGTCATTGTGCGTGTTGGAAATACTACCGCACGTAGAGAGGCAACGATACTCGCACAAGTCTAGCGCAATGCGAGTATTGCTACTAGACGAACTCTTAAACCAGTCTGAGGTTTTTTCGCGTATCATATGGAATTAAAATCCAAATCCTAGGGTGGAAGAAATGCGTCTTATCAATAAGATCTCCGAAGTGTGTGAGTAATACTAGGCTACTTTTTTGAAGCCCAATCTTGTTTATCTAATTGGTAATCGGTGTTTCTGAATATGACCGGTGACTAAATAAAGTTGGTGTTTTTAAATATAATCCACGTGCTTAAATAAAATCGGTATTTCTTAATCGGTGGTTCAAAGTATAAGAATAGTTCGTTGAATAATGGTTTACAGCAATATATTATTGAAAAATTAAATTTAACTTATGGAATATTTCCAGCTACGCCCCTGGTAAGCCCCTGGTAGTATAATGAAACGGAAATAATCAAAGCTATTGCACTTTATCTTAAAATAATCTTAAGCAATTAAGTTACTGTAAACACTCTCCAATTTCTCGATAGCATATTGACTTATCACCGTACACCAAAGTCTTAGTACTCGTACAGCAACGCTGCAGAATTGAACGTTGGTCCATCTTTCTGTTTCTTTTTTGATGAATAATGTGTAAACTTATAATAAAAATGAGATTTTTAAAGTTTATTTTATTTAGAACTGACTCCTCTACAGTATTTATTAAATTACTTTAAATATCTTAATATTGTCTGTTTTGAACGAAGGATTTTTTTGTACAACTATATGATAGTATTTTCCATTCAATTTGTATTGTATTTTATCGTGAATTGAATAAGAATGCTCTAAAAATGTATCGTTTTCTATTATATTTTCATGTGGCAATCTTTTACAACCAACCAGAATATGTTAAAGAGGCTTCAAGTGAAAATCAGACTGCAATCATTTAAAAAAAAAATCGGGGTTCCAACGCTAATCGAACTTGGTTAGCCAGGTCGGAAGACAGGTGTTTTATCAACAAGGCCAAATAAGTCATCATGCAAATATTATTTGGGAAATGTCAATCGATGTTTGAACCGTGAATACCAACCATTATTAGTATTAACTTGTGGCAAATCTCAGTCACATTTTTGTTTAAAATAATGTAAATTTGTGGAAAACAAAATTTATTATAGTAATACTACCTTCCCTCTCATGGGTTATGAAAGTAAGTTTCATTTATATTAAATTATCGAAATCTTATTTTTATAGACAGCTATGTAACGTGATGACGAAGAAGGGACTACCCCGTAACGTAATGACATTTTCTCTGGTAACGACGCACGAAGCGTGGAAATAATAGTAAAGAGGAAGTGCTTCAAGTCAAACGTCTGCAAGAAGGAAAATACTTGAAGCGAAGAAAATATAATAAAGAGGTGACTTGAGGTCTGGGGTGTAAGTGGCCTACTAAGGCAGCATACAAAATAGAGCACATAACTATATGATATACATTATGAATTTCAAAGTTAAAAATCAAAAAACTTATGTAATTAATGTGGGACATAAGTTTTCCATCTTTTCCAATACTCCCGGTATAGTGCGTTCTTCATCCATCCATCTCATTAGAGGATGTTTTTTGTTGTTTTAGGTGGTTCGTGGCTTACACTCATACTTGATATATGATACATTTCATTTGAATATTAACATATTATGCATTAAGGACCCAATCTACATTTTATCTGTTTTCAGATAATTTAGGAAACATCACGGCTTATAAAGAAAACAATCTGAAGGCGAAATTTAAAAATGAAATTAATTTACCATTTTTTCCGAGAATTTATAACGTATTCCTGAGGAAGAGTGGATTATTCGCATTGTCGCGTCTTCAATTGTAAAAAAATATGTATGAAGCTGGCTCTTTGACAGCAAGAGAGTGAATATGTAAATTGTAAATTGTGTATTGTGGACAGTGAATGAAAAAAAATGCTAACTTGACTAGCTTGAGATATGCTTTACTTGATATTTAAAATAATCTCGAAAAATAAGTTTGTGGGTTAGTTTCCTTTTTCCATATATGGTATACGCCCATTTGATATACGAACAATATGACTAGACTGTAGTTCTGTTTTGTAGCCTATAAATGGCGTAAACATTAAAAGAAATCTAAAATTGAAAAAAAAACTTACATTTATGTTTGGCTCCTTATTACCTATATTAGGTCCTGCGCAAGAGATAAATATAATAGTAACCTTGTAGTTCTGTTATTCTTTTTGTCTGCAGGGGTTATTCCACTGCAAGGCTATGCTATGTGGGGGAATTCACATTTCGTTTTATTAATCATACAAGTCCTGGTAATAAGCAGGCATGCTTGATGCATTGTTCGTGATAATAATATTGTTACTGACAAAAACAGTGCTTCTGAAACTATCCACCAACTAAAAACCACATAATATTCTTTATATATACTTACATATATTATCTTGATATTTATGATAATGGTGTAATACTATTTATTATAATATAACATATTACCCAACAACATTGTGGAGTGCCTATCACACTATTTATTATCTAACAACATTCTACGGCGTTACTCACACTATTTGTTTCGTGATAACATTCTGCAGTTCAGTCACACTTTTTGTTTCCTGACAACGTTCCGCGGTGTTAATCACATTATTTGTTTCTTATTAACATTTTGCGATATCAATCATACTATTTGTAACGTAATAACATTTTGTAGCGTCAATCACATTTTTGGTTTCCCAATATTCTGCGGTGTCAATCACATTATTCATTTCCTAATAATATTCTACTATATAAATCACACTATTTGTTACGTAATAACATTCTGTAGAGTCAATCACACTTTTTGCTCCCTAACAACGTTCTTCGGTGTCGATCACATTGTTTTTTTTTTTTTAATGACAATCTTCCACACCAATCATACTTTTTCTTAAGGAAAAATATTATGCGATGTCAATTACAATGTAAGCTAGCAAGTTTATGCCCCCCCCCCCCCCCCCCTTCAGGATATTGTTTGATCGCAATCATCTGAAAACCTGCCCATATATGCGACGAAGAATTGCCAGTGCCAATTGAATGGCGGTCCACAGAATTCTTATTTATTTCTGACACTCTTATGTTTACATCTTATTCTTAGAACTTATTCCACCTAAATGTATCTAGTGCCACTTAAATGACGTTTTGACAGATAAATACATACATCTAGCTAATAAGGTAATGCTTTATTACGATAAATCTTTTTACTAGTATGAATATCAATGAGCAAACAAATCTAGCCTTCTCAGCATTCATACATCTCGTTCAGCACAATCTTCCATAAATCACATTTAACTTTCTTTCAACATCTGGTCAAATTGATCCGGTCATGTTTTCTTCGGTCTAGTTCTTCCACGCATACCTTACACTCCTGACTTGTATTCTTCCGTCATTCATTTTTTCCACAAATCCAAACCATTTAAATGTTCCTTTTTTCATCTTACTTAAAATGTAATTTTTTATCCATGCACTTATTTCTGATGTCTTAATTCCACCTTCCTTCATACATTGATACTCGACATTTTTTTCTTAGTACACCCATCTCACACTTCCAACCTAAAATATCCATTTTATTCATGCATTCATTTCTGATGTCTTCATCCTGCATTTTTTCATACATTAACAAATCCGTAAATTTTCTTAGTGTACGGATTTCCATAACATTTAGCAAACTTTTATCCTTATTCTGTCAAGTTTAAGTTTTCACGTATGGAAAGACGTCATGGTGGGAACCAACACACTATTATGTACTATCATTTTTGTTGCCCTTGATATAACGTGGTCAGATAGAAAAGTGTGGAGATCTCTTCACTCGGTCTGTTCCGCAAGGGGCACGGCGTGATGATATGGATATGTAATTAATTAATTGACAGATTTTTGCGTCAAACAACACAAATAAAAACATAACGTGAGAAGAAAATTTAATATGTAAAAGAACTTTTTGTTTTCGCGTGAGACATACTCGTGCATGTATTTGAGTCTCACCGTTTTGTTTTCGCGTGAGACATACTCGTGCATGTATTTGAGTCTCACCGTTTTGTTTTTGTGTGAGACATACTCGTGCATGTATTTGAGTCTCACCGTTTATCAAGTTGATGAGAATTTGAAACGGGGTATTGTATAATCAATAATCGGAAAAAAACATAAAATTATTTCGCCATGTTATATGCCCTCAGTAAGATACAGGCCAAATCCTAGTTTACATGGGATACGACAAATGAAATGCAACAAACCCAGATCCATATAAATTGTGTGTCCACTTTAAATTATCTGTTATTTTTCATAAATTGTGTATTTATAAAAGTTCTTGTCATATGTAAATAAAAAAAATAATAATAAAACAGGTGTGGTTGAAATAATCTGAAAAACTATTAAGTAAAACGTCATTACGTCAAGTCCGCTTCTAGTCTTGATAATCTATGGCGATGATTAAGATCTGGTTTCATAAATTAACAGTTTGAGCACCATTGCATGATTTATGATGCCTCAAGTGTGATGGGCTAACTGCCTTTGGGTCGAGTGAGGGACTCATCAAGGTAATTAACACTTGAATTTCTGAAGACGGTATTTAATTACTTGTTTAATGTTATTATATTCGGATGCGAAGTTGATTGTACAACGGTTTGAAAGAAATTTCATTGCAACCGCAGCGTTTTAATTTGTTTGAATACAATGAATGTATCCAAACAAATTAATGTATGGTATACATGCTCAAACCGAAGAGTATCAAATTTTCTAAGATGATAGATAGTCCACAACAGTTTTCTAGTATCAACTTGGATGTATGGGAGTAAAATGTGGACGTAGAAAAATACTGGAAGCACTCAAATAAATTTTGTAGAAATGCGTGCACTGAGAATAATATATTGTATTATTACGTGACAATGTATGACATAATACGGAATGACTTAATTAGATATGAATGTGAACTTGATACTGATGTATAAAGTAGTATGAGGAAGATCGGTTTGAGATAGTTGTCATGTATAACTCAATGAAAGAGTAGATATGAATGTGAACTTGATACTGATGTATAAAGTAGTATGAGGAAGATCGGTTTGAGATAGTTGTCATGTATAACTCAATGAAAGAGTAGATATGAATGTGAACTTGATACTGATGTATAAAGTAGTATGAGGAAGATCGGTTTGAGATAGTTGTCATGTATAACTCAATGAAAGACTGACAAAACAAATATACAATAGTAACATAATGTGAGTAGAGGGCATGGTAGTTGTAGACTGTAGACCAAGGAAAAATGAAGGAAATGTAAAAATTAAAAGAAATCCTAAAAGCTGTACGAGGAAGATGTGTCGCGATAAGAAACTCTGGCGCTCTGTTATCTCTGCCTACTTCGACAAGGAAACCGCGAGATGGTATGTATGTAATAAATTAAAACGCCGCGGTTGAGCTTCCGAACGACCTCCGTCGCCTAGTTGTTAAAACACTTCTCTTCCGATTCGTAGGTTGGTGGTTCTATTCCCATTGGTACCCATTGAAAAAAAAGGCATCAGTTTCGTTTTCACTTCAGGCTTATGTAACATATTTCTGGTTGGTCGTAAGATATTGCCACATGCCATTATATTTTTCTGGCTAAACTGTTTACTATGAAAGCGAAATCCAATAAAATTAATTATTTAGCAATATATTATAAATAAACATTTCGATAGAACCAAGTTTAAACGAAGTATTAAGAAACTAGAGCTCTTTAGACATGATATATGGTATACGACTACGTTCGATGTGTTTAAGAAATAGATAAGTTAAAGATACAGCAATATCTTAATTTATGCGAATTAAGTTAAACATGGTTTATTATGTTTGAAATTTTAAATGCATAATAATGATATACAGGTACGAGTATATTAAGAATTAATTAGGCTTTTACATCAACATTTTTATTTATTACTAGTAACATCATATTATTGTACAATACATTATTTTTTTACTGTGCTTTTGGAAGTCAAAACATGTCACAAGGTGGATTCACCGGGTGTCTATTCCATGGAATTCAGTATCAATTGGAAGAACTGTTACTGAAATCATTAGGAAATATCCCGCCGCTTTGTTTGAGCCTGTATGGAAAACAACTTAAAGACGTAATTTAACCATGAAATACCCATTTTAAGTTCTAAATATTTTTTTCACAAACAGACAATGCTTTTAAATATTTCAAATAAGCCGAATAAATATGTTTTGTGGGCTGCAAAATTACGCCCTCTATGACCAAGTTGGCAAGGTGTTGGTCTTCCACCAGGGGATTTCGGGTTCCGTTCCCGATAGTAACTAAAAAAAAGGTATTCGCCTGGTAACAGAATTTGCAGGTGCTAATGTGTGCGAATGTTGTTACCTGTTCACGTGCGGCAGGATTTCCATAATTTTCGATGACGAATTGTGAGTTACTTGTCTACGGTCATGTTCTTCAGCATGTTCGCATCATCAATTTGGATATGTCAAGGGGTTCAAACTGTGTTTTTTATATATACGTAATCCCCTCACATTAGTATTATTTGTTCACCATGAAAGTCATAAATTGTTTTTTTCAATCGATCTTAAACTTGTTTTTTTACAATCAATCTATAAGAGGAAAAACATTTCGATGAAAGAAGACACGCAATATTCATTAAACGCTGCAAAGATATGGCATTTAGGAAATGAAATATGTCACATAAAGGACAACGAAATCCCGGCTGCTAGTGTATTCTGGATAATGAGACTGTACATGCTCTATACTATATAGTCTCATTACCCAGAATACATAAGCAGCCTGGATCCTTTATGAAACCCATTCTGTAAAAGTGGTTTTGCAAGCGACACACGAGTGGCACTTCTATCTTGTTCATTATTATTATATTAAATCATTATTTGTTCAAGAAAATTGTAAAGCACGTTTTGATTTGTTGTACGCTCGGTCACGCTCATAATGTGAAAAATTGTTTCGTGTTTGGACAATACAAGTAAGTTTAGTAACCTAAGATTGCCCAATTCTAACGAGGGGGTTCAAAGACCTCGATGGTTGGTTGGCCCATTTTGCAACCCTGTGAAAATAAACCACAAACGTTTGCCTCCTCTCCCCGTTTGCATGACTAGCCGGTATAACTACGAGTACACGCACCCTCTGCTATACGAACCTTGTAAAGTGCATAAGTTTTTCAGGTGTCTGATTTTTTCTATTATAAAAAAAATGACCGAAATCATACTAATCCTTTAACTTAAAAAAAAAATCTCTGTTCGAAATGTGTAGCTCCTCAACGTGATTTATAATTGGCCACATTCTGCTAACAAATCCAGCGGGTCCACCGCTCTACCAAGAGCATCTTATAAAATTAACAGAATTGTGCTTTCCAATTCATACATTTATTATTATTAATTTTCCAGTTCAAAAAGAGATACACTTTAATCTCAAAACAAAACAGGACAGCGATCTTAGTGCTAATGATGACAAAATAAGGACTCGATAAATTATATATAATATATACTATATATATATAATTTTTATATTTACACGTATATTGTTGCAATTGGACAACATTCTAAAGATTAGTTTAACTATTATTTTTGAACAAATGAACGGTCGTAAAACAATTGTTTATTGTATCTAATTAATTATTTTCGCTTTTCTTAGAACATACGCGCCGGCGGCCAACGGCCCTCCCTCCGATTACGTACGCCACTGCAGAGCACACAGTGCGGTCCGATACGCATACACAAAATTATTAAACACATTATTTACATTTGCATACTCACTTAACACATGATTTTTTTTCAAAATTTTAACTTTTACTAATATTGGGTACTCCAGAAAGTAGTTTCGTACATCTCGGATAGATGAAGACAAATTTTTCGTTGATAACTTCATTACTAACATACTGAACGTACTCGTATATATTTTTTTAAATATGCAATGCCCTCAAGTTAAGATGATTTGTGCCACCAAATTAAAGTCATTATTTAATTATATGAGTCAATATAATAAAGCCAATTTAAAAATTGGCTTTATTATATTGACTCATATAGTTCTAGATAATTCACATACAATTCTAGATAATTTCTAAGTTTCAACTGATTAAGCTTACAAAAAAATGTAGTCGTATATTATTATGAAAGATAATGTTTTGGCGCCTTTTTTCAGCCATTGTGTACAAAAAGTGATCGAGCGGATTATCACACATAAATTGTCATTTTGAAAATGGAACAAAATAAGTTGTTTTAACGAAGCTTGGTGCTTTTTACTACCGCAAAGGAAAAATGCGACACAAACAAAAAATGTATAATGTAGGCGACGTTGCAGTAAGCGATCGTGTATATCAATTGTGGTCTAAAAGTCGTTATGGTGATATATGATACTCGAAGACGATGTCCGCTCTAGAAGACCGATTACCATATGACGACCAAATCAAGGCTTTGATCGAAAATAACCAGCGTTCTACGATACGAGACATGGTTGATATGCTAAAAATATCAAATAGCCTACGAACATTTAGGGCAATTTTGCATTAGTCCCGTGGTCACGCTCTTGAATATATCCGAAAATGTTCAAGGGAACCATACGAAGGAAGAAGAAGACTCACTATTTCTTTCCACTATCTCCATTCATAATCTAAGTTTTTTTTGCACATTACGTAAAAGTTTATCTTTTGGTCTGGCTAGTGGTTTTTTCTGTATTGGTGGGCTTGTACATACTAGGCGTATCCAGAAAGTAAGTGTACTGAGGCTCTCACGACCGGATGGATTTTATTTTCGACATGTTGGCTACACTTTCGTGTAGCCTGACCCTTCCCCTCCGCAACGAGATCGGTTCGAGGTCAGTATTCGATCCCAATAGTACTAAAAAATAAACCAATCTGTTATTCTCAATAGGTATTTGAATATGTTTTTGAGATGATTGGAAGAAATTTTCATGTGACAATAGGCTCACCGGGTTGTGCTTTATATGAAATATATACAGCACAGTAAGACAATACTCAAAGATCATTATAATAGGAGGCATATCCAGAAAGTAAGTGTACTGAATTTTTGTAGGTTACAATTTTTTTTATTTAAACAAAAAAATTACGTGGTTACCGCAGTACATATGTAAGCTATTTTTCGACATAGTCGCCATTCCTCTCAATGCAGGTGGTGAAGCGGGGTATCAACTTTTTGATGCCTTCCTCGAAGTAGTTTCCCGCCAACCCCTCCGTCCACTTCTCCACCTCCTCCTTTACATCCTCGTCGCTTGAAAACCTTTTTCCACCCATGTGCAGCTTCAGGGAGATAAAGAGATAGTAATCTGAAGGTGCTAGGTCAGGGGAATGCGCGGGATGGTTCAGGACATCCCATTTAAACGAGGCGAGCAGTTCCTTCGTGCCGTTGGCCGTGTGTGGTCTGGCATTGTCGTGCAGCAGGCAGACTCCCTTTGTCAGCATGCCTCTCCTCTTGTTCTGAATCACCCTCCGCAATTTTTTAGGGTCTCACAGTATCTTGCAGAGTTGATGGTCTCCCCTTGAGGCATATATTCAATTAAAATTATGCCTTGACAGTCCCAAAACACGGATGCCATTATTTTCTTGGCTGAAATTGTGGTTTTGAACTTTTTGGTAGAGGGTGAAGAGGTGTGATGCCACTGTTGAGACCGCCTTTTGGTTTCAGGCGTGTAGTGTGCAACCCAAGTTTCATCTCCAGTAACGATGGAGCGGAGAAATTTATCTCCATGGAGTTTGCAGCGCCTCAAAAACTCTTGCCCGGCATTATTTATTTCGCACTTGGCGGGAGATTGGATTGACACTTTTCACGAAACTGGTTGTCGCGTCGACACTTCTCAACGTACTGACCTCGAACCGGTCTCGTTGCGGAGGGGAAGGGTCAGGCTACACGGAAGTGTAGCAAACATGTCGAAGATAAAATCCATCCGGTCGTGAGAGTCTCAGTACACTTACTTTCTGGATACGCATAGTATATTATTTTATTTGATTACAAGCCTTCAAAATTGAAAGGCAAGTAGACGAAAGTGAGCATTTTCGACACCTCCTTTTGTTCGCGTTCGATCGAAGGAATAAAGCTGCCAAAGCTGCTCGCGATGTTTGCAAAGTTTACGGTGAAGATGCTATGAATGAAAGGACAGCCCGTCGATGGTTTTTGCGTTTCAAAGACGGTAATTTCGACCTGAAAGACATGGAGTGTTCCAGACGACCAGTGAACTTCGATGAGGACCGCTTAAACCATATTATTCGTTAAGATCCTCTTCAAACCACCGTAGAATTGGCTGAGAAGATGAATTGTAGTCACATGACTGTATACCGCCATCTTAAATCAATGGGAAAAGTCCAGAAGTTCGGCGCTTGGGTTCCACATGTTTTGAGTGAAAACAACAAAAATCAACGATCGACAATTTCTGCTGGTTTGCTGCGCGTCATCAAGCTATGCATGGCCACAAGCAAAGGTTCCTTTACCGCATCATTACTGGTGATGAAAAAAAAATGGTGAGGAAAATTTTTTGAAGGGGATCTTCATGAATAATATGGTTTAAGCGGTCCTCATAGAAGTCCACTGGTCGTCTGGAACGTACATGTTTTTCAGGTCGAAATTACCGTCTTTGAAACGCAAATACCATCGACGAGCTGTCCTTTCATTCATAACATCTTCACCGTATACTTCGCAAATATCGCGAGCAGCTTTGGCAGCTTTATTCACTCGATTGAATGCGAACAGAAGGAGGTGTCGAAAATGCTCACTTTCGTCTACTTGACATTCCATTTTGAAGGCTTGTAATCAAATAAAATAATATATTTAGCGTAAAAGCAAACACAATATCTTGTAGAGCAGAACATTTTCTTTCGAATGACGTATAATCTTTGTTTTACTTTTGGTGCTCATTTTTAAATTTGAAAAAAACGTACACAACTTATGTTAACACCTAATATTTTATTATAAAAAAAATGTAAAATAATTTGAATTTAGAGTAAACTACGTATTAATTTGATTATTTCCACAGGTACTGTGAAAACGATTCCAAAGCTGCTTAGGGTTTCCGCTCTCCGATTCAATTATGATATTTCCCTTCAATATGAGTCTTAGCGGCAGCAACTACTCGTATGTTACATCCCTGGAAACTTGAATAGAAGAGAGCCATTGGAATCTATGTTCTGGTAGTTCCAAAACGTTTTATTTATTGTGTCATAAAAACATTTTGGACTAAAAATAGAACACTTTATTTAATTGTTAAGATGCCTTGATTTCCTTACCCGTAATATTCTCCAAATGCTGATTACGATGCTTTCCATGAAAGGCTTTGCCTCAATATATTCAAAACATAATGAATGAACGACGACCTTTGTGGCTTATCCCACAACTATGTGCCTAATAAGTTCACCAGGTTGTGTTGTTAAAAGAAAGTGTAATTCAATACAAAATTAGGAGAAATATGGTGTTCAACTTGCTCGCAAACAAAAACCATTATTGTGCAGTAGCTTATTGTACACCCCCTAATTGCAAGCATTATTTATTTATCATTAAGAAGCCATTCGGAGTTTACTGGTGAATTACTGCCTTACTGACACCCTCTCCAAGTAGCGAACTACAGATAGTACAAGGTTAACACAAAATGGCATAACATTTTTTTATTCAAATGATAATTTTTTTTACAATTGTTTTAATTCAAATATCTTTATGGATCATTATGTAACAACCCGGAAAAGTAATTGTAATTAAAGTTTGATTTATCTAATACCGTAGTCACCAGAAAGTTAAAAGTATCAAACGGATTATATCAAATGCACATTGAACTTACTCAATCGTTAAGTCATCGAAGTATCAAATGAATCTTGTTAAATGCACAATGTACTCGTTATGACTCAATTGTGTTCTTTAAAAGTTCATATTATTTGTGTGTAACCAAAAGTAATGCCCATGAATAACATGTGTTTTTATCAAGTGAAATTTTTTAATGACAATAACTTCTTATTACATTTGTTAATAAGTGTCTTATCTTCATTATTGGGTACAAGATTTACTCTTTCAACTTACTAAAAAAGTTCTGGTAATTTGCGGAGGACACCTTTTAGTTACTCAATTATTTTTTGCCACCACCATAACTTTGAAAAAACTCGTAGAATGGATATTTGATGTTTTCATTATAGAGCTCTTTTGTATAATATTACGCTTTCGATGTATACAATACAAGCTGGCGATTTTATTGTTATGTGGTAATCTTAAACAAGCAACCAGAAAGATGTTAAATTTCGGAAACGGAATTCAAAGCGAGATAATATTTCCGCTGCTATGTATCGAGTGATGTAATCGTACATCATATAACATAATATGTAATCGTATAACAACATTAGAAATGCGTGCTTTACGAAGAATGTCTGTTATTATGTGTGAAAGAGTAAACAATTACACATATTAATTTTTTTGAGAATAATGTTTTACCAGAAAAATTCTTTTAAAAAGGTTTTAATTTATTTTAATCTAAAAATATTTTTCACATACTATTAAAAGACCGCCTGAAGTGACATTTTCCGACTTTCCCAAGATTAATAGCGTAAAATGATAGAAACAAAAGAAATTGCTAGGATTTTTTATAAATAAAATCCTTGCTTTATGTTTTTCATATTAATTATTAGTGCGTTATCCCCGTCAGAAGATAGTTGTGGGGTTGTACACTACTTACAACTTATTTTTTTAAACGAGTAGTTTGGCGCAATATTATAAAATGTAGCGTAGCTAAAACGGGTTTTATATTTATTTGACTAAATTATCGAACATCGGTGGTTTAAATTTGACGTATTTAACCTCCGTGGTCTGATTGGTACGACGCTTGTCTTCCAAACTGTGGGTTAGGGATCGATTTCCCAGATTTTAGTCTGGATGGCTTATTACCATATAGAAATTTCTTTTAACCACCTTGAAAGATGTCAAAGAGGCATTTATTGAAAACCGGAAACTATTTTTTTTGAAAAGGGCACCAATGCTTATGAAACCCTTGAATTATTAAATTATTTTTGAGATTGGTATAGTTGCAAAAAACAGTACTTAGTGCTCCGTTGACATTGTTATTTGTAGCAGCATGATGTAATGTTTCACTGAATATCGAACAAAACTCAAACGTGGATTAAATACTTTTTATCATTATATGTGTACATAGGCCTAATTGTGATTAAAATATTTAAGTTATATTTTAAATCAGACCTTGAAGCACCTTTTAGTATTTTATAAAATTGACAGGTAGTAAATTAGGGAAATATAATTCGAGGTCAGTTAGTTGCCCTAATTTTTTTTTATTTCATGAATCTAAAACCGGGGTTTATCACATATTTATTTTTTCTTCACTTACGAAACAATTTTAGGAACAAAAGTGTCAGCAGCTTTCAGTAATGTTATTTCATTAATAAATCCATTCCCCACATTATTTAGTCTTGTTAAATCTAATATAAAGGAATAATGTAATTAATTATAATAGTTTTTTTTTTATATTTGTGTTCCTCGTATATTATTATTTGTAAATTGTGTTGTTTCTCGTATGAATACACGAATAAATCAATATATCGCAGATCCAATAGGTTTTCATTAAATACTATCTTGGAATCTTTAGCTACTCACTAATACCCTCTTTCGTCTTTCAGAATATCAATTGTTTGATAAATGTTCTTTTATACTTTTCTGAGAATTATGAAAATATCACACAGATGTGTCAATCTCTTCCGACAAACCAGAAAGGTGTTTGAACAATTCTTAAGTTAAAATCGGACTGGAACCCTGTTTAAAACCCTTTTGCCGTTTGTAAAGGAACCTGCCATCTTCGTGTTGGAAAATATACATCTTACCAACTAAGCCACGGAGGTCATCTCTGATAATTGAGGAAACATTAAGCCGCTTTGTATGGAACAATCACAATATTATTCAAGTCGGAATTGAATCATGAAAACGGGTGAGCCTGAAGTCGGAATTGAACATTTAACGGGCTAGATATTGTGCACATAGAATATTGATAATTGCTTCAATATTTCAAATAAACAAAAAAAGTGTTTTGTTGTTTGGTTTCCTTTTACATATACTCATTTTTTTGGCTTGACAACCTTTTTGAGTGATATGGAAAAGTGAGACATCTTTTTTTAGAGCTGCAGTTTCCAAAATGAAAATTGCAATGATGTTCTCTTAAATTTGGTAGAAGATAAGCGATCATCATAGATTATAAATTATATAACTTAACTAGTTTATGATTATTTTTCAAACTAATTAAACAAACGAACAGAAAAAGTAAAAAATATTAAGTACCAAATATTTTCTTTGTTTATGTACCATAAATAGACAAAGTTTATTTTGATACATTTCGCGGGAATTCCTTATTTATTCCGTGTTAGCAAGCAGTACCAAAAGAGGATATGTTATCCTTTTAAGCCTTTGGGTAGTCGCTGGTGGGTGGCAAGACCTTACGCACGTTGCCTGGAGGACTGTAATTGATACGGGTAAGGGAGAGGGTTACAAAGGTGTTTCACCTTAATCGAATTTACCTACATTGCTTTACAAGTTTACGTCGAGGGATAACTCAATATTGAAAGAATGCAAAAAACTTTAATCAAAATTTAAAAGTCTATGCTTTTCTAAAAATAAACTTAATTAAAAGGGATTTTTACAAAGTACTTAGACGAATTGACGGAAATAGGTATCGTGTAGTTTTAAAAGTATTGAGACAGGAGTAATGTAGTACCCCATGCAAATGGTGCTACCTCTAATGCAAATGGATGCGAAATTCCTTGACCTAGAACGATAAACTATTCGAACTTTTTAATTTTTTTATATCATGGCAACAGATCGAATGATGGTTTATTAGTATACAATGTATACATACATGTGTTTACCGACTGGAGCATTTTAAGATAAGTGAAGTTGGCTGCTCATAATGGAATTCAGGTTCTAACGTTACGATATACAAGCGAAACTTGAACGTGGCAAAAATATGAATGACAAATATTCTTTTCCATTTCCCTATTCCATCGGGATCGGCTTGGACCTTTTTTCTCCACCTCCATATGAATGATTTACAAAAAAAATAAAACAATCGAAAAACGTCGCATAACCAAATTCATAAAATTCAGATAATGAAAAGCCTTTATACGTGTTTGAACGTCGTAAAAGTGAAAGATGTATGCCACGATAGAATTAAGTGGAGATCTATTATACACGTATCTGCCCAACATAAAAGGGACTGGCGTGATAATAATGAATTTAAAAAAATTATAAACGAGGGTTTGACGAAATAAACAAAAGTTTTATATTGTTGTCATAAGAATATAATTATGCATGTACTAGTGTTATCTAGTAATGATTTTTACTGTAAACGTGAAACAATGTAAATGTATGTTCTTAGACGTAAAATGAGAAGTGTAAGTTAATAAGGTTCAAATAGGTTTATTATTATTTTTCTAGTAAATAAATGCTCAAACATAAAAATAATTGAAAAGGGATATATATATATATATATATATATATATATATATATATATATATATATATATATATATATATATATATATATATATATATATATATATATATATATATATATATATATATATATATATATATATATATATATATATATATATATATATATATATATATATATATATATATATATATATATATATATATATATATATATATATATATATATATATATATATATATATATATATATATATATATATATATATATATATATATATATATATATATATATATATATATATATATATATATATATATATATATACACTTCAACAAGATCAAACTTTAATAATTATTTATTAGAATTTATTCTTAAAAACAACATTGCTTCTATTAAATCTGTATTCGTAGAGGCTCTCAAATCAGAATTGAGAATTTTAAGAGCGGAAAATAACCGCTCTACGGATACTTGGGTTGGCGGTAATGCTGTAACGATCAATGCTGAATCTTTTACGATTTCTAGATACCGCTGTATTGCCATTTCAACATTTAACTTATAAGTTCGGTCAATTTTTTCCATTATTTTCAATGCATCATAAAATTCAATTTTAAATTTTGAAATAGAGTCTCCTCCATCTATATTGGAACTGTGATTCAAACGAGGACGTTTTAGTTAATCTTGTTCATTGAGATATTTTTCTAAATCGTCTTCAGATTCAGCGGTGTCGGATGAAGATGATGATACTTGGTGTACGCTGCCTGCTGTCGTCTCTTTTTCTAATCGAAGGCCTTTCATACGAACGGTTAATTCAAACAGAGCGTTTTTAGCTCTATTTATTTGTTCTTCCGTCAATATGGATCGAACCATGGGGTGATCGAACCATGGGGTTAACATAGATCCCAGCCAACAGAAAGAAGGAGACAAACACATTTTCGTAGACTTGATGCATTAAATGAATCTCGGTGATTCACCATATCGGCGCGACTTGCGCCTGCAAATTTAATATTCGTGCACAATACACATTCATTATAATAATTAAAAAAAAATGTATTTTAAATTTTAACGAAAAAGTAGTCGGAGTCGCTCGTTTTTTACGACTCCTACTCCGACTCCGACTCCGACTCCGGCCCAAACACCGCGACTCCGACTCCAACTCCGACTCCGACTCCACAGCCCTGGTTTTAACCCTTCAGGCATGTATGACGTGCACCGCACGCGCATCAAAACCAAAACTCCCCTCAGAGACGTATGACGTGCGGTGCACGTCATACGTCTCTGAGGGGAGTTTTGGTTTTGATGCCCACACAAAAATCCCACACAAGGATCGACGAAAACATTGCCCTGTTTTATCATCTATTTAAATGAGCAATAGTTTAACGATTTCGTTAAAAACGATCTCCAAAAAAAATTAAACGTCCCTGGGACGGAAAAAATGTTTTAGGCATACGGGCCTGAAGGGTTAATTGCATAAGTGATCAAATGTTTTAAAGCCATTTCGGGACTTTTTATTCTTAGACCCTACTCAATATTAATTTTCCTTTTTTTACTATAAGCTACGAGTACCTACGCAGTTTTTCTATAGAGCTATCAAACGTTTATCTTGTTGGTTTATTATTACCCATATTCGTATAAAATACCTAACCCAAAAACTATTTTTATGGTTTATTAGAAATATGGAAAAAAACATATAACAATCTTGTGTATGCATAGAGTCTTAGTACATATGATATACATATATTTTATTGTATGCATATTTCGTGATATGTGAATCCATATTTCATGGTTAAAATCTTTTTTATATATTTTTTTCATGTATTTGATCTTCAACCACAGTCTTGACAGATTGGTTTAATATTGAAGCATAGTCTTGACATACTCGATAACAAGAAGGTCCAAGTTCCAAAACACTCAACCAGTTTTATCTGTTGCAGTCTATCGTAGTATCGTTGGGCTACAGTGGGCTATACTATTCTTATAATTTATATAAAGCAACCAATAAGCTGATGATAAACATACATTCAAATGAGTCAAGGTCTGAATATAAAAGGAGTCCGAAAGAGATTTACCGAGATTTGAAAACCATTGGGAATCGATTACGGTACGCCAAAATATTAATAAAATATATTAATTGTTAGACCACTGGCACGGGTATTATTTATTACTTCTAATCTATAGTTGTATGTACGAGTATAGTTAAATGCGTATGGTTCGCTTCTACATATGCTCATTGTACGGAATGTAGGCATGGACACTTAACTAGAAAGCATCAGTAAGATGAGGCTTTTAAGAAGTGGATCTAGAGACACAGCCTCAAGATTCCCTCCTGGGCAGATCATGTTACAAATGTAGAAGACCTTGCTCGTATATACAAGGATTCAGAACTGCTTAGAACTGCGAATGTTCGCAAGTTGCAGTATATCGGATACACAATGAGAGGCACGCCATGCATTATAACACAACTGATCATTCTAGGAAAAATAAATGGCAAATGGAGCAGAGGAAGATGCCACATATTTTGGCTTGATAACTTGCGGCAATGATTTAGGTACAGTTCGACTAACGTATTTCCGGACATCAGTGAATTAAATAAGAATTTTCATGATGGGGACTAACTTCCGATAAGAGACGGCATCTAGATAAGAAAACACGTATAGTGGAGTTCTTTAATAAATAAAATGAATTAATTTTCAGTGTGTGTCTCGCTGCCTGCGTACGCAGAACAAGCCGGGGCGCTGCGCGCGCGAGGGCGAGCTGAGCGCGTGGGACGCGGCGTGCGTGCGCGCGTGTTCGCGCGACGCGCACTGCCCAGGCGTGCGGCGGTGCTGCGAGCACGACTGCGGCACCACGTGCCAGTTACCGCATGGGCTGCTGCAGGTGCCAGGTGAATGCTCATGCTGAATTTTAAAATTATCACTGTAGAACACATACAAGTAGTTATCTTTAAAACACATCCTCGATTGAACAATTATATACAAAAAAATTACAAAAAACTTTCTTAATGTTCCTCCTATCAATATTGTTTTTATCCACAGTACGAGGGTTGCTACTTAAGTTTTGAGACAGACAAATAAAAACAAATATTTATCATCGAAAATGGCTTTATTGTTTTTCAAAATATTCTCCATGAAGATCAATATACTTTTGCATGCGTTTGAACCAATTTTCGAAGCACTTTTTCCGTTCCGAATGAGGTAATTCAAGACATGCGTTTTGAACGCATCAACCGCTTCTTCAGGCGTCGAAAAACGTTGACCTAGCAATTTATTTTTGGTGTTCGGGAATAAAAACAAGTCATTGGGTGCCAAATTAGAGCTGTACGGCGGATGACCCATCAATTCGATGTTTTGAGTGCTCAAAAAGTCACTTGTTTGAGCCGATGTGTGAGAGCTCGCATTGTTGTGGTGGAGAATGATCCGTCTTCGACGGTTGGTTGTCCTCATTTCTCCGAACACTTCTGGCAAACAAATGGTGGTGTACCATTCAGAATTGACCGTAAGACGTTATACCGAAGAAACAAGCCACCACTTGCTTCGAAGTGCTTCGTGCGCGAACAACTTTTGTTGGATTTGGCTCGTCTTGAAAGACCCATACAGTCGACTGCTGTTTAGTTTCTGGCTCATATGCATAAATCCATGATTCGTCGCCTGTCACGATCTTATAGACGTCTTTTGAAGCACCGCGATCGAATTTTTTCAACATTTCTTTGGACCAATCGACACGAGCCTTTTTTTGAGCGATTGTCAGATTATGCGGTATCCAACGCGAACAAATCTTTTTGACGGTCAAATGTTCATGCAATATTGAATGTATGCGAGTGAAACTAATGCCCAAACATGCCTCAATCTCACGATAAGTCACATGACGATCTTGCAATATCAGTTCACGCACAGCATCGATGTTTTCTGGCACAACAACCGATTTTGGACGACCTTCACGAAATTCGTCCTGGAGCGAACGACTACGATTGAATTTGGAAAACCAGCGAAACACAGTGGTCCGGGATGATGCTTCATCACCAAAAGTCGAAGCGAGTTGATCGGCACACTGTTGTTGAGTTAGTCCACGTCGAAAATCATAAAAAATCATCGCACGAAAATGTTCACGATTTAATTCCATTTTTGGCAGAGATGAATTTTTCAAGTCACTGTAAACAACATAAATAGCACTCGTATGACAAAACTTTCTGAGCACGTATACCATTAAAAACTTCAAACTTTACTATGCTGATGTCGGATTTGACGTATCTACACTAGTGTTGCCATATCTCAAAACTTAAGTAGCAGCCCTCGTACAATGTTTTATTGGAAAGACAAACCGTAGATTTTAAGTAAATAAAAATACAAAACTCCCTCTATTTATGGATACAGAAAACCATTTCCCTAGGCAAGGCCTCTGATGAACTGGTCTCATTTCTTAATTACAAATTTCATATACTATATTTGTCCTAAATACTAAAATAGTCAGCATAAACATTTAAGTTCTGGATAAACATTCACATCCTTACGTAGATTATACTTTCTCTGTATACAAAACAAACATGTTGACTAATTGCCATGTGACAATCTCTTCCTAGACTAGAATACTTTAAAAAAAAATATGGGTTCCAATGGGAATCGAATCCGCAACAACCATGTTGGACAGGCGTTTTACCAGTAACAGAGGCTATCACATATAAATGACACATACATACATATAAATCTCTAGCAATCACATACACAATTAAAAGCGCATTATAATTTCAATAACCACATCAAAAACATGTCCAACAACTCATCACATGCTCTCCATTCGCATCAGTCATTCACTGATATGCTTACATGGAGACCTCCAAAATTACCTCACTTTTCGCTCTCCCCCTGTCAAAGAATCACCTTTAAGCACATTTTTCTAAATTTGACGGTGCGACATTATAAAAGTCAAACTTTCCTTTAAAGGACGTGTTGTAAACTCTTGGCACGAGGAACTATACATTCTTTTTTTCCTGAATTATGTATGAATACATTGGGTTGGAACCAGATTCATATCTCTTGATCTTTAACTACACTATTATATATTTATTAATAGACGATAAGCATAATACATTACAAAATTTTATAGACTAACTTTCGCTCATGATGATATTAACTTTCAATCCTGTGCTTTTTGTCTAAAGTCACCTTAAGATACAAATCAATGGATCTAAATGTTCGTAAATTCCATTACTGCATTATCCTCAAGTATTATAATATATGCATGGGCCAACTAAGTAGGCTCCTAAGAATACAGATTTTCATAGATTCATAATTTTTCTATGGGTTTTCTGCTGTACGTAAATGACTAATCTAATATAAAAGTCAAGTTTTCCTGTTTGGAGTTTCAGGTTTGATTCCCGACGGAACTCAAAAGAAAATATATTCCAGTCTATTTTTTCACATAAGGCCTTTTAACCTCTTTCAGAAAATAAGACTGCCAGGTTGTACAGTATATTTGAGAACAAGTAATAATTACAATATTTTAGATTCATAGTCTAAGAGCCTGCTTTATATTGAACTGCTGGTTGTATTCAGCATGCATTTTATTCGTAAGTCTCAAAATAATATCAAAATGATTCAAGTTTTCTACCTACTCAAACTTACTCCCATGTAACATTAATTGAAAAAGGAATCCTTTGCATTTCTAACATTCAAAAGAATATTTTAAAAGATAGCATTTTACATCAGAAAAAAGTTGAAAAACAAATCAAAGAACTTTATTAAATTTATTCTGTTAAAAATTGTGAAACTTAAACATTTATTTCAGGATTACCAAGCATTCCACAAAATATAACAATATCAGAAAGAAGACGTGGCAGGGCGATTCGAGTGAGCTGGTCTTCTCCAGAAGCTAGTGAATCTCCCCCAATATTATATGTACTGGAAGAAAGACATCATGTTGGAAGACATTTTGCTGAGTCCAGGTTAGGAGAATGGACACCACGACAGAGATCTCAAAGGTAAAATTATAGAGGTATTGGGAAAATTTAGAAATTTTCCCAATACTTTCTTAATTGGTTAGATGAAATTCCCATACAGCAATTTACCTGCTAGATTATACAGTATACAATGAAAGTGTAATGCAATACAATTAATGGAACATGTGGTCGTATATTAGTTCACTATGCAAAAAAATGAACTTTTTATTTGTTGATTTGTTTTATATATTTGGCACTTCTGATTCAGACTACAGATAATTTAGGCTGTGTTAATTGCTGGTGGAGAGAAGCTTTTAGAATATACACAAATAGAAATAAGAATTAGATAAAGCTAGAACAAACTAAATGTAGAAAATAAAGAAATAAAAAGAAAACAGAAAACATAATTTTTTAATATCACAAATGACTTGGGGAGAGGAGAGATAAGGAAAAAAATTGAATGGGGAATAGG
Organism: Odontocerum albicorne; assembly: GCA_949825065.1. Taxonomy (NCBI): domain Eukaryota; kingdom Metazoa; phylum Arthropoda; class Insecta; order Trichoptera; family Odontoceridae; genus Odontocerum; species Odontocerum albicorne. The sequence goes on from OX463850.1 coordinate 14,293,628, forward strand.
GTAAGACACACTATGTCATTGAAGAGAGATAATGATTTTAAGTCACTTTTTGAAGCGACCCAATGAGTGTGGAACTCTTACAGTAGCTGGTTCCAAAATCTAAAGGGGAGGATGGTAAAGAGCAGCATGAAGAAGTTAACTAACTAGAAGTGGTGAGATTCTGAACATTTTTAGTGAGACATGTTGGGGCAGTGGGCCAGTTAATGATGTTATACAATAACAACAATACATGCTCATATTGACGATTTTTTAAATAAAACCAATTTATTTTTTACAATATAATGTGATGTGATCATATAGCTTGAATAATGACGGTAACTTAAATTGGATTTAGTTTAGACTGTTACTCTCAAAACTTTGATCAAAAAAGTAGAAAATAAACTAAATATTTCTAGTGTTCTGAACTTAATGCACTCAAACTTATTTCAGATCCAACATTTCACTTAAAAATGTGGTGAAACCTGGAAGATGGTATCAATTCCGTATAGCAGCAGTTAATCAAAATGGAACGCGAGGATTTTCCAAGCCTTCGATGGCATTCACCACCTCACATGGGCCTAGACCTCCGAGCAGTCCACAAGACTTAATGGTGGATGCGTTGAGGTACACCAATGGTTCTCTTAGTGGAACGCTCAGGTGGAAAGCTCCTGCTTCTTCTGATCTTCCTGTCCACAAGTACAAAATCTACTGGAGTCGAAGGTTGCAAGGAGTAGATCATGATTTTGATTCTGTGCTTGTACACCATCACACAGTTGGAAAAGTTAGTATATTGGAAATAAATATTGTTAGTTAACTTTGATTTGAAAATTTATAATAATTTTTAAAGAAAAATGCTTTGAAACAGTGTTCTTCTGCACAATTATTCACCTCTTACCTTTAATACTGAGGTGCTTGGCCTTTCAGTTTAAAGTGTTGGACTTGTAAATCTTTTTTTTTTTGGGATATAAGGATGCCTTTGAATTTGGTAAGAGGTTTGAATAGTTTAAAAAGGGGGGAAGCAAAAATGTGGTATATCAATCACCATTTATTACTGGTGTATCATATTCGACATTTATTACTGGTGTACTTAAGAACCCCAAAAGTCAAGGGGTGGCATAAAATGTTAAACAGAAATATACACAGATTGCTGTATACTGATGACATGGTAGTGTAAATGGATAATAAAACTGAATTAGAGTGTATCATAAGTAACTTGTGTGAGGAATGAGAAGAAAAAAAGGAGGATGCCGAGAAGATGAATGTTCACGAAAAGAAAAGAAAATGCGATATTTGGGTGAACAATAAAAGATTGAGTTGAAGAATTGTGCTATTTATGTTCTCATATGATGGAAAGGCGGAAAAAGAAAGTTGTTATGAGAAATCGTGTCAGTGGAGCATTTCAAAGTAATATAATCGAACCAATGCAATATTAGAATTTTCCAAAACGATGATCCCAACTGTTTACAATAGTGACACAATGAGAAAATTAGTTATTAAGGACAAATATGAGTCAATGACCACCAGGTGGTTTGGACATGTTGAACAGATGGGTTTCGAAGGACTGACTACACAAATCTACAATGCAAGCCATATGTAGGAGAAGAAGACTGAGGAAAGATGGCTGTTTCAAGTGAATTAAATTTTAAAGAAAACTAAGTAGTAAGATGAACCGAAGAAACTCTATGACAAAATTTATCGATGTAGATGAGACAAAGCAGTATGTTATGATAGAAAAGTATTACGTTCTGTCCAACCCTTCTAGGAAATGTGCGCATTAATTTGCTCATAATCTTTATCTGCTAAATTATGAACCTTGACAAGTTCAATGAGATGAGATTTTATATGCTTACAATAGAAATTGCAGATATGTATATATGTCAGTGAATATAAACTTTTATTAGAATGCAAAAAATCCAAGAAAGAAACACATAATAAAAAAAAGTAAATATTTGCTATTAAATATAAAATACAGATAAAGAATTAGTACTTTCAATTTCATTGCAGGATCAGACAATGTTTCAACTGAGAGATCTGCAACCACATTCACTCTACTTTCTGCAAGTGCAAGCATTGGCCCCATTCGGAACTACTAGATTGAAGAGTGAGAAGTCAGCTATTGTGCTTAATACCACTAATTATTCAAATGGTAAGAGTAGCCTCTATTAATATTTCAATAAACATTAATTTAATTTAACAGTTTTGCTATACTTTATAAAGTTGAATATATTGACATATGTTATATCAATTATTAATATGCTCCAGGCAAGATCGTAATCAGAAAAATGTGAGAGGAGAGACTAAAAACTGTAGAATTTGTAGAGACAAAATTTATATCCAAACATAAACACATAATTTAATTTAAAATAATCTTTAAAATAAATAGTTCGATAACTTAGAAATGTATTTATTTGTTCAGATAGTAAGAGTTTTTTGTCCTTCTTTTTGAATTTTTACATTGATTTTATACCTAGAATGTATACATGTTTTGACTAAATATTTCACTACATTGGTTATATATTTTATGGATGTAGAGTCGGTAGGCCGCTATTCCTATAATTTTTCTTTCATAAAGTCTTAAGGCATAGGCATACTGAGCAGTGGCTATGGGCCCCATGAGGGATCTCTTGGCAGAGTGGAAATTATTCAATCTCTCACTGGAAAGGTCTGTGAAGAATCGAGTATATATACAATGCATGGGGCCCCAGTACATTACTTTGCCCAGGACCTTCAATGTCATTAAGATAGCTTCAATGTCATTAAGACTCTAAATGAATGCACAAACTTTTATCCCACCATAAAAAAATCAATAATCGCAAACCTTTACGTTTATTTATTAAATGCAGGAATCATTTGGATAAATGAAGTATAGGATTTTAAAAATAATATTTGTTTTGTTTTATTTATTATCATCGATGCATTTTACTCATATGTGCATCAACAAAATGATTAAAAGCACAAATTTTTAAGATATTCAAATGCATTGTGAGGTGCATGGCCGTGTGGATTTCCATGCGGAAAATCGTCGGTTCGAACCCCGCGCTGTGCAACTCCCTTCGAACGACACAGGCACTTTTTCCTTCTAGTGTTCGAAGGTATAAGGATACTTATAACTTCAGTCATATCTATTCTTTAAAAAAAAATATAATTATATATAAGGTTATTTTTCAGAAACAATGCCACAGGAAGCAAACAGTTCCAAAAGAAGTACTGAGCATCGGATAGAAGGTTTACATCTTCAGAAGTTTTACTGGAGTAGGGATCATCTGATAGCAAGTGTGTCATGGAGGCCTGCACATACCAAATTTGGGAAGCCCGTTAGGTAACGTGGAACCAAACTGTTATGTGACTCCTCTTACCCCAAAATTTTAAAACTAATATTAAAATATGACGTAGTTATGGTCACAGTTATGAGTACACTCACGAATCTCATCAAAATTCTGGAACAAATACAAAATTGTGGATACTTCATTGAGTATTACAGATTCTTGAGCAGTAATTATGATTGTTCGGAATTCCACCAATAATTTCTTTTCATCAAAAGCCACATTTGAGAGGACATCAGTTGAAAATCTCCAAAACTAAATTCAATAATAATCCAAGGAAGCATTGTTTTGCTAACCGAGTTGTGGAATCTTGGAATAAACTGCCCAATAGTGTAGCAAGTGCTGTGACATTGAACCAGTTTAAAAACCGTCTGAACAGGTTTCTACACACAAACTCAGAAGTAATGTTTTGTTTCTTTTGTTTATTACTTTCCCTTCCTTATCCTTAGCTTTTCTTTATGAACAAATAACAGTTAAATTTGATATAGATATAAAAGGATAAAATATCAATTTTATCTACACATTAATTTCTGATGTATTCATTCCGCCTTCATCCATACATCAACACTCCACATTATTTTCTTAGGGCATGTATCTCCACATCATTAATCTTACCTTTATCCTTTTTCTGCCAAGTCCAAGTTTCACACACTATTATGGTACCAACACACTATTATGTACTATAATATCAATTCAGTTGGAAAGCAAAGTTGTGTCGTGCAGTTTTTTTTGTGCTGTTGCACACCAGAAAGCTCATTGACCACACTGCTGTACTGGATCCGATGACACATCAAAGTGAGATGATCAAAGCACACCAGCATGTTTTCTTTTTCTCTTCTTGAAAGAATAGATATAACGGAAGTCGTAAGTATCCTTATACCCTCAAATACTAGGCGGAAAAAAATGCCATTGCCATTCAAGGGGAGTAGCACAAATCGGGGTTTAAACCCGCGTGACCATGCACCTCAACACATAAACATACTGCCCAGACAATAGAACTCACCAATCTACTCCATTTTCTTTGAGTTAACCCAAACATCATATAAATTTTTTACCACAACATTTTCTATAACCATACATTTAGATTTTGCTTTATTCATTTTCAAACCTTTTACTAGACATCTCTTGTATAACTCATTTATCACATCTCTTAAATCACCTTAATTTTTAGCAAGCAAAACTAAATCACCAGCATACATTTATTTCACTCATTCTTTCACTCATCATCTTTTAAATCTGATGATAAATAATGTGATGGGTGCGAGAATGGAAATTTGTGATTGTTTGATAGCCAGTTCACCATTTCTGATTGTTCTTCATCTTCTTCTTAAATACTGGCTGTGAACTCCTATATATGAAGCAGTATATGCCAGTGCCAAGTGATGGTTTCTGACTGTTGGTCATATAATTGTTATAAATACATACAAAACAGATAAACTTTAAAAGTACAATGGACTGGAAATAATGTTCAAACCAGCTTAATTTACCATGTTTATCAATGTAAAACAGAATCACAATTCCCATAAAAGTCAACATCATCCATGATAACTAAAAGTCTAAAAATATTCATCAACCTCTTCAACAGTATTAAAAAGCTAGAAGAATGAAACATAAAATGATATATTACAAAAAAACCTTGTCAGAAAAGTTTTATTAATTTGACTAACTTCATCACAGAAATCAGGAGTAACAGTTACGACGAGGATGTTCATCAGTCCTCATTGATGCTCGTTCTTACGGAGATCCACTGTAATTAATATCAGTATTCTTTCTCTCTTAAACATTGGCCGAAAACACTTTAAAAAAAAACTCAGACTAAGATTAAAGTGAATAAAACGACTTTTTTCAAAACAAATGAATTTCAAACAAACAAATTTCTTTTGAATTTGGAATTAATTCGTATGTTTAGGACAGGAACTTATCTCTACCATAGAGAATTTGTACAAAATAAAAAATCTTACATAAAAATGAAGTAAAGCTTGATGAGCAGCGAGCAAAAGCTTATTTATACTAGAATATTTTTTTACTTGAGACTAATTAGAAAAGATATAGTCATAATACACATTTGAGATTTTTAAGGAAAAAAATAAACTACAAATTTTTACAATGCAACTAAAATATGTTTTTTATAGTTAAGGCATTAACGTTGTGGAGGTTTAAAGACATTGTAATTTATTTTTAACAAACACTGTTTATTCCACTTTTTTGTGACGGTATAACCCTACCGGTTTCAAGGCTTTCCATCTCATCTTCAGGGGAGCGCAAACAAAACTAAATGCTGTTCGAACTGGTACCGATATAGACGCTTCAACGGTTGGAGGCTGGGGGGTGAGGAAGGCTAGGGATAATTTCGGCCAAGAGCGGGGAGATTTTGGGGAAATAACTGTTCAACATATGTTCCGATCGGTATACTGACTTAGAAATTTCTAGGGCCTCTAATCTGTCCAATTTATTTCCGTTGCCACTAATATGTAAGAATTTGGCATCATCGATAGAAAAAGTATGATTCTCACGGTGACAATGATTAGCCATTTCAGAATAAATTAGAGGATTTGTTAAGGCGGATTTGTGTTCACGAAATCTCTTTTCAAAAGATCTTCCTGTCTTTCCTATATAGAAATTATCACAGTCAGCACATAAAAGTTATACCGTCACAAAAAAGTGGAATAAACAGTGTTTGTTAAAAATAAATTACAAAGCAACTCAAATATAAAAATATGTGGAGAATGATAGTGAAATTCTTTTTTTTTTTCCGACAGTTTTGTATTCATATATAAAATAAAAGTATCTTTTTTATCCATATTTAAAATTTGATTCTGAAATGCCACTTAAAAAATAAAAAAAACTTCCTGTTTTTTTTTAATTATACACTAAGGCCAAGGCCACACCAAAGTGCTTTGTTAGGTGCTAAGCTAGATTTTACGTTACTCATATACTAGATGACTTCATGCTTGGCCACACCAAAGTGCTTCGCACAAATTAATTTGACATTTGGGAGCGGTTGAGTCAACAAACGATGCCACTCTCAAAACTAACCAATTTCATTACAACTTACCATCTTTATTCACTTCCTGTGCAACTTCATTCCAAAGTGATTTTATTACAGGTACATTTTTGTATAATTTGCTCGATGGATTCCACAAAGACTCCCTTTTATACACAGCTGTTATGAAAACTTTCGCCATCTTGTAAAATCATGGTGACGCAATAAAATTAACAAACACGTCTGTTCGCTAGGCTATTCACTCGGTGACTAATCGTCATGTAGCGTGGCGATAGTATGCGGTGCGTTGGTTCGCTAGGATATGTCGCCTAACTCGCAGCGTAGCTTTAAACACCAAGCAAGGCTCCTACCTGTGTGGCCTCGGCCTAAGTACATTTTGAAATGTGATATTGTAGAATGTATCATCACCTAGCCCACATTTTTCATGACTTATGCCAAACTTCTTTAAATAAATAAAAATATGCGACCATAGAAAAATGATTTCTAGCTCAAAATACGTTTTAATCATTTGATGAAAATATTAGATTTATGACAAGGAATGTCGTGTGTGTGCTATAAATACATATCAATTGAATTTATATTTCAGGTACTATGTGCAGTGGTGGACGGGACAGTGTGAAAATGACAATGTATATAAAATAAGAAATCATAGTGCGGCTGCAAGTGATGTAAGTTAAATTGAAATCACAATACAAATTTATTAAAGAAACCTGATTTGTTAAATAACGTGCTATAAGCACCGTGCTCCGTGTTTAGATTAACTGTGAATTAGCACAGTGAGTATTTTTTAATAAGTAAAATTAAGCACAATGTCATACAACTGTAGACATGTGATAAGAACACAAAAATGAATCAAACAAAATGTATGGAATGCAATGATATGATGTTTTGAGTGAAAAAAAAATAAAAAAAGTTTTTTATACGATTTTTATAAAACAGTTAATCAGCATCATATGGGATCAATCAGAAATTTATACCACGACATTCTTCCTAATTTGTGAATAAAATTTTGTCCCATTTGTCTTAATCAGATATGAAAATGTTATATGTTGAGTATAAATCAATTGAAATGAGAATTAAAAAAAAGACATTATTTATTTTTTTCATCAATATTATAATTAACATTATATATATTTTGTAAAAAAAGTATCATGAGCCAAGAAAAATATGGTTTATAGATAGTGGACGTTAATATCTCATATAAAATCTAAACAAATGAAATTTGATATCTTGAATTAATATTTTTCTTTCAGATGCCAAGATTTAAACTACACGATCTTCAATTGGGCTGTAAATATCTGGTTCGTGTTAACAAGATTCTGGGGGATCGTAGTAACTCATACGCTTCTGAAATAACATTCAAATCTCCTACATGCCAACAGATTCAAATGAAGATAAAAAGTGAGAAAATAAAGTGTAATTGAACTTCAATGAAGCTGTGTGTTGTTAAATGTTGTTTTTTATTATTATGTGTTATATTAGTATTATTATATTTTTGTGGAATATTGTAATTACTATATATTTAAGGCTAGTTAAGTAATGACAAAACAATATGTGATTTAATGTGAAAGTTCCAACATATATCATGAACAAATTGTAAAATATATATGTTCACAAGCTTTTTTTATTTTATTACCCTTATAGTCATGAAGTATGTAATGAATAATTTATTGAGGTTTCAGGTTTAAAGCTTAACATATTATAAAGGTAATTTTTTTTAATAGAATGCCCATTTCAATCAGAATTTTCATATTTGATTCCTGATTGTACATAAAAAGAAAACAGGTTTAAGTATTGTAGTTTTTCAAGTTAGATTTCCTAACACCTTTTTGGTTAACCACATAGAAATAAGCAAGTGTATCATCATTATCATTGTCAACATGGGTCAATCCACTGCTTGATGAAGGTCTCCCCAAGTTGACTCCAAATAATTTGGTTTAATGCTTGTTGATGCCATGTGATGGTGCCATGCTTCTTGATGTCATCTATCTTTATGCTTTATGGGTACCACTGAATTATTTCAGATGTCCATCAGGATCTGACAGTCTGGCTACATGCCCTGCCCATTGCCACTTCATCCTTTTGCACTCCTATATTACATCTTCCCTCTTTGTTTTGTTACAAATCAAGGAGTTTCGTTAACTGTCTGTTTTTTGTTTATCCCAGGATACATCTCTCCATGTTCCTCTGTATTATCTAAAGCTTCTGTGTGTTTTTTGTTATGAGCATTCATATCACACAGCCATATAAGTACTTGGAGAATACACTGGTTGTAGACCTTTCGCTTTGAAGATTCAGTACAAGTGTATTATGAGTCTGAAATAATACAAAAATATAATTTTAAATAAGAATTTGAAAGGAATCGACCTTCTAAGCTTTGAACAATTTTTATTTTTTGTTTTTTAAAGGGAAGTAATCGTTTCTGTATATTTTCTTCAATACTAACCCATCGTGGTCCACAATTTTTTTTATTTTACCAGTTCCATAACAAAATGAAACCATTCTATGAAAAATTATAATTTATGTTTTTATTTTTATTTTTAAATGTAACATAATATTTGGACGTGTCTATTTTATTCAACTGACTGATACAAAATCCTTAATGTTGAGTGTAACTTGACATAATATCCACAAAAATAAAATTGATGTCGAGTCAGACTCGACATTAGATCACAAAGAATTAATTCATGACTTGTTTTGAATAAAATAAACCAAAAGTGTGAGCCAGAACAAAAGATTGGTTCAACTGAAAAAAGTTAATCGAACAATCCTTTCTCAAATACCCAAAGGAAATGCCTCAACCAAACAAGATACCTCTCAGTCAAAGTTGATTGGTTGAGTATTATTGTACAAGGATTTGGAAGCTTTTAGGAATCAGATCACTTTATACTCAATTCTAAGCGATCAGAACTTCTATCATGAGGCCGGTCTTTGAAACTTAGTTTCTCATTTTAAGAAAAATACTCTTTCAGAAACTCTTAATAATCATAGTATAATCTTCTGAACAATTACTAAGGTTAAGAAAAACCTCCAAATATAGTAAATGGTTCGAAGGATGTTTGAATTTCACAATTTTGGGATATTCAGCTTAAAGAAGAACTTGAAGACAACCCTTTTCGGGAAATGTTATCAAAATTTGTATAGGAACACTGCACACATACACTACACCTAAAGCCGAATGTGTTACTATCAAGTATTGAAACTTCTATAAAGTTTTCTTTGCATTTTGGTTTCTCTTGGTAAATTTTCTGCAGTTATCGAGTACTGGCCTAGTGCAAAATTTTCTTAAGAAATCGATTATCACACCTACATAAAAAAACTGAATCTAAATCCGGAAATACCTGAAAATTACTGTCCAATATCAAATGTTCCTTTCGAGACAAAGATATTCTAACGAGTAGTGAGTTTTCACATAGTGAAATATCTTGATACTAATGATCTTTAAGTATGTATATATCAATTAACATATTAGCACAATCACTTCTGTGAAACAGTTCTTCTTGAATTATTATCTGAATTGCTAGTGGGAGTAGAATCAAGGTGGGCTTGATCACGATACTGGTCATGAGTGCCGCATTCTACGCTGTTGATTGTGCTATTCTGTTGGAAAGGTTAAAAACAGATTACTGCTTTAATGACATGGTGATAGCTTGGTTTTCATCTTATTTAAATGACAGATGTCAAATAGTGGTAGATAGTGATGCTATGTTTTCGGTCTCTGAATCTGAGTATGGAGTACCAAAGGGTTCTCCATACTCAGATTCAGTGACCGAAACTCGATGAAGAATTAAGAATGTGTTTTAAGAAACAGTAGGGTTTTATTTATATATAGGATGTAAAGAATTAGTCCTTCTGGGGTTAATTCTTTACATTAATTTCAATTCTTTAATTTTAATTCTTTGTGTGTTACAATGTTATTTAATAACTAGTGTGCTGGACCGTGGATCATGTTGGATGTAGACATTTTATGACATTCCTGTGTTTCTGATTAGACATGTTGAGTAAAGATAACAAAAATTATAATTAATATATGAGTAAATTGAAGAAAAAAATATAAAAAATACTACGGAAAATAATAATAGATTTTTTTACAATTTAACGCCATCTATAATTAAATAGTGTAAGCTTTATTATAGGGTATTTACTTTGATTTGAAAAGCTTACACTTCTCACTCATAGACACCTCTACTCTTAAATATAATATTAATCACAATGACGCTTGTAGCAACATGTACATTTTTGAAACTCTTAAAATATACTATAATATTGTATTAATGAAATACACGATTTTAACAAAAACATCGTAATATCAAAGAGTCACTTCGAAAGCTGACTTAATTGAATTATGTTAAGCAATTATAATATTTAAAGAAAAAATGGAATCCTTTGCCAGTGTTTCTAAACACGGTGCTTTCTAAATACTGCATATGATTTTCATTTATTTTTTTCCAAATAAAAAATTACGAGTGAAATCTACATAGAAAATTTCAATTAGAATATACATCAATCGAACATTTTTAAGTTGGTTTAAAAAAATAACTAACGAAATGATCATTAATCATCAAATAACATATTCCGAGTCATATTACTTTTTTAAGCGAGCTATGATTTTTGTAGAAGAATGTTATAGAAATCTAACAAAATTTTGCGTAGCTTCAAATGAAGTTATGGGTGATAGACAATAAAATTGTTTATTATATAAATTTGAAGTATTACTTACCTAATCTACCAAGCTTATCTCTATCTTTGTCTTCAGTGAAACATATGTACGGAAGTTACATTTGCCGAAATGTGAAACATTGAAGTAGAAAAATTTAAATATGTCAGGACTTACATCATATTGACATTCTGCGATCAGGTAATTTATAATATTGCTTCAATTTGGGCTCAAGAGATCTTTGAGATTAAATATCCATTATCCAATTTCGTAAACAAATTTGACCCCCAAATTTTCGTCAAGAGTGTTATTGAAAAGCCCGTTTTTTTTTGTTTAAGCATAATATGTGAAAACTATTGATTCCTAAATTTATTTAAATATTTTCATATGAAATAATATTTAACCGTCTAAAAATATTTTAATTTATAAAATAAAACACATTTAATATTACAAAAATTAGTTAAAAAAAAAACATTTTTTAAACATATAAAGTAATGTTGAAAAATATATATTCGTATATTTAATGCAAGGTATTAAAAAATACAAAAAGTATGAAAAAAAACATTTATACTTTAATCATAAAAAAAATGATAAAACTGCTCGGTAAGTAATTTACATATTGCATAATGCTGAATATTAAAAAAAAAGGTTTTATGGTTCTTAAAGGCAAGCGCGTACGAGTGTTAAAATAATCTTTAATGTGAAGAAATTTTTAAAAGTTTAATAATTATCACAATCAGAGGAAACATTAAAATGATAGTGAAACACAAATATTAAGGGTAGCAAAGAACAACGTATAGTACTAAATTCATTTCAATCATGTTAAACAATGCAATTCACATCACAAAAAAAGAGACATCAGTAAAAAATGCTTTATGGTTGGGTTGTATAATTATTGCACACATAAAATATGCAGTGTCACACGTGAACTTATTTTCTTTAAATTTATCTTAGCTAAAAATATGGTAAATTTAAAAAATACATTATTGAAAATAATAACATACTAACCAGTTAAACAACGCAACATATTAGCAAAGGTTTTCTAATTTACCAGCAGCAATTTCAATTCTAATGAAGAACGATACAATAATACAACCGCAAGAAATCACTTTAAAGATGTACGAGTATGTTAAGGACGCGAAGCTAGCACATCAACCACTATTTAATAGATATTGTATTATGAGTAAATACAAATATAAAGTAAGTATAAAAAAAAACGATGGTTGTAAAATGGGTTTCAATAATAATCGTCTGGAGCTGATAAAAAAATATTGTATGAAGTAAAAATATACTGCAAAAACATATTTTTAAACAAGGCCAAATTTGAATAGCTGAAAAAAAATCTATTTTTTTTATTAAAAAATATAGTTTGATTTATTTCTGAGCAGTTATCGTTAACAATGAATAAAACTTATATTTTAAATTTACTAAAAGCAATTGTGAAGAATAGTACTGTTACTTATTTATTAACGTAATTTCATAAAAAAAATCGAGAGACATTCAATAGTTCAATACAAAATCATTAGAATTTCAAATATAAAAGCGTTATGATATAACAATAAAAAATATTTAAAAAATCGCACAGTGCGAAACACAGATTTAGAATCACCGAATGAAAATGTGTACATACACGGAAAATTGTAGGTCACGACATGAAAGAAAAATCATTACAATTCTTCCTGGAGGATAAAAATATGTAAAAAATGTTAGTAAAAATTGTATATCATTATATAAATAGCTAAAATCACATAAATAATAGGGGGAAAATGCTTAAAAATGGGAAAACATCTGTAAAAAAATTCACGTCAAGGATCCGCTGTCAAATATCCACGTGCATCTGCGCACATATATTGCGCACTGGATACTGAGATGCAACTTCACGCCGCTCCAATGTCATTCCCGAGATTCACTGGCGGTGGTGTATGCTATCTTGTTTAATTTATTCGTCGCGATATCTGTTCGGTCACTAGTTTTGGTTATGTGATTATACGACAACCAGTGTGTTCATAGCGCTTTTATAGTGGTGTTATCGTGTCATTATAAAAGAAATGTACAGGTGATATTGTGAAGTGACAGCGCAGCCATGTTAGCGATTGAACCAGGCTCGTACGGCGAGCAATAGACGGGAATTTCTAAGCGAATCGACACGCCCCACCCCTGCCTCGTTTGTAAACGTACTTAAACGTCACTTTTGACAGTTCTTTTCTGCTTTTAGATTTTTCACACAATATTAAATAGAGTGCACGGTTTTAATATTTCTCCTTATAATAACATAAAAATAAGAAAACTTCCTTCTTATTATCTTATTAGAATCCAATAAGAATATTGTATAGTTGAATTAAACGCTGTATTGTGTGGGCGTAACCTAACCTCAAAGTTCGGCTAATCGTTATCACGTTATTCTGTTTTTGTTGGCAGTGATTTGTGTTTTGAAGTGAAACGGTGAAGTGTTGTTTATAAATGTATTAATTAAATAAATTGTGAAAATGGCTGATGACGAGGTATTATTTGACGACGTTTACGAGCTGTGTGAAATCATTGGAAAGTAAGTCTGATTTATAATTCTGAAATATTTTAAATTCTTGACAACACGTAACCGTGAACATTTAAAATACGTTTTAATGCATGTAAAAAAAAGTTTATGTTCGTTTAACAGGTATGTTCAAAGGAATATGTATTTATTTTCATTATGAAGAGTAAATTTAATCAACTAAGAAATTTCTTTCAAGCTCTTTCTTATAAATATATATGTTTCTGACATTTTTTCGTATTTTCATTAAAATTATTTTTAATATAATTGTTTTTCGAAACTCACTATTTTTTCAAACGGACATACTCGTATATAACGATTTTTTTTAAAATTGTATTTTTTCGCCAAGAGATAACATTCTAAGAAATATAAATATGAATCTGTGTGTATGTGTATGTGTTATCTGTAGTCGTATTTTGATGACCTACATTCATTGATTTTATATATTTTTAGAGAAGGTAATAATTAAACATAATAAGGAGGTTAGAACGATAATATTTAAGTAAAAATACATTTTTAAATATATAGACATTTAAACCATTTTTCAAAACTAAGATTTTTTATTTTTTATTATTTCTTATTTAGGAGATCTCAACACTTAGGCATAAAAATGAAAATTAAAATATAGTAAATATTTAAAAATTCAGCTAAAGCGCCTACATATATTTTGAATTATAACGTTTTTTAAATAGCAATAAAAATAATTTGGGATTTTAAAATGCATTCATCAACGATTTAATTTAATTACAAAATATCGACGATTATATTTTTTTTTTAAAAAAGTACACTGTTGTACTAATTAATTTATATATAAAATAGAGAATTATTTGTAGAGATAAAATAAGATATAAAAACAGTTTTCTGGATTTCAGGAGAACTACTATTAGTCTGTAGTTTAGAGGTGATGCTAATTTGGGTAATTTTGGTTTTGTTATCTACATATTTAATGGTTTTGTTATTGTAGAAAAACCACGAACATAAAACGACAAATTAAAAAAAAAGTACTAATTGTATCAACAAATCAATTACAAGAGTTATCAAGTGTTTGAGTGTAACATAATACATCGAGACGTTTAAGCTTCAGGGACGGTTATTTTCCATGAATATACATTCTTCATTTGATACACTGCATAGTAATGTAAATATTTTCCATGAATACTCGTATACATTCTTCATTTGATACACTGCATAGTAATGTAAATATTTTCCATGAATACTCGTATACATTCTTCATTTGATACACTGCATAGTAATGTAAATATTTTCCATGAATATACGAGTACATTCTTCATTTGATACGCTGCATAGTAATGCAAATATTTTCCATGAATATACATTCTTCATTTGATACGCTGCATAGTAATGCAAATATAAAGCACGTTTGCGAATGTTGAAAAAAAAAATATATATAAAACTTCTACATGTTAAAACAAAGAATATGTATTAATTTTAGTTTTGAAGTTTGTTTTTTGGTCAAATTCCAGTCGTTATTTAGTATTTACTATTTTTACAAGTATTTCCGTTTCGTTATACTATTTCTTAAATAATTTCAAAACAACTTGTTTTATATACGAGTATTATATATAAAATTAATTATAGTTTCTTTTTCATATCAAAACAATCTCGCGTTCATTTACGTATACGTACGTTGCTTCTAGGAATGATCTAAAAATTACATTAAATTTACCTAATTATACCTTTTTTTGTAGACCTAGCTCAAATATTGGTTTATTTATTTCATGAAGGACTGATATCGATCTCAAAATAATATCCTGCATTTTTTTATGAAATTAGTCAATAAAAATGAAGCTGTAAAAATATAATTTTTATGGAATAATGATTTGAGTGGCGGACGCCAATCTTCCTGAAGCGATAATTCTAATATACGAGTGTAATAATAACAAATATGATTTATTGCCATAAGATGTTCCTGTGTGATGATTTTTATTTTATAAATTGTATTTTTTTTATTTTATGTTAAATTTAATACCTCAATAATCGAAGATTAATTATATAGCGCTGTAAAGAATCTGATTATGGATCTGCTATGTTTTTGAATTCTTAAAAGGCAGCTCATAAGCGCCACTAACCAAATCAGGGAGAATGGTGCCTGAAGGGAATTTTAATGTCAGGATGTCAATAATTAGTATCAAGTCTTTAATTCACTAGATATTGATATAAGTAATGCTACCTCTGATGTTAGGGCATATATTTAATTTATTATGCCATAATAACGTATGCTGATAAACCGCGGAAAATTTTCAAGACTACACACGGTGAATTTTTTTCTAAAAATATTTTTTTACGTATCTGTTTTATTAATGAGTTTTTTTTGCGTAATATTGCAATAGTTGCCAAACCTATTTGTCTTTCTTATTTTTCTACTAAAAACTACATTTCACACATATATTTTCTATTAAATGATTTCAGCATATATTATGACAAAAATATATTAATGATGAAAAATAGATATACAAATAAAGAAAATGTATCTTCATTAAACTGTTATAGTTAATATTTGAATTGGTATTAATATTGTATAATTCATTTTTTATCTTATCATTTCATCAAAATGTAAAAAAAATCGACGTGACAAACTTGGAGTTAACCTGTTCTGTTTTATAAAAGTATTATCTAATTTTGAGAAATACCACCTAAATTATGTAATCCATATATGGGTTAATTTTGGATTAGTGTCGAATTAAAATAGAAACTCGATACGATTCAAATCCACCCATGACTTAATTGTTTTATTGCAGCGTAAGAGAAACTAAACCACCCCTAAAGCGTCTAGAAATGTATCAAACCTTTCCAACTAAAATATCGTTAACTGCCCTTGTAAGATTTCATTCATTCATTCGTATAATACTCTCCAATATATTCACATTTTTTATGGATGTGCTAATTAGATGCTAACGAAATGTTGGATAAGTTGAAGAAACTCCAAAACGCTTGCATACGATTCACATTTAACCTTAAGAGATATGACCACGTATCGAGTGTCGAAACACACTTTGATGGCTTAAAATAAGACAGTGTTTTTTTTTCTTTCTGTCAACATTATTTGACGTTTTCAAAATCCTAATTTTCCTTCGTATCTTCGTGAAATTTTTCCTTTTCTTTTAGGACTCGGACGTATTCTTCGATCGGGCGACAACTATTTTGCGTATCAACATATATTTTAATTTCCGGCCCATCCGGCGCGACTGCGGAAAAAACTTCCAAAAATGAACAAATGTGGAAATCCTTAATGACGTTTAAGAGATAATCGAAAAAGTATTACGTTACTCATAATACCTTTCATCCTGATTTTTCTTTTTTGCTTTTCTTATCCTTGAACAAATTCCTTTCAATCAGTGGGTCAATAGACTATAAACACTTCCGATGAAACATGCCACCAGTTAGACCTAAGCACTGCTCTCATAACCAACCGGATTCATAGATCGGGAAGAAGGAGGCAAAAACACGTGTCTCGGGGATAAATGTAATTAGTGGAATAACAAAGTACCTAATTAAAAAAATCTGATACGTTGTTCCACAGAGTTAAAGTCGAACCCTTTGATAAAATAAATAAAAAAATAAATTATATTTATCTGCTAAATATAAAATTAATCTAGAAGCGTTTAAAAGATAAAAAGTTTTTTTTAATAAAATTTATATATTGGCGCCCAGCTATATTGTACATTGTTCAGTAAATTTTAGCATATATTCCAAAATAACGCTTTTATTGAGTTTTTATTGAACATTATGCTAATGTTTGAAGTGTTGCGATTTTTGTCTGAATCTAATAATAACACGTCTGATATGGTATTCTTTACGTCATTCAAAAAATGCAAATCTCTTGCAAGGTCATAATGTTTTTGTCAGTTTCTAGAAATGTTACTCCAAGACACTAACTATGAATCCAATAGCGTGGATTGATGTTTAATCATTTAGTTAATACCATTATGTTATCTCGGGTGACAACCGTTTCATTAATTTAAATCCGCAACACAATTTTCAAAACAATTTAATAGTCAAAATGCATCATGTACACCATTCATTAATTGTGTTTCTCTACTCTTTTTGGGTAGAGATCGTTGTCTCGTAAGCGTAGATCTTCACTTATCTCGATTTTTTTACCAACTATTTCGCTTCTATCCAATGCAGTCGCAGTCTTTATTCACTCAACTACTTAACCTGCTTCACCCAACTTATATTTGTGCCGACCTACCGGTTTTCTACGTGAAATTTTAGTTAATAACATTAAAATATACTCCAGTTACAACGGCTGATAGTTCTCTCTTTTCGTTGGAAGATATTTCATGTGCAGGGCTACTCGTATTTCTTATTTTATCTATGAATGATTTTTTCACAATCTTTCATAAGAAATATTTCTACTGCCTGGATTCTCAGCCTGCAACTTTTATTAAGACTCCTTGTGAGGTCCCCATAACTGAAAATAGAAAAAAAACACAGTTATATCATGGCGTTCTTCTTTTTGGACTTCTGAGTGATACAAGTTTATTCACCATTGTGAAGTTTTTGGATAATCTTTTTCAGCTCATTCTTCTTACTTACGAGTACTTTGTAGAAGATTCTAACGTGTAGATTATGTTACTGAGACTATTAAAAACATCCTCAGGGCTGTTAACGAAATCCAAACTCGAGACTACCTTGTATAAATCCTTCGAAGTGTTGTATAATGTGGTTTGACTTATGTAGACGTTTCGAAAATTTTGAAATTTTCATCTCTAGGGTTTATTTATAATCAACTTCGTCTGAAAAAGAAAATCGCAACGTTTTCGAAACGTTGGCATCAAAAGTCAAACCAAGCGGTGTACTCCGAAAGAACGTATATAACTCATGTGAAGTACTGCTCTCAAAACAAAGACTATCTTGTAATGAAGGGAATAGACAACTTTCAGAAGGATGTGTATTACTTGTATCGGACGTATGAGATACATAGATGAGTGAATTTGATTTTATATAACCTCTGAAATTGTTAAGAAATTATTATTGTATATTGTCGTATTGTAATGAATTATCTGTATTTGACCTGTATACCTGTACACATTGTAATACATTTTTCTTTATGCGTGGTCTTCGCAACGATAGATGATCGGACACCCCCTATGCGCGAAAATTGCGTGGTATGCGTGGCGCTTGCAAGCCGTGACGGCATACACAGTCAAATCAAGGGACTTACGATGAGCGATGGGCTGAACATAAAAAACGAAAAATGGAAAAAAATATATTCTCATCTACTGGAACGTCTACTGTGTTTTTATTTCGACAAATTTGTACCTGCCAATGAGGAATCTCTTCACCCTGCTCTTCACCGAAAACGCAAGTAACAAACCGACGGATGCCGCTCAATCCAATCTCCGATGATCGAGGGACAGCCGTCCACCTATTTTACAGTCTTTGTACCGGTGCTGTACATTACTTATGTTTCTTCGTCTAGCTCAGAGAACTTTAATATCCAACGTCGACCGCTTCGCAGTTATCCATATTTCCCGCTGTTGTAGCTATATAGCTGTGAAGATTTTTTGAAACAATACTTCCACGTGAACAAGTTGGTAAGACGACCTCCGCGACTTAGTTGGTAAGACGCTTGTCTTCCGACCCGGAGGTTGCGGGTTCAATTCCAGTTAAAAAAAAAGGATTAAAGTTGGTTTTCATTTAAGGCCTCTTTAACATCTTTCAGGTTAGTTGGAAGATATTGCCACATGACAATAAACCCGCCAGGTCGTACTGTATACAACTAAAGTATAATAAAATACAATACTGATATTCATTAATGTTGTTATTTCGTAATGACATCATTCAAATCATAGAGGTTTTGATGAGGAATACATAAGTATGAAGACCCTGCAATCAGTATATTTGGAAAAATAAAATAAAATATAAGTCCTGGTCACAGCTGGTGTGCAATGGCTCACTTACTTAAAGGAGAGAATAAAAAAAACTCCATGGTACAGCTTCGCTTTTCAACTGAATTGACGTTGGAATGGCGAGGGGATCCTCCACTACGGAAGAGGCCCAGCAACGACGACGGAGGGATCGAACTGAACTGTCTTTTACATTCTTCGATGGCTTCGTTTCACTAAATACTGTGTTTTGTCCATAAAAAATATAATACATAAATTTCAAAATGCGGGACTCTATTTCTCGGAATTTAGGACGTGTGGTAATCCTAAATAAATGGCATAATAATTTATCGTGCCATCAATATCAGTCGTTGTGTCTGATTTTTCACCTTGAACCTTATCCAATTGATAATGCGACATACTCGTAGATAGGTATTTCAAAATCTACATTACGTCTCCATAAGCCATGAATCATCTTAAATAGTAGTGAGCGCTTGTTTTAGCTCTCCTAGTTTTACTTTTAGACTTTTTATAATATGAATATAACATTTTGGGTTGTGATGGTGACTTCCGTAGCCTAGTTGATAAGACGCGTGACTGAGAGTTTCGGATTCAATTCTAGATGGTACCCAAAATGGTACGTAGAATAAAGAGGTACGTAAAGTAAAGATGCACGTAGAGTATCGATGCACGTAGAGTAAAGAGGTACGTAGAATAAAGAGGTACTTAGAGTAAAGAGGTACGTAGAATAAAGAGGTACGTAGAGTAAAGAGGTACGCACGTTTATTAGGATCCTTTTGTGTTTAAATCCCATTAAAATGTGCTGCGAGTGCCAAAAAAATAATTCATTATATGGAACTCACCTTTACGGTTTCTTTTGCAAAAAATATTTTCCATTTTGATTCTAAAAACTTCTGAAAATACGAGATGTTTCGAGATTTTAAGGAGTTTCAATTGTTAATAACAGTTGACCATGTGTTTAATTTTCTTAGAAAAAGTTATAAGCACGATAAATGTACAGGCGAAATAAATTACAGTTTACATATTATTATTATTTTGAACACACTAATTTCAATATTCAAATTAACTTTTTTGTGTAAAATAATGTTTATGATAGAAATAATTGTATAAATATCTTCTAAAATTGACTAATGTGAAAATACGTTATATTTTTAAGTCCTACTTATTATTTTCCCATACAATCCACATGCACAACCCCAGTGTCCTAGTTGGTAAGACGCCTGTTTCCAACCTTGGAGTTGCGGGTTTAATTCCTGCTGGTACTCAATTTTATCAAAATGGCTCTGATTTGGTTTTAACTTAAGGCGTCTTTAATATATTTCTAGTTAGTTGGTAACTAATCCACCAGGTTGTATTGCAAACAACAAAAGTTTAGCATAATACAATTGTACATGAGGCAAATCCAAGTGGAACACAACTCTTAGGTAGATCAAGACAGCGCTACATGAACAGTATGCTGATTGCTGGCTGACCTGTAGAAGCTAGGGTAAAGGGACATATGGGAATAAAATTCATAAGATCTGAAATGTAAAGGCATCTCTCTGGAGGCTAGAGTTGTGCAGAAGTTGTGTAATTTTCATCGCTTGGCTCTTGAACAATCGTATTCATTTACACTTACTTAACGTACACGATGATATTCATTAATGTTTTTATTTCGTAATGACATCATTCAAATCATAGAAGTTTTGATGAGGAATACATAAAGTATGAAGACCCTGCAATCAGTATATTTGGAGAAATAAAATAAAATATAAGTCCTGGTCACTCGCTATCCATCACAGGGCGGCAAGTGTTAAGGACGATTATACAGTAAATTAAGAAGATTTTTTTATTCGAATTAAGTTTGGTTCAATTTTTTTTTCTTTTTTAAAGAATGGATATGACTGAATTCATAGGTATCCTTATACCCTCGAACACTAGGTGGAAAAAATGCCTGTGTCGTTCGAGGGGAGTAGCACAGCACGGGTTTCGAACCGACGACCTTCCGCACGGAAATCCAGTGCGTTACGCGTGGCCATGCACCTCTAAATTAAGCCTCTTTATTATTTATTTTATTAATAATTAAAGTAAATAACCACAATTTCGAGAAATAAACACCAAAACGTCTATTTGAAACTTAAATAGTTATCAAAGGTTTAGGTTCATCTAAGTACCTCTCCCTATCGAGACAAGTTCTCAACAGGGGTGGAGAGCTCAGACCCTGACTGTCCCAGATATTTTTCAGCCCTGTTAACTCTGACCTTTGTAAAAGCAATCACAGAAAACATATTTTTCGAGTGTGTATCGTCCAATTATGTGTTACTTTTAATCTTCCTTTTTCATTTTGTCCTGAAAATTGTAATGAAATCCCAGTCTATTTTATTCCATAAACTTTTTCTCTTTTACAAACTTTACGCAGTACTTAAATGTGTGGTATGTCCTTTTTATGCTTGATTGATTATAACACTTCACATTTTCATACATATTTTTGTATTTTTGAAACGAAATTATATTTATTATTCATTTCGATAAATGGGAATTATGTACTTACATACCATAAAGCCGTTTTTATTTAGGGATTGGCATAAAGATATATTCTTAGTTCGTAAAAAAATGGCACAACGATCTCCGTAGTCTAGTCGATAAGACGCTTGTCTTCCAATTGGTATCCATTTTTCACAAACAAGTTTCTAGTTAGGCTTTGACTAAAGTTCTCTTAGTATATTTCTGTATATCGAAATAGATTGTTACATGGAAATAAATCCTCCAGGTTGTACTGTATACAATATGTGATATGAGTACTAGAAGAAGCAAAACTAAAAAAATATTGATGATAAAGTTAGGATACAAAGAGATACGGAGCAGATTGAAAATCTCGCAACACAATGAATTCTACATTAGAATGCAAATTATCATTTAGAAGCCAGATTTAGTCCAGTCAAAATATATCATACGTTAGCGTTAAGATAATGTTTACATATAATTTCACATGTTTTGGGACGCAATTTTTTAAAGTACTTAGTCCAATCGATGGAGACTTGTAGACTTAGAATAGTTTAAAATGTTTGGTAACAAAGCAACTAAAATATATCCTTCATAAACATCACCACTGGTAAGAATTATTTCTCAAACAATATAAAAAAATTGGCCAGATGCGACGCGTAGTTAATGTTTGACAGCCATCTGAATCGATCACTGACATTTGCCGCAACAATGGAAAAAAACGAGTTCCGTACCGCCATAAAACATTTTATTTCATGAAGTTAATAGTCGCACAGACCAAAGTTGAGTTGGATGAAGTTCACGGGAACTCTGCACCAGCGTTGAAGATTGTTTATTTCTGGATAGATGAGTGACGTGGCCGTACATGCATCGAAGATGAATCGCGCTCTGGACGCTCAGTTACGTCCGCCACGGAGGAAATCATTGAAAAAAACCATGGTTTCGTAATGGAAGACCGCCGAGTGCATGTACGCGAGATTGCTGAGGCTGTGGGAGTGAATGGGTGCAACATTTTCTTCACGAAAAATTTAATATGAAAAAGCTGTCTATGCGATGAGTGCCGCGATTATTGACTGTCAAATACTCATTCCAAAGGACATATATGGATGAATAATGAAAAATTGGAGCAAGTTGACGAATTCTGCTTTATGGTAGTATTTTCTTAGATGATAGAAAATGTAAGAGGGATATTGAACGGTGTGTGGTGAATCAATGGGGCACTAAAATATATATACTCCGAACTGGGAAGTATCTACATTTTCTAAGATAATAGTCCACAACAGTATTTTGGTACCAACTTTAATGTATGAGAGTGAAACGTGGACATGGAAAAGACAGAGGAGCCGAATAAATGCTATATAAATGAGAGACTCGTGAGGGTGTGTATTTATGATATGTATACAATATTATTAAAACGATATTATTTTGTGACTTGAGTTTCAAGCTTCTGCGTTAGCTAAATCAGACATTGATGTATTGTATACCATAATTTGCCTGACATAGTTTTCGATAAGGGCTTCGAAACTAAATTTGCAAGAGAAATAACGTATAAGTAATTTATTGAAACGATCCAACCAACAAGAAATATGTTAAATAAGTCTTAAGTGAAAATCGGACTGAAATCCTTTTTAAAGAATCTGGGTGCCAACGGAAATCGAACCCGCAACCTCCGGGCTGGAAGACAGGCGTCTAACCAACTAGGCCACGGAGGTCCTCATCACGAATGCTCTCATAATGAACAACAAAATATCTCATTTTTTATGAAATTATACAAAAGCTTTTATACCACATTGAACGAACGAAGTAATAGTTTTGTTGCACCATGATTTCGATCTAAAGGCTTTATTTATTAGAACAATAATATTGTAGTTATGCGCGTGCTGTTTCGATAGCCTAAGCCCTCAAAGCTTTGCATGTCACCTATATAAGTGAGAAAGTTATAACATTTGAGAGATTTTAATCTGAATGCGTGATTTATTTAGTGTACGATTCAAAATGTGTGTTTATGTATTAATTTATTATACATTTGATACAGGTTTAACCCAATTACATTAAATAAAATGCAAAATGAAAACAAAAACAAATGATAAAGGTCTAAAAATAATACGAACAACGTTTACTCATGCTTCCTTGTGAAGTGGCGTAGTTATGAATTACAGAATTTACTAAAGAACTCAATCTTGATTATCCACCGAGATGTGGAAGATATCATATTGGCAAGTTATTCAACAAGGCCATTCCGCGTGTGAGTGGCGACGCTCTTAAAAGCTCAGTTTGTGAATACAGCACTGGAAATAGATGACGTAAATGATTGTCAGGTACATTAAACAAAAGTGTTTCAATCAACCACGGGTTCGTTATTTTTCCTGTTATTAGTTTGTATATGTACTCGTATAAACATTTGTGTAGATCACCTCTAATCGGTATCCAACCATACCGATTTAAAATATGAGATTGAGCCATGGGTAAAATCCATACTCTTCGTGATAAAAGTGTCGCAAAAATATATTTTGGCTCGCTCAGCTATCTAGAATATCCGCTCAATAATAGGCGTCAGTCTAAAATAATTCGTTATTTATTTAAGAGTCTTAATTATTCAATAAATATTTTAAAATATACCTTGAAAACCCAATGTTTACTAATTATTCATCGATAATTTTTCACGGAGATGAAGATCTTGCGATGTATCTTGAGTAAATTTCTCGCTGACATAATTCGCAATAATTTTAAAATTGTATAACGTCAAGGCCTTCGTAAGATGAATGAATCGATTCCCCGTATTGTTCTTCTGAACAAGCTCGTTATGAGATAGACAAACCAAAAGATGGAAGGATAGCTTTTCACATCCCGGGAACACTCAATGCAGCAGCAGTCCATATCCCCGGAACATTCAAATTTAACAAATCATTGATCAATTCAGAAGACAAGTTCATTTTAAAAGTTAATCATAAAGTCGTTATTTTGAGAGCTTAGAAATTTTCACAGTTGTGATTAAACATTGGAAATGAGCTTTTTTGGAATTATTTACTGACTATTCTGTTTCCAATTTATTAATCGCGTAGTTATGAGTCGCTAGTTCTATGATAGCGCCCGGTCAATGTCCCCAATCGATATTTTTGGATGTCTATTTAAATTGCATATAGAGCCTTGATAATTTGGAATAAATGAAACATCCAGATAATCGAAAAAGGAAAAAAATAATTTGTTACATAATATTATTTAGTAAATTATTATGAGAACGTAAAATTTTATGGAAATAATAATATTAGACATCTTCAAATAATAAATATAAATTTACTTGTTGTCCTTTTTGTAGCTGCTAAAAAACGTCTTTTTAAATAACTGTTATATACTCGTAAGTTGCCTCGAATCACGTTCTTTCTGCCTCTTAAACCACTCCATAGCAACATCTAAGCGTGAAAGCTGCCGCCATCCTCGGACATCGTTCGATAATATAACATATAATATTTTTGAACTTGCAGACGAATTAATTTCATACTTTTCGATAGACGATACTGCCGCCACATGTTACGCAACGTATTTGTGTAATCCGCTATTTTTCTATATTTTCATTTATTTTGTGCCATCCCGATAATTCAGGTTCTAATAAACAAATTTATATCAAAGTATGTTTTATTTTCTCTTGTTTTTTTATTTTTTTGTATTCTGTAATTATGTTATGTAAATCAAATATAAAACATATTGATTGTGATAACCTTATCTCTATCGTTAGTGTATTTGCATGGTTGAAACGACGGTAAATTTACAAATGAACGCGTAAGAGTGCAGTCATAAAACAAGAGGGGACGCACTGAATCTGAGTCCGACCCCTGGCGTTCATACACCATTTCAGAGCAGCAATATGCAGCTCTTTTCACTATGAGTTTACAACACATTTCTAAGAGAGAGTAGTGATTTTTATAATGTCGCGTGTTCAAATTTAATAAAATATGTAACAAGGTAGCTCTTTAACGGAGGGAGAGAGATATGTGAGGAGCTTTTGAATGTCTTCACATAGGCATGTGAGCGAATGACTAATATGAATGTATGGAGTATGATGGATATTATTTTGATGTGGTAGTTGAGATTACAATGTGGTTGGAATTGTGTATGTGATAGCTTGGCATTAAAGTACGAGTATGTGTAAGGACATGAATGCAGATTGTGATTGTTTAAGTTTAGTGTTTTGATATTTAGACCAAACATAAAATTTGTAATTAAGGAATGTGACCACTTCGCCACATGCCTTGCCTAGTTAAACGGTTCTCTATATCCACAAAATGGAGTTTTTTTAGTATGTATTTGCACTCGACGGTTCACCTTAACATTAACATGATGAAAATTAAAAATTGTGTAGTGTGGATAACAAGAATTAAAAAAAAACAAAATACTCCTATGTTAAGTAACAAATTTTAGCAGATTTTTAAAAGAAGTTTGTAAGGGGGAAATATATGGAATATTTGGATCTATTTTATACGTTATTGTAGTTACTGTAAATATATGGAATATTTGGATCTATTTTATACGTTATTGTAGTTACTGTAAATATATGGAATATTTGGATCTATTTTATACGTTATTGTAGTTACTGTAAATATATGGAATATTTGGATCTATTTTATACGTTATTGTAGTTACTGTAAATATATGGAATATTTGGATCTATTTAAAACGTTATTGTAGTTACTGTAAATAAAATTAATATTTTGTGTATTAATCTTTAATATTTTTGTGACGGTTCATATTATTCCACTGTCATTCCGGAGCAAGCGATGATGCATAGAATTCGATAGATTTATTTATGCACAATATTACGAGCTCCGTGGGTTAGTTGGTAAGACGCTTGTCTTCCATCCGGGAAGTTCGAGTTCGATTTTCAATGGCACTTAAAAATAAGCAGTCTTGTAACAATACTTGCATGCGCCAATCCCACGAGAAAGTGTTATTGCCTCGTCACGTGGAGTAATTTTGCAAAAACGTGCAATATCGAGTCGCGAGTTCCGTATAAACTCTTCAATACGTTAGAATTTATAATCAAGAACGTTGAAGGGTACTATACGAAAGAAGAATAATACACGATACCATTTCATTGTCCTTTATATTGGACAATCTTCGGACCGATTGGCTATTCCGATCTAGTGGCGTCAAATGATAGTTTTGATAATACTGACAATTTGCTAGCCTGTTTGAATTCCAGGTCTCAAGCCGTTTTATAAGTATAATATATCTACAGCGTTGCGAGTCATTTTCCTTCTCCCGGGATGTCGGACCTTAAGTCCGTCGTCACTGTTATTCTTTTCACATTCAGGTGTATATCCATTGGAGGAGGAGTTTCTTTGGGCAGTTCTCTTTTCATCACTACGTAATGTTTATAAAAAATAAAGTAGATTCATATCTTTTAGTGTAGATTATGCTGGATAGGAACTTATTTTGTACCCCATAATAGTGTAGATGGTGGAGGGATCGAGGTGCATGGCCGCGCGGTAACGACATGCGATTGTGAGGTGTATGACCACACGGTAACGTATTGAACTTGCGGGAGGTTCCGTGCGGGAGGTTGCCGGTTCGAACCCCATGCTGTGCTACTCCCCTCGAATGACACATGCGTTTTTTCCATCTAGTATTCGGGGATATAAGGATACATATGACTTCAATCATATCTATTCGTGTGCCATCGGATTCAGTACGGTGTAGTGGGCAGTAAGTTTGCTGGTGAGCAACGGCCCACTTAAAGGAGAGAAAAAAAAGAAAACTCCATGGCACTTCGCTTTTCAACTGAATTGACGTTGGAATGACGAGGGGATCCTCCACTACGAGAAGAGGCCCAGTAACGACGACGGAGGGATCGAACTGAACTATCTTTACATTCTTCGATGGCTTCGTTTCACTAAATTCTATGTTTTGTCCATAAAAAATACATAAATTTCAAAATGCGGGACACTATTTCTCGGAATTTAGGACGTGTGGTAATCCTAAATAAATTACATCAAAATTTATCGTGCCATCAATATCAGTCGTTGTGTCTGATTTTTCACCTTGAACCTTATCCAATTGATAATGCGACATACTCGTAGATAGGTATTTCAAAATCTTCATTACGTCTCCATAAGCCATGAATCATTTTAAATAGTAGTGAGCGCTTGTTTTAGCTCTCCTAGTTTTACTTTTAGACTTTTTATAATATGAATATAACATTTTGGGTTGTGATGGTGACTTCCGTAGCCTAGTTGATAAGACGCGTGACTGAGAGTTTCGGATTCAATTCTAGATGGTACCCAAGATGGTACGTAGAGTAAAGAGGTACGCAGAGTAAAGATGTGCATAGAGTAAAGAGGTACGTATAGTAAAGAGGTACGTAGAGTAAAGAGGTACGTAGAGTAAAGAGGTACGTAGAGTAAAGAGGTACGTAGAGTAAAGAGGTACGTAGAGTAAAGAGGTACGTAAAGTAAAGAGGTACGTAGAGTAAATAGGTACGTAGAGTAAAGAGGTACGTAGAGTAAAGAGGTACGTAGAGTAAAGAGGTGCGTACGTTTATTAGGATCCTTTTGCGTTTAAATCCCATTAAAATGTGTTGCGAGTGCCAAAAAAATAATTCATTATATGGAACTCACCTTTACGGTTTCTTTTGCAAAAAAATATTTTCCATGGTATGGCTGATTCTAAATACTTGTGAAAATAGATGTTTCGAGATTTTAAGGATTTTCAATTGCTAATAACAGTTGACCATGTGTTTAATTTTCTTAGAAAAACTTTTACGCACGATAATTGTATAGGCGAAATAAATTAAAATTCTTTTATTATTATTTTGAACACACTTATTTCAATATTCAAATTTACTTTTTTGTGTAAAATAATGTTTAGACATAATTGTATAAATATCTTCTCCTAAAATTGATTCATGTGGAAAGACGTTATATTTTTAAGTCCTACTTATTATTTTCCTATACAATCCACATGCACAGCCCCAGTGTCCCAGTTGGTAAGACGCCTGTTTCCAACCTTGGAGTTGCGGGTTTAATTCCTGCTGGTACTCAATTTTATCAACATGGATCTGATTTGGTTTTAACTTAAGGCGTCTTTAATATCTTTCTAGTTAGTTGGTAACTAATCCACCAGGTTGTATTGCAAACAACAAAAGTTGAGCATAATACAATTGTACATGAGGCAAATCCAAGTGGAACACAACTCTTAGGTAGATCAAGACAGCGCTACATGAACAGTATGCTGATTGCTGGCTGACCTGTAGAAGCTAGGGTAAAGGGACATATGGGAATAAAATTCATAAGATCTGAAATGTAAAGGCATCCCTCTGGAGGCTAGAGCTGTGCAGGAGTTGTATAATTTTCATCGCTTGCCTCTTGAACAATCGTATTCATTTACACTTACTTAACGTACACGATGATATTCATTAATGTTTTTATTTCGAATAAAATTCACAAGATTTGAGATTTAAAGGCATCTCTCTGGAGTCTAGAGTTGTGCAGGAGTTGTATAATTTTCATCGCTTGGCTCTTGAACAATCGTATTCATTTACACTTATTTAGCGTACACATGCTACATTTACACTTACTTAACGTACACATGCTATATTTAAATTGTTATCAGATTGTTCAAGTTATGTGTAAAAATAGCACAAGCGTCATTAGTGCTCTTAAAATAGAACTGTAAATTGAGTGACACATCAGCAAACTAGCCCAAGTACGAAATTTCATAATTTGAGTTTGGTAAACCAACATGCTCAAATTTGTGTAGATTTTATTAACATTTTTAACAGCTTCTTCATTTTTCAAAATATAAGTGTCTAATTGATCGTGACAATTATAATAGAAGTCACAATGAAAAGTGGAGAATTAGTATACTTGTCGTTGGTGTCACCGGTGATAACTTTGTGGGCCAAGTTGTAATATGCATATCCTGCTGTATACGGGGCAATGAGCTTCAGTACTTACAGCTTATCTGCGGCTTCTTTTTCCATTGGGTACTTGATAACTAGCAATAGTTCTACGCCATTCGGCTCGATTTGCTGCTGTTTGTTCCCGGTTGTGCTGGGAATTCATGTTTTTGACTGTGCTATGCAGTACGCCTTTACATCTCTTACACTGCTCACTGTGGTTTCATTTGACACCGCGTTAGCCCACCATAGAGGTATTTCTTGGAAGTATGGGGTGAGACATGCGAGGTACATATGAAAACCGACGTAACTCAAGCGAACAATGAAGATACCTCGAGTCTTCATTGTTTGCTTGAGGTGTCGCACTTAATATTTTTCGGTTATTTTAATGTGTTGGTTTTCGGTGTTAGATCATGGTTATCAAACACTTTCCCGCGAAAAGTCCAAAACGCCCGGAAGGCAGAGCTTAATATGTACATATAACATAGAGTTATCGTTTTCGGTGTTAGATCATGGTTATCAAACATTTGCTAGCGAAAAGTCCAAAACGCCCGGAAGGCAGAGCTTAATATGTACATATAACATAGAGTTATCGTTTTCGGTGTTAGATCATGGTTATCAAACATTTGCTAGCGAAAAGTCCAAAACGCCCGGAAGGCAGAGCTTAATATGTACATTTAACATAGAGTTATCGTTTTCACTAAGATAAAATATCTGAATATGTAATAGTGACCTAGTATCATTTAACACTGTTGAACTCCATTCAACCGTTTTGTTGGTGGGCCATTTTACCGCTGTTCGGCTCAATTGTAAACTAAACTATTTTTTGAAGAATATCATATGTTAAGGCGAATTATTTTTGATTCTACCTTGTACTCATATTTGTTTGAATTGACCGGGGGGATGTTATTAGATGAGCCCAGACCTTTTGATAGCTTCTGTCTTAAATGTATTTTCTTCCATTTATGTGTTTTTTTAAGTGTATTAAAATATATTATGCACATACTATGTTGCTATCAATAAATCTATATTTATTATTTATTTATTATATTAGGAATAATATGAATATTTAAATGTTTGTTATTCTTCCATATATGAATATACCATTACGCTGCATTGCTGTCAGGGTAGATTGAGAGAATACGATGCAAGTATTTTCAATCGCGCCACACACCTTTTGCCTTCTCCATATTCATACATGTTTTAATTTATCTTACTTCATATTCCTTATTTCAAAATTTTATTCACTTGGTTTAGTCATTCCACTTTCGTTGCTCATTCGAATCCATGATTTCCACTCACATTCGCACTCTAAATTTGCCAGTCTTACTTCATTCTCAAACCATCTCATACTGCTCTCTTTTTCTTCCTGATTATCACACAAGTCCTCGGTTTATCCTTAAGTTTTAAGTTCTTAGTTCAAAATTAATCCTTAATACTGACATGAATTTGTAGTCCATATATTTTTTCAGCTATTATTCTTGTCAGTATTTTTACACGTTCACTTGTCCTCCCATGTAATATTGTTGACATAAGTTGAATCTGAAAAAAAAGCTTTATAATTGACTTTTTTGATATCCAGTTTTATATCACATTTTCAGAATTCATTGTGTCAGAATTATTGAAATAAAATGATTACTATATTTTTTTCAAAACAATATATTTGTAGCCTAGCCCTACTTTGACGAAACAGCATTTCTAAGACGTTATATTAATTGTAATTATTATTGGATTGGAAGGTATTGGCCGCGGCCATTAGATTAGGTACTTATCCGCATCTGCATATGTTTCATAAACATATTTGCCAAGAAAACCGCAGAAAACTTGCCAAAGGAAGACGAACTACAAAGAAGATCTTCCGACATGTGATATTGTAGTTTGTGTGAAGTGTTCATGTATCATAGATAATCGTGTTTAGGATATAATTAAGAAACCCTTAAATTGCAGGGATTCCTATTACGAATTGCTAGATCATTCAGTAATTTGTCATAATTAATTATATGTTATATGAGTTGTTCGTAAGAAGCAACCAGGATTGTGTCTGTGATATGGAACCCTAACTATATTAATAAAAAAATGCAAAGGTCAATGGGTGGCATAAAAATGTTAAACGTGAGTGTATTATACATAAATTGCTTAATGCTCACGACGTACTGATATTAGCGGAAAATGAGGATGAATCACAGGGTATGACAACTTGTGAGATACATGTAAAGCAAAGATTCCCAAAGTGATCTATATGGACCCCCAAGGGTCGATTTTGACTTGCAGGGGGTCTATGTCAGCGAGAAAAGAAAATGGGGGTGCACGAGATGTAAATAGGGGTCCACGTGAGCGGGTCCCATTTAGGCAGATCATCATCAATATTTAGGCGTTCCGTAAACGTCTTATTACACCTAACACAGACTGTGTGTACATATATGTATATATTACAAGAAGAAATTATTGGAATAAGTACAAACGAAGAATTTAAGGTGCAGTTCAGAAAGAAGTATCAGCAGTTATAGCTTCAGGAAGATATTCCTGTAGCTTATGCTGCATTATGGACTATTGCAAAAAAGTTTTTGTTAGCTTTTCCATCTTCATACCTCTTGGAAAGATGTTTTAGGGCGGTTGACAATCTTCTTACGAAAAAAAGAAATCGAGTGCAAATCACTGAAAGTGGAGATTTAAGACTATACCTTACTAATTTGAAGCTAAATATTAAACCATTGCTATCAGGTTCATCCCTCTCATTAACAGTATTATTTGTGTATTTATTTTATTTAAGAATTTTACTAGGTTTTGATTTGTTTCATTCCAAAGCCAAATATTTACTTGAATTTTGTGTATTTTCAATAAAGGTGTGAATAAAAATTGTACATGTTTTTATTTTTTTACAATTGTCCACTTTACAAAAAGCCTTATCAAGATGAACAGCACTGTTTCAGCTGTCAAAAATACATTTGAAGTTAATAAGTTTAGGAAAATTCAATATTAGGCAGGCAGCGGATCTGCGGAAAACAAAAAAATCGGCAAATGGTCTATGGGGCGAAAAAGTTTGGGAAACTATGATGTAAAGTGAAAGATCTGATCTGAAAGATCCAAATTGATGATTCGGATATATTGAGAATAGCGGCTGGGAGACAACATTGTTTCGGTCCCATTCAGCGAGCTGTCGAGCTTAGAACCACTTAAATAGGTACAAAACACGCGGTTATCTCATATATTTTACTAATACGTGAAAAAGCAAAACAACATTAACACGCGTTTAGCGCTTGCGAGTTTTGTTACTATACGAACTCTTTAACTAGACTAGAACCTTTTTTTATCGTTTTTCGGTTGTCATTGGAAATCAAACCTCAAACTTCCAGATGGAAGGCAATCGTCTTACCAACTATGCCACGGAGATCGTTATGATGATAAGATTGCACTTTCTGTAGAAAAACACGTTGTTAATCTTCTTCTGTGACTTGTTTGCGTCTTAACAGAAAAGAGGGTTTAAATCGAGTAATGTGTTATTCTCGCTTGTTATAGGGGAAAGCTCAAGAGGAGAGAGATCTTTTATGGGGAGAGTTTTCAGGGGACGGGGAATTCAGGCTGTACTTAATAAGTTTCAAGAAAATCTTGCAGAATGATTGACGTGTAGATTATAAAAAAAACATTATAATCAATAAAGGCAGATGTTTAACTGTGTGAGCCCAAAAGTGAGAAGTTTTCGAGGAAATAAAAAATACACTAAAATAAGCTAAGCGATCTTAAAATATTTGAGCATTTTCTGTTCTATCGTCTTTTCCAGTTTTAAAACATGTTATTAAGCAACATAATATATTTATAAATTAAATCAAATGTCGACATAATTATACTCTATAACATTCAATTTCCGTTGTATACAGTACAACCTGGCAGTTTTATTGCCATGTGGTAATCTTTTCCAACCAGCCAGAAGGATGCTGAAGAGTTTTTAGGTGGAAAACAGACTGGTATTCTTTAAAAAATAAAGGTTTCAGCGAGAACTGAATTCGTGACCCCCGGGCTGGAAAGCGATCGTCTTACCAATTAAATTAGGCCACGGATGTCGTCAACACAAGATAAATGGTCTATATTTGCCGTCTCATTATGCTTCTTGCCTGTTCTAACACAGTTGACTTACATCCGCGTAATTCACATATAAACAAGCCTGAGCTCTAACCGCTAAAGATATTTGACGAATCTCGCCAAAAAGTATACAAATTGGCACAATTTCATTGCGACTCCCAAAACATGAGCATATTTACAACAAATGATTGTCCCTGTATAGCGGGACAATAATTTGTTGTAACAAATGTATAATTTATATGCCCAACAAATGTATAATTTATAAACTCACCTGTTATACAATTTCAAATTATCATTTCACAATAACCTATTAGCAGTATTGACACATTTCACAATTATAAACTAAAACAATTGCGCAAAACACAAGAGCTACGAGTATAAGACGATACTGATAATTTCAAATTTTCTTTCAATTAAACAAACTATCGTTCTTTCGCTGTACACAGGAACAGAAGTGACATGTGACAATAATATGTTTACTGTGGCATATATTCAAAATGTCTCGCCGTACATCGTTACATTAAAAACAACGTATCTATCAATATATTTAAAGTGTTTTTATTGAATAAAACCAATTATTCCATAGCTTGGTATTATCGACTCAGTGACGTAACATAATATAAATTAATTCCAAAAATTTAAATTCTTACAGTAATTAAAGGACGCTCCAACTCGGAACCCACCGTTATTAATAGTAACTTTAAAAATATACGAATAAATAGTACAGTACTCGGAATTCCTCTCCCGAGTGACTGCATTCTAATTCAAACTCAGTCACAATGCAAACATTAACCATGGCATGAAAAACATTAAAACGTCCATATGCATGCGCATATTTATCCATTCATATATTAATATGCCTCTTTATTTAAAGTATCTTAATCTGTTATCCAGATTTATACTTATTTCTTTATGTAGAACTTATACTTATTTCTTTATGGCGGTAAATTTTAAATTCATTCTAGGTACAAACAATGATTACTGATCCGATCTTAATATCCTTTCTTCCAAAACGTCTCCTGTTCATATACACGTGTCTAATTAATTATTTTTTGTCGAGTTGCGTTACTTTTAGCATACTCATTATGTTGAAAACTTTTTTATTGTACGTCTTCTGAGGACATTTTAAGATATGTTCAATAATAGCCTTTTAACTCTTTCACGGCGGGGGACCACTTAACTGGCCCATACATAATACGTGCCGTCCTGGGGAGCGGCCATTTAAGTGGCCACTAACTTTGCGTGTCGATATCTCAGTCAAAATTAAATCTTCTTTAAAATTTTTAACCTGAATATAAGACAAAACGTGTCCTCTAGTGACATCTTTTTTAAAATCATCAAAACTTCAAGTACTTGATCCATAAGAAGGATTTAAACAGACCGATTCGAGGCCGTCGAAATTTAAAGCTTTTTAAATATTAGCGCCACACGTTCGGGTGTGTTGAAGGTCATGTTTCTAATGACGATTTCTCCCGATCAATATGACGTATTTTGCGTCGATATTTTTTTTGTAAGTACGCGTATTGCGTATTGAATTAATTGCCTTTTTCATTGTTTATGGATTATTGTTTTCTTCGATTATTGCTTCTTATATTGTCGCACTTTATTTATAGCTTTGATTTGGATAATATTACGTGTGTATAGTGTCAGCTAAAAAATGCATCGGCGCACAGTTCCACAGTAATCAGATTCGGGATAATGGTGAGTCATATTTTTATGTAGATACAATATAAATTTATTGAGGTAAAACACCGCCGCCTGTGGGACACACGAAAGATACTCGAGCCATCGCCGTAAAAAGGTTAAACCAATACTCCTGGTCCAAGATGCATGGATGTTGCGTTTTCCCCAGCCAATTCCTTGTTCCTGGATGCACAGAAAACGTTTCTACGAATAAATTCTTTAATCATAAGTATTAATCTTAAGTATTTGAAAACACGGAAAATCCTTTTTATTCTCGCAGATAATCCAAGAGTATGTGAGAACCCCGTATTCTCGCAGATAATCCAAGAGTATGTCAGAACCCCGTATATTTAGTTTTCGTTACATTTAGTCAAATCCATTTCTTTATCATTGGTTCGATTCCCTTTTTAGCTTTCTTATGTACCTTGGAACCAAGAGTACCTTGTTCCAATAATAATCATTCAAAATCAAGACTGTGTCATCTACAATACAAAACATATAATTTTCCCTTCAGCATTTGAGTTATAGTCAATTTATCATATCGTAAATAATACTTGTCACATAATGCTTAAATACTCTATAACTTACAGGACGCTATTCATTTTTCTTCATTCACCATCACACTGGCGGCGATTTGTTCTATAGCTTTTCAGTAGTTCCAGTTAGTTTCCCGTGATACTCGTACTAATGTCACTCAGTATATTGAATAGTTTTTCATGTATCATGTCGAACGTTTATGGTATCTAAATTTCTAAAATCACTGTTTCATATTTTCTCTTTAATCCAAAATTTTCATAAGCAAATTTACCATCTTATTCACGGCATCATTAAACCTATATTTGATATTAATTGTTCTTATTCTCAACATAAAATTAATAAGCAGTATGAAACTTATGTTCACATCTTCATAGAAATTCTACAGTTCAATGAAACCCGAAAAACCTTGAGTTCGATTTTCAAATACAATGTGGGTATGAAAGCCATTGAAAAGTTTTGCGACGGTGAAGATATGTCGAGGTAGGTAAAAGACGGAAGAAGGTTGACAGCGGAAATTGTCTACGTACATATTTGAATTGAAAAGTTTGGCATTCAGGCTGCCACATAAGGAATGAAACATAAACGGATGTACGAGTATAAATTATATTATTTTATGTACGCAGAATATGCAAAAATACTTTTTATCCATTTATTTCTCAATTTTAAACACTTTTAAATTTTTACTTCATCAAAACATAAACATTTTTCTATTTTGATAATCTTTTCAACTTTTGGTAATTTATAAAATATACTTTTTTCCATTTATATTGTATATTCTGTTTTCAAGCTTATTTTTTTTGCTATTTATTAAAGATTATATTACAAAAATATTTTTGACCTCTTACATTTACATTAAAATTAGATAAATATTAGGTGTTAACATAAGTTGTATGACTACAATTCATCTGCTAAGCCAATTCTACGGTGGTTTGAAGGAGATCTTCGTGAATAATATGGTTTAAGCGGTCTTCATCGAAGTCCACTGGTCGTCCGGAACGCTCCATGTCTTTCAGGTCGAAATCACCGTCTTTGAAACGCAAAAACCATCGACGAGCTGTCCTTTAATTCATACCATCTTCACCGTGCACTTCGCAAATATTGCGAACAGCTTTGGCAATTTTATTCCCTCGATTGAACGCGATCAGAAGGAGGTGTCGAAAATGCTCACTTTCGTCTACTTTCCATTC
Organism: Odontocerum albicorne; assembly: GCA_949825065.1. Classification (NCBI taxonomy): domain Eukaryota; kingdom Metazoa; phylum Arthropoda; class Insecta; order Trichoptera; family Odontoceridae; genus Odontocerum; species Odontocerum albicorne. Next base: position 14,330,850 of record OX463850.1, read on the forward strand.
CATTTTGAAGGCTTGTAATCAAATAAAATAACATATGTAACGTAAAAGCAAACACAATATCTTGTAGAACAGAAAGTTTTCTTTCGAATGACCTATAACATTTACCATTTTGTTTTGCTTTTGGTGCTCATTTTTAAATTGGAAAAAAATGGACACAACTTATTTTAACACCCAATATTTCGAGTAATATACTAGTATGTTTCGTTGCTTTCTGAGCCTTGTTTGAAATGTTATTAGTATGATTATTTGTTTTTTGGGGGTAAAGAAATATATTTTCAATTGTTATTGTTTTTTAAGTTTTTATCATTTAGTTAGTTTAAATTATTTATTTTATTGGTTCGATTCCGGCCATTGAATAACTACAATTTGTCTGTTTTGTTATTGTAAAATTATGTTTTTACTTTCTTATTAGATTTACTACTTCTATTCTAAATGTTATGATATTAATAGTGGATTATTTTTAGCTATTTACGACTTTCTTGTTTTTATATGATTTAAAAAAAATATATGTTGAATTCTTCCTTTTTGAAGAATTGTGTTTAATTTTCTTTTATGTAAAGACAACATAAGTTAAACAGGACTTAATAAATAAAAAATAGTCAAAAATATTGTTATACTATATGTAAATACGCACAATTCTGTTGTTCATAGATCGAAAAGCGTCAGTGGTCTTAATAAGACAAGTGGAAATATATCAAGTTTTTTTATCGTTATCTAAGTAAATGAAATAATAATTTAGTAAAGGTAAGCAAAATAGGGACACGGATGGTAATTGTAAAGGAGTTAGGGACGAGGAATATTTTGCGATAAATAATGCTTCATTAATTTTTATGATATGGATGAATCAGAATCGATTGAGCCAGAAGGATCGTTCTAAAGTTGAGCAGAGTGAATCTCAAAAGATGATGTATAGAATGATGTGTGATGCGTTGGTAAACAAAAAATCTTGCCGTCATCAGATCTGAGAGACAGTCTGTGCTCAGAAAGAAAATAGTTTTTTTTACGCAGATACCGAGGACAGATCGAACATTCCAAAGAGAATTGGCATAATTTGTATGTTAGATGTTTTCGTTGTCTTATTTTAAGCCATTTGAACAAAAATCTCTAATTAGTACAATGAGTACTAATTTTAACCTTTAGTAAATCAACACTTGATTAATTATTCCGCTGAGTTGACTCGAATATCTCAAAATAGTGAGAGTGGGGTTGGATGTTTCTTGCATATATACTCGTGCCTCCATTAATATAGATGGACGTATGTTTATAGTTTCAGTTGTTGACTTTCGTATACATAATACTTATTTTAATGTATATAAGCCTCGAGTTACGTTACCCAATGGCAGGGTCGGACTTGGATCTATAATATCAAACATTTTATTTTAGACATTTCTGTCTTATTGTAATATACAAATATTTATAAACCCCATTGACTCCGTCAACTGGATGGTAAGATGCCTATCTTCTAATTCGCGTGTTGCTGGTTCGATTCTTGTTGATACCCAGATTTATTAACAGAAAGGGTTCCAATTTCAGTCCACTCAAGATTTGTTGACAAATTTTAGTTGGTTGGAAGCGATTGCCGCATGGAAATAAATCCTCCAAGTTGTACTGATACATAGTAAAAGTGTAATAAAATACGATATTTTTATTGAACTTTGGATAAACATCATATTATGATAGCAAAACACTGTCATTTCTAATTAAAAAAAATGTAATTTTAGATGGTCTTTATTCCCAAAATAGGAGGCGAAATGATCTACTTACTCGTATGAGTATTAGGAAATAATATCAAAAAGAAAAGGTTATCTAGGGCCGTAAATCACAGTGTACAAGTTCAAAGTGACATACAACTATAAGAAATATTTGATCCTATTTCAAGAAAAATTGATAAATATGTTGTCCAAACGATTCTGGGGCTTGAAGTTGAGGGATTAAGGAGAGAAAAGTCTCGAAAAAAAAAGTGTTGTCAAAAACAGGTCAATCCGAGGATAACGAGATGAAGTTAGGAGGACAAAGAATACGAGTATATCAGATCGATTATATCGAATATAAAAAAAAAACTTTCTCGCAGTTTGTGTCGGAAAATGTTTTTCTACGTAAATTTACAGAAATAGTTTCTATAAAAAAATAGGGATTTGCTTTGCGTAAATATCCTTAACGTGTATGACTTAAAGAAAACAATGTTTGAACACTTGGTGTTCAAAATACGAAATCTTAAGACATTTATAAACAATTTTCTTCTTTGAAATGATTGTTTCTTTTTTATATATTGGTGTTTGAATATAAATCATATTATTGAATGTTGAATATACATCATAGTATTGAAGGTTGAATATACATCATAGTATTGAATGTTGAATATACATCATAGTATTGAAGGTTGAATATACATCATAGTATTGAATGTTGAATATACATCATAGTATCCTCTTAATTAGAGTTTACAAGTTAAATCTTGAACTTCATTCTCAGTACACACAATATATAAACTAACATTGTCAGTTTTTGTGAAGAGAATACTAACTTTTTTTTTATCAAAGGAGGGAATTTTTATTGACAATATGCGCAGTTCGCAGATAAGTGGTCTCCTGGTTTGTTAGAATTGTTAGTACCGTCATTAGTTTAATTATAAGGTTGGTGCGAAAGTAATTGCCGTTTTTCATATTTTATAAGAAACAATGTTTATTTATTTAGTGTATTACATAATTTCCAATATTAGTTATAACCGTTTCCCATCAATTGACTAATTTATTTATCCAATCCATATGAAAATTGAGAAAATTTTGCAAGGATCGGAAAAGGTGGTAATCGCTAGGTGCTAAGTCAGGAGAGTAAGACGGGTGTTGCAAAATTTCCCATTTTAAGTCAATGTTTTATTTTGTGTGACGAATACCACATGTGGTCTGGCGTTATCATGGTGAAAAATAATGCCCTTCCTATTCACCAAATTGGGTCGTTTTTATACAATTCCTGGTTCAATTTGTCCGATTGTTCACAGTACTTATCGGCGTTTATTGCTTCATTTGATTTTAAAAGTTCGTAATTCACTATATCCTTAATATCCCACCACACACATAACATGAACTTTTTCTGGTGCAATTCTTTAGGGGCAGAGAGGAGTGCTTGTCCGGGGGTTGATCAGAGGCGTTTTTTTGTAACATTATTGTATTCAACCCACTTTTCGTCACCCGTTATAACCCGATGCAAGAATTTTTTATTTATTTACACATGACAAGAAATATACATAATTTGCGAAAAAACAACAGGTAATTTAATTTGGACATACAATTTTAATGGATCTGGGTTTGTTGCCTTTCATTTGTCGTGTCCCCAGTAAACTAGGCTTTTGCCTGTATCTCAATGAGGATATTAAACATGAAAAAATAAATCGATACTTTTTTCCGATTTTTGATTACACAAAAACAAAACCCCGTTGCACATTCTCAGCAACTTGACAAACAGTGGCACTCAATTACAACTGGAAACATCACGCGAAATCAAATTCCTCACACATAATCACTCCAGAAATACCAAAAATGTTTATCCCATAATATACCGCGCACAATCATAAAAATAAAAACAAAAATATACAGAAATACAAATATAAAATTACAAAATTAAAACAACAAAAAGAAACTCACACTCAAAGCCCACACAAACTTTTTCTACGCGTCATTCATCCTGAAAGCCCAAGTACTCAAACTCCTGTCGCAATAACAACCACGCTCCGATCGACTTCCTAAATGGTTTTCCTCCCTTTACCTTTATTGAATTCGGCACGCCATTGTATGTCATGGGAGCTAAATAGGCATATGAATGGTTCCTTTTTTTATCTGGCGAGCAAAGATCCGCAGATAGTCAGCCTATCCGATAAGTTTTTTTATGACAAATCATGTGGCACCCAAACAGAGAGCTTTGACACCATTCCCAGCTTATGGAGATGCCTTAAAAAGTTTGATTTGTCAATATCCAATCTCTCTGCAAGTTCTCGTGAGGTCAGTCTAGGGTCTGCATCCACTATGACCCGGAGTTGTTGGTTATTAATTTCATTGGGTCGTCCGGCGCGGGGTTTATCTTCAAGGGATAAATCAGGGCTGTGGAGTCGCTTAAAAAAAAACACGACTCCGACTCCGATTTCTATATTTACCAACAATACGACTCCGACTCCACAACTCCGACTCCACGACTCCGACTCCACAACTCCGACTCTACAACTCCGACTCAAAAAAGCTCAATTTTAGCAGGTTGTTTCCTACCTTTGCATATAGCCATTTTTTTCATGTTATAGGGATAAAAATAAAACAAGATCAAACTTTAATAATTATTTATTAGAATTTATTCTTAAAAACAACATTGCTTCTATTAAATCTGTTTTCGTAGAGGCTCTCAAATCAGAATTGAGAATTTTAAGAGCGGAAAATAACCGCTCTACGGATACTTGGGTTGGGGGTAATGCTGTAACGATCAATGCTGAATCTTTTACGATTTCTAGATACCGCTGTATTGCCATTTCAACATTTAACTTATAAGTTCGGTCATTTTTTTCAATGCATCATAAAATTCAATTTTAAATTTTGAAATAGAGTCTCCTTCATCTATATTGGGACTGTGATTAAAACGAGGACGTTTTAGTTTATCTTGTTCATTGAGATATTTTTCAAAATCGTCTTCAGATTCAGCGGTGTCGGATGAAGATGATGATACTTCGTGTACGCTGCCTGCTGTCGTCTCTTTTTCTAGTCGAAGGCCTTTCATACGAACGGATAATTCAAACATAGCGTTTTTCGCTCTATTTATTTGTTCTTCCGTCAATATGGATCGAACCATGGGGTTAACATAGATCCCAGCCAACATAATTTTTTTTCGACGTGAGAAAGAAGGAGACAAACACATTTTCGTAGACTTTATGCATTAAATGGATCTCGGTGATTCACCATATCGGCGCGACTTGCGCCTGCAAGTTTAATATTCGTGCACAATACACATTCATTATAATAATTTAAAAAAAAATGTATTTTAAATTTTAACGAAAAATTAGTCGGAGTCGCTCGTTTTTTACGACTCCTACTCCGACTCCGACTCCGGCCCAAACACCGCGACTCCGCGACTCCGACTCCAACTCCGACTCCGACTCCACAGCCCTGGGATAAATTCCCAGAACAGAACTTGTCACTTAAAACCTCTTTAACATATTTGTGGTTGATTGGAAGCGCCAGAAATATGTTATAAGACCTGATGTGAAAAAATAGTAGATAGGGATTTTTTTGGGTACCATCAAGAATCGCATACGTAACAACTGGATTGGAACGCAAGCGTTCTATCGACTGTCTTTATGAATAAATTGTTATTGTTATTCCTTTTGGGACTTGCTTTATTGTTTTTCAAAGTTCCAACGAATTTATTACAACATTTTGTAAGCCTAATTCGCTCCCGGGTACTATCAGGCTAGGTTACAGCGCTACCCGGCAGTACAAGGGAATACATTGATACCGGAACTGAATTCCCTCGGGATGGAAATATGGCTCGTAACTCTTGCCGCTTGTTTTACTCTTTTAAGGGAACTTGTAATGGAAAAGTAAGGACGCTCTCCGCAAAAATCATTTTAAATTGTTGATTTATTATCTACTTTGATGTTAAATTGTTGATTTATTATCTACTTTGATGTTATCCAAAGTGGCATGTGAGTGTTACTTTTATTGTACATGTGTTTTATTGCGGTAAAGTTTTGTAATTTGATCTTCTATTTAAAATACGCTTTTTATAATTTATAAAGCGTCGTTTAGGGATCTGACTCCTTAATGGCGCCTTAAAAAAGGAATGTTACCCTACTGAAACATTTATTAAAATATGTTAAAAGTAAAGGTAAGAAGGTGCCGGCTGCGGCCATTATATTGAGTATTTCCCCGCATCTGCGCACTCTTATCATATTATATATTGTCATTTTTTTCAAAATGACAAAGAGTTTATGTTATTCAATAAATTTAATCAAGGTCATGATAATTGAAAACTTGTTAGGTAAAGTAAATCTAATATTTAGGTGAACAATTAAAGATTGAAGTGATTGAAGAAATTTTGTTCCTTGGGAAGTATTTTATCAATTTTTTTTATTTATAAACGGTGATAATAGAAGTGTTAACAAGGATTAAAAGGCTGTGACGAATTTCAACAAGTCTAGTATGCATAAATATTTTGATATTTGAGTAACTGGACTATGGACAAATTAACAAATTAAAATATATAAATTTCATATCTCACATTTGAGATATACATATGACTAGGGTGCAAAGATCTCATAATCATAATGATCAATGCTTTTCCATGTATAGATTCAGATGCTTTTTTCATTAAACATATACGAATTAGTAATTTGAACACATTAAAGAGTGTGGCCAGGAGATACTATTATCTTCGGCTACAATAATCAAGTATTTGGGTTAAGAACCAATAGAGAAGATACGGAACTCGCGATTCTTCATCGTACTATTCCGTACTTGAAGAGGCAACAACACTTGCATAAATGGCAAGTCTAGCTCGTGAGCAACAAGTCTAACGCGTGTCAGTATTGTTACCAGACGAACTCTTTTGCCAGACCCTTTTTAACTTTATTTTTCGAGTATTATTGGGAATCGAACTCGATACCTCCGGTTTGAAGTCAAGCTTCTTACTATCTTTGCTATGAACGTTGTATTTTTAGCATTAGACATTTTCGATGGAATTCAAGAATTTTTAACCTAAAAAGAAATAATCTAAAATTTATTATTCTAATCGGTGGAATTTTGAAGCGAAATGGCGTGATAATACATGACGTGTAGTGTAACTTCATATTAGACTCGAGACTGTTTGAAGCTACAAAAATAAATTGGTAATTATCGATCCAATTCCACAAAACAGCTGCTTTTACAAACCCATGTATGTACTCGTATATCGTGTAAACGTAACAACAAATACGTATAGGAATAGGAATGTGTGGCACTTGCCTTAAAACATGTATGATATGAGAATGTGCTTACGCTTACCTCGGTTTAAACTTACCTATTTATGGTATGTTTGTTTACCCTTTTCATTGAAATGTAGATAAAGCTTTTTCTGTGTAACATATTTCATCAGCATCTTATAGACTAATTCAAGTTTCTTGAAAAACTCGCTTTTTTACTTTTAACTTGGCCAAATAATGTTTTCAATCTAGCAAAAGTTATTTTGTGAACTCCATATGAAATTTAGTAAACTGTATACTTCTTACACCAATAATTATAATACTTCCGAGCCCTAGGCAATGAACCCAGTGAGATGGCTGATATAGATCGTATATCTTGTTTTGACCTCTGTGATCTAGTTGGTAAAACTCTTGTCTCCCTACCCGGAGTTTGTGAGTTCGATTGCCGTTGGTATCCAATTAAAAAAATAAACGTTCAGTTTTCACTAAAGGCCTCGTTATCACTTATCTGGCTGATAAAGTGAAAGTGTAATATAACAATACGTAAACTGCCATTTCTGGACTTTGATGACAAATAAATATAGTACGTAAAAGTTTAGCGCTAGTAAAGTTCAACATTGCATAAAATATATACAAAACCCAAGTAACGTGGTATCGCTTATGCAATACTTCAATTATCTGTACGTCTGCTGAAAGCCTCAGAAAATGACGCACAAATCACGTTTCTTGCAAATAAAGAGTACAGAATAAATAAAAGATCCACGTTGTTTATCGATGCCGCCCAGGGAGAAGGGCCTATCCTTAATTGTACATTTTCTCTACTTTCGTATAGTTCTTTCTCACAGATTTCTAATTCATGGAACAGCCTCGCGAGTAATCCGATAGACCCCCTTCAGTCATCCCGGGATTCAATAGATTGACTCCTCGACAGTCTGGATTTTTTCACAAAAGCACAACAGGGAATCAATGAAACTCCACTTATGCAAGGCATCTAGACTCCAATTGCGGCCACACCTAAGTGATTTAGGGTTCATCATATTCTTCATGGTTGGTCAGATCCTTGGAGAAGCACATTAAGATCGCTCACAAGGTGGATATTCCTAACCGATTCCATTGCTACTGCTAGGTTTCGGGTAAACTCACATTCCTCTCAGTTAATCGTCCTTCGATCAAGAAAATTAGTGTGGATTCAAGGCGAGTGAGGAAGAAGGCAGAAAATACTCACGTGTATTAATAGCGCGTCATTTAGACACACCTTCTGGCACTCCCTCATTAAGACACTAATTGCGATAATTTAACATGAGTGGGAAACTCTAAAAGGTGTTTTTATCCCGATTTGTCTAACAGTATATTCAAAACACTTGCTAATAATTCAAGTTTGCTTTCATTGAGTGATTTAAATTTTAATGCTTCAACTTTTATACTTTTGGTCTCTTGCACAATAATGATGACGCCATTTTTCCTGGCCTGTCTGTCTTTATTTAGTTTTGATTTCAAGATTTTTTTGCTGTGTGTGAGTAGGTCTGCTTTTGTTCGTCGTATTCAGTACATTTTCTAAAAAATATTTTTTTAAGCTACGTTTTTATCAATCTCAACATCATTTTATCATTCGTATCTGGAAAAACGGTAATAAAAAATCAAAACGGTAGAATACGTGAAAGCGGAAGCTTTTCAATATTTTTCCAAATAAATACAGCGCTTGCTATTAGTTTATAAGAAAATATATTCCATTGAAAATATGGATGAGAATAGAACCACATACTTTACTACGGGTATGGAAGCCGCTTGGTAAAATGGGAGGTAAAATCTATGTAACTAGTTTTATAGAGAAATTAGCAACCGATTCAATTAGTCAAAAGTCCTATATTATACTTGAGTGAATATCATTGATAATTAAATATAAGAGAAAGGTGAAAAGAACAATTTAAAATTCCCTTTCAGATTTTTCTGTAATTGGACCTTTTTAGTAAAATGGGATTTGTATTATATACTTGTACTTTGAGTGATTCCTGAAGGTTTTTAGGTTTTGTTTGTTTGATAAATAAGTCACATTAAGCTTCAATATGAAAGAAACGGAAGTTCTTAGTTTGGATAGAAAAGTATGTTGGTGTTTTCTCTAGTATGATGGCACGTGCCATTATTGTTAAAATTCAACTCGCACATATCGGTTTATACATTTCTGGGACTGGGTAAGAGTTTCTAGTTGGTAGATCATGTGGGGGTAGCGCTATTATGAGATTTATTTGTAGTACACTTGTTTCACAGTAAATTGTAATGTGGCTCAAGTAACATATATGAAATAAAGGAGGAATACAGCCACGCTGATATTATTCAAAAAGTGTTGTACATCGCATATTGACTGAAAATTTGGACATGAGAAAGCTGTGCGCAAGATGGGTGCCGCGTTTGCTCACAATGGAACAAAAACAGCGTCGTGAGGATGTTTCAATCGAGTGTTTGGCGATGTTTCACAGCAATAAAGCCGAGTTTTTGCGTCGATTCATAACCATGGATGAAACATGGGTCCATCACTTCGCACCTGAGACGAAGGAACAGTCAAAACAATGGACTGAAAGGGGAGAATCGGCTCCAAAAAAGGCGAAGACAGTTCCATCTGCAGGCAAGGTTATGGCATCAGGTTTTTGGAATGCGCGTGGGATAATTTTCATTGATTATCTTCAAAAAGGAAAAACAATCAACGGCGAGTATTATGCGAACTTATTGCAGCGTTTGAGTGATGAAATCAAGAAAATACGGCCACATTTGTTGTTTCATCAAGACAATGTAGCAGTTCACACATCCGTTATCGCGGTGGCCAAAATCAATGAATTCAAGTTCGAATTGCTTCCTCACGCACCCTATTCGCCAGATTTAGCCCCCTCGGATTATTTTCTTTTTCCAAACTTGAAAAAAAGGCTCGGTTGTAAAAGATTTGCCAACAATGAAGAGGTGGAATCTGCGGTTGATGGCTATTTTGAGGCGCTCGACGGTTCTCACTATAAACAGGGTATCGAAGCTATTGAACATCGCTGGGAAAAGTATGCCGAGCTGAAAGGAGACTATGTTGAGAAATAAAAATATTTTTTCCCAAATTTTTTGTGTTTTCTTTGTTAGGTCGGGTACTTTTAGGACTACCCTCTGGGATAGGCGAGTCTGGTTTTCACAACAGATTCTCTCAAATATTGGAATCAAACGGACACAACTACCCTCATTTCTAGTTCCACATTGAGTTTTGAGCAATATTTGGTTTTTATTACAACTACTGCCGAAAACCCAGTTTAGTAAGCGACAGTCATATTCCGTAGAATCTATGTAATATTTCTATCACTCTCCAAGTGTTAGAAGAAACTCACATATACACATATTTATGTAAACTGCTAACAGGAAAAACAAAATCCCCTTTAATTAACAAATTTCTAATAAATGTTTCCGACAATAATTTGGTAATTGAATTTATTTTCGGTGCCCTATTCTCGAACAACCTATTGAGAGCATCGTTGCTCGCACTCGGAATGACTTTATGGAATGAATATTCGGAAATGAGTTTTTCCACGACTCGATGGAAAGACTAAGTATGGAGATTCTTAAATGTATTTGTAAAGACAACAAAATCGTTTAATTGGAAAGCATAAACTGTAATTTTTATGTTTTGTTTCGTTGGATATTATCTCTAATAACTCTTGAATGAACAAAGGCTAACAAAACAAATGTACAGTGCAAATGTGATGTAAGGCGTGGTAGAGGAATACCAAAGTAAGTATGGTTGGATCAAGTGTATGATATTTTGAAACATGGAAATATTAAAAAAATCAGAGAAATTGTAGGAGATCTAAAAGAAGCGAACAAGCTTTATTAGAAAGTGGATGTAGAAGAAGCGAACGATGTGTGGCGTGATAGGGCAGTTTGGCGCTCTTTCCTCTTTGTCTACACCGATAGGGAGACGGCGTAATATCCTGTATGTATTATGGTGTAATTATAATAAATTTAACCGGTATGAATATTAACATACCTGCACACCATTGTGCCAAATCGGTGTTTTGATAGCCCGAGAGGACAAAGCGCCCAATTTTCAATCACGATATATTTCCTTCACTTCATCCACACATCTCATATAGTTCCTTTTGTTTCTTTTACTCCTTACTTTTCCTTCTTTCTAAATTTCATTAACCTATTATTATTTTCTTGGTTATCCTCTACCACGATTACCACTCGTGTTCGCACTATAAATATGTTTAGTCAATCTTTTGTTACCCATCTGTTCAGCATGTCAAAAACACCTCAACTTTTTCACCCTATTTAGCACATCATTTTTTACCTCACCTTTATATTTAGTAATTACTTTTTTTATTTTGTCATACATTGACACATCGCATATTATTCCCAGTACACGCTTTCCCTCCGCATTATTTTTTCATTCATTTTATACGTCCACGTTTCTCTCTCAAACATCAATGTTGACTCTAATACGCTGTTGTGAACTACCGCTTTGCAGATCTTGATGTAGCTTGATTTGAGTAAGTCTTTTAGTGCTCCATCGACCTTTTTTCCTATTGCATCTCACAGTTTAATATCTCTTTTAATTTTTCCGTTGTCTGAGAACACATAATACTTCTTAAATAGAGGAATTCTCCAACTCATTCTAATCTTTCATTGTTCTTCCAAATATCGTATTTACTTTTTCTGTTATCATTTCCATTTACCACGACTATGTGTTTTTCCATAATTCACTCTATAGACATTTTTCTATACATTAAACATTAAAATAAATGTCTGGATGTTCGATTAATAACTTTTTTTGATTATTTATAGCGTCATATCTAAAATTGGGTGCTAGTAAAAATAAACAGAAAAAGGTCCATGGTGTACATTTCTATTCTCTTTTATCTCGGGTGTTAATGCCGACGGAAATTTATGAAATGTTCTAATATAAATTTAGTGATAATAAAACTCAGAAATGGACCCACTTACACTTTACTTTTGTCGGGCTTAATACAGTTTTAATGAACAAACGAAATAATAACTCGATCATTTATTATTAACGGTGTATATCTAAGGTAATCAAATTTATTATTCAATGAAGGCTATAAAAAATATTTTTCTTTGTTCGATATTACATTGTAAAATTAAATTCGTGTCGTTTGTGAAACTGAAAATATTGATTTAATTTTAAAGATACAGCAAATTAAAAAAAATATATATTGGCACCACGCAATAATGGAGGAGGCAAATAAATGATGTAGAACCTGTATGGTCAAAATATAATTAAAAAAAAATTCTATTGCATGAAAAACTAAGCATCTGCGAAATTTTTTTAAATCAGTGATCCAATAGGACGTAGAAGAGTTAGTAGTCAAAACTTACGGTTCGTCAATTATATTAAAGCAGATTATGTTACATGAGCCAAAACTTACGGTGCGTCAATTATATTAAAGCAGATTATCTTACATTAAGGTCAACGACTTGCCGCAGACATATAAAATTGGCATTATATCTTACAGGCAGTTAATACTCATCCTGGGTAATGATTGGATTGTGATACACTTTTGTTGTATACAGTAAGTACAACCTTGTCGGGTTTATTGCCATGTGGTATTTTGCTTCCAAACAACCAGTAAGGTGTTAAACAAGTCTTATCTGAAAACTATAATACATTGAAACCAATTTTTAAAAAGTCTGGGAAGTAACGAGAATTGAACCCGTTACTCCCAAGTTAGAAGACAACCATCTTACCAACGAGGACACGGAGGTCATCAACGCATGATAAATTATCTATATGCACCGTCTCATTAGTCTTGTTGCCTATTCTAAGACAGTCAAGACGCCTTTCCCCCAACCCGGAGGTTGTGGGTTAAACTCCCGATAGAATCCAGATTAAAGAAAAAAAGGATTCTAGTCTGATTTTCACTTAAGGCCTCTTTAACATCTTTCTAGTTAGTCAGAAGATATTGCCACATGACAATAAGCCCTCCAGGTTGTGCTGTATACAATGAAAGTGTAATACAATACAATATACTTGACTTAAACCTGCGAAATTAATACATAAACAACGCAATAGAGTCTGCCAAATTACACATACACGATGAAAAAATTCACACGTAACAAGCAACGCGATGCTGGAAAACTGGCGTATTATCAACTAGGCCACGGAGGTCGATCAATGTAATCGGTCAAGTAGCAATTCCCTATTTCTTTGTTTTGTGGAAATTTACAAATCCTTTGCACATTGCATGTCTGATTTAAATGCTTTCTTTGTCTAATATGATCATGATGCGATTTAATTTATCTTCTGTTCAAGTATAAATTTTATTATTATGGCTGATATATATATATATATATATATATATATATATATATATATATATATATATATATATATATATATATATATATATATATATATATATATATATATATATATATATATATATATATATATATATATATATATATATATATATATATATATATATATATATATATATATATATATATATATATATATATATATATATATATATATATTTTCAATTTTTTTTTGTGAAATCTTACTGCCTAAGGAAGAGCGTGAACCTGGATACGCAGAAAAGTGCTGATTTACAATAAAATAATTTATGTAATAAAAAAAGATGATTTAAGCAAAACTATTCTTCTTCCTAACTCCTTCCGATTAAAACTAGATAAGCCCTTTCTCTCCAGTTCGTCCTGTTATATATGTACAAAGTTTCAAGCACACTCTCTTGCTTGGTTGTCTTCTTCTACATCGTCCATCGCTCGTTCAGGCGTCCTATTTCTTCTATAAGCATTTGAAAATATCGAATTTGTATTTGAATATATAAAGTTCTGAATTTTATCACAAAATATAACATCAACACACTTTATGTTCAACGCAAGAAGTGTGACAAACGTAGGTTGTTTCGGTTAATCGTATCAAGTTTATTTCATTAGATTTAACCATTGTTTGATAATTTAATTGCAAAGTTTGATTAATTTAATTGCCCAAATTGTTGAGCAAGTTTGATTAATTCATCTTTAATCCATATTTTGATTTTGTAATATTACAACAATCAAGGTTTAGTATTCAATACAGACGAAAACGAGACAAAGTCGTCAAATTAATTAAATAATACATACTTACTAAAAAATAATTCCGAAGATCAACAAAGTTTCAACTGAAATCTGTGATGACAAAATAAACCATGACTGTTTGCAAACAAATGTCACTTTTTCAACGATAATAAAAAATCAGTTGAAGATTCATAGCTTCCAGGCTGAAGGGCGTATTTAAAGGGCGAAAAAACTGAAAAGTTTTAAGTACTAAAATATTTATTGCTTAAGAAAAGTATTCTTAAATTTGAAATATTTATTAATTGTAAGATTTGTTGCAAAAAAACACGTAATAAGATTGCATAAAAAATATGCAGTTTTTTTCCCTTCTACCAAAATTCCACGATGATATCGACGCATTTTGCCTAGAACGTGTCAAAACATATGTTACAGTGGAAGCGGATGAACGTTCATCCTGAAAGTTGCATAATAAATTATATGCAATTTAAATCATGAAGGCTCCATTCCAATGTATCGAAACAGTGGCGGAAATGGTCAGGGGAGTAATAACTAAAGCTATAATAATTTTGTAACGTGGTTAAATAAGTCCGAAACAAAGTGTGGCGCCTACGAAAAGCGACAAGTAACGGCGCTATAACCATACAAAAATAATTTTACCTCCCCCAACGTTTGCTTTTTATTGCGGTGAAATTTGAGTAGAAAGGTTTTTTAATAAATATCGTTAAATATAATATGCTCTTTGCCTGTTTACTACATTTCAGAGATATCTAAACTTTTCAGACTCGAAAACCCATTTTTATCGATCAATTGTTTTTTTATATGTATCGTTTCTGTTGGCGAATATTTTTCAGTTGCTGGTCCTGTGGCTTGGAAGGGTCTGTCTCTAAGTATATGGGTGGCATATGCAGCGTTGGGACATTCTTGAAGACGACCCTTTTCAGAGAATTTATTAAAATTAATTATTGTATTTGAACACTGATCTTCTAATAAATACGGTTTTTGACCACAAAAAAAATCATATTTATGCATAAAAAACGGAGACGAACAATCATTTGTTGACTAAGTGTGAGTGAAATATTCACTGCAAAAAACATGTACTCGATACAAGGGTGTTTAGAGAAGCAGATATCGGCTCAGACGATTATATAGTAGAGAGCAGGTTAAATATTCTCCTTGAGCGGCGATCTGTCATACGCAAATAAGTGCCGGCTGTGAGAATCAGATGTGAGAAATTGCAAGGCGACGCGAAGAAAGAGGAATTAAGGAAAAGTGTGGTAGGATAAATGAGAATGACAAGTGATGGATTCAATATTGAAGAAGAATGGATGAGTATGACAAATATGTTAGTGAGCTCAGCAATAAATGTCTGTGGCACTGCAAAAGTTGAATGTAAATGAGAATATACGAGTACATGGTAGGATAAGTAAGTAAAGGACTGCGTGAAAGAAAACAATAGGGCACGGAGAGTGATTATTCAAGCAAGAACAACAAAACAGTAAGGAATCAATGAAAAAGGAAGGGAATAAAGAATGAAAGATTAAAGTATTGTTTTAGGAAAAGAAGAAGAAACCTAAAGATCAAGAAGGCAGAAAGTTGAATATGAATGCGGAGGTAAATATGAAAATTATTTTTAAAGGGAGCAAGTATACCAGGAAAAAATAAGAATAGAAGGGCTTTTATGATGGAAGGTATGTTTTGAAGAATTATGAGAGTGGTGATGGTATTAGAAATAACAGTGAATCTGATACTGTTGAGAATGACTATCGTTTGGAAAATGTAAATGAGATTGGACTAAACGAAGTACTATAAAATAATGGAAAAAAAGTAAAAGCGTCAGGTTGTGATGAAGTGCGCACATATTTTTTTTGGCGAGCGAAGACCAAGTGGTTGGTGGTTTTTCAAAAAATGTTGAGAACCATATTTTACTCAGAAAGACTGGATGAGTGGTTTACATAGCCATTAGTAGATGCGGAAGTTACAGAGCCATAAGTCGGAGAAATTGTACTTGTTGTAAGAGAAGGCGTGTGGATGTTGAGAGGTGAAAAAAAGATTGTGTTGAGAAAGAAAAACCTGATGCTCTGTCCTTTTTGTCTACCACGAAAGAGAAATGGCGTGTGATATTATGTATATACGAGTATATGTATGTATAATATATATGAAAACTATAAACGTTCAATACAATCAATGAAAGATGAATGTGTTTGTCTTCCCGTGGTAATTTTTCTTAACGAATATATTTTTTCTAAATATATGCAGATGTGGGCAAGTACTCAATCTAATGGCCGCAGCAACCACAGTATTATCTTTACACTAAACATATGCAGATGTGGGCAAGTACTCAATCTAATGGCCGCAGCAACCACAGTATTATCCTTACACTAAACATATGCAGATGTGGGCAAGTACTCAATCTAATGGCCGCAGCAACCACAGTATTATCCTTACACTAAACATATTCAGATGTGGGCAAGTACTCAATATAATGGCCGCAGCAACCACAGTATTATCCTTACACTCAATTTTTTTTTGTAATAATTTTAATATTTCAATAATAGTGGGTTCGATTCCAGAATGAAAGTGTTTTGAGCAGATTCAGTTCCATAAACGGCCCTATATAAATTGTCTTTTTATAATTATTAAGCGTTTTTTTTAATCTTTTACAGGGGTCCCTTCAGTTTGGTGAGGAGATGCATCCACAGGCAAACCCAACAGCAGTTTGCTGTGAAGATAGTGGACGTGGCCAAATTCACGGCCAGTCCTGGACTAAGTACCTCAGGTAGGAAATATTGTTAATCTGCAGACTGCAGCATTAACACCTTCTTCTGCCTTTGTCGTAGTTATTTTAATTTATTTTTCATTTTATCTTACGCATACATGCTCGACTCAATTACACTGTGAGGAAAGTAACAAGAAAAATACTAAAAAGAAGAAAAAATGTTTATATAATAAATAAATGTTGAGGCAAAAGAAACAACATCCATTGTTATTAAAGTCTCTATTTAATATTGACAGTCCTATATCCAAAACAGAGCATTTGACATTTTTTCAATCAATTATCAAAGTAATGTACATAGTTTGAATTCTTTTCATATATTACTGAATTGGATATTGATTCTGTTGGAAGTTTGAATACAGGTGGCACATATTGTTTTGAAAAAAAAATACACAGAATTAAAAAAAACTGTATTGAAAATTGTTTGACTGACAGAAAAGACGTTGGCCAGCCAAATTTGGCTGACCAACGTTTCAAATGATTTTCAATATCACAAACGAACAATCGTAAATATGTTCCAGAAGTGTCACAATGAAGGTAAAAAAAACCGCAGAAAACCTAAAAATAGCCATAAAGTTTTTACCTACTCGTAGTTTGTTTTCTTGAATAATAAAACTTCGAGTCATGTGTTTTTTCTGAATTTCTTCATTAAGGGTATTTTCTTTTATCGCGAAAATAATCAGATATCATTTTTTACGTGTTGTTTCAATAATGAAAAGGTTTTAAACAAAACTTCATATATTTAATCTTACTGAAATTTGATTTTCGTTTTTAGTCTTACCTCAACTAGGATTTTTGGTATTTTGGCGTTGCTCATTATACTTGTAGAAAACATTCAAATATTAAAATTTATGATCATAAACCAGAACATGTTTTGAGTTTTTTTAAAATAACACATTTTGATTCTTATTTACTTTCGCATATAATTACTTTATTAAATACAAGAAAGCATTGATTTCTTACCCAATTCATTTAAATGTGATATATAAACATCGATTCCTTGTTTATAAATGATTTTTATATCTCACAAATTGAATGATAGCTTTTTTATGAAAATAATACAATCAAAATGACATTAGAAAATATGTTGATTATTTAAAAATGAAGGTCCGAAATGAAAAGGTTATTGGCGCAGGTTTTTTATTAGTAACACTCCTTAACTGTCATGGATTTATAGATTTGACAACATCTATAGTCTAGTTGGTAAGACGCTGACCATTCAGCCGGGGGTTTCGGTTTCAATTCCCTGTGGTACTTAGAAAAAATGGTATCTTAGTCTGGTCAAAGAGCTCGCCTGGTAACAGTACACGCACGCGCTAGACCCGCGTGAGAGCTGTTTTTCCATGTGCGGTAGTATTTCGAATACGTACAATGGTGACCTATGGGTTCTTAACGTGAGGGCTCAATTACTGGGGCTGAAGATAATATTGTCTTTAAACCTCTTCAACATGTTCATATCATCGAATCGGGTATGTTGAGGGGCAACATATGACAATATGGATAAATAAATACAATGAAATTTCCAATTTTTCAAAGTATTACAAAAAATGTTAAAAGTCTACGTGAAAACCATGTGTAGACGCATGTGGTACTGTATTTTTAATCACTGATCGTGTATATCAGAAATAAAAATGGAAACATGTTTCAGTCAAACATTTCATAATAAACATAAGTACACTGTCGAAAAATATACTAAAAGGAAGAAATAAATATTTTAAGCTAAATAATATGAAACCGGCAAGAATCTAAATTTGACATAATTGTGTGACGCGTCATATCATAAATAATGGTGTTTACCCAAGTTAGGATATTTTATCAAATCGGGGATCGAAAAATAACAGTTTTCAATTAATTTTAAAGGAAAAGATTAGATTTTTTTTCATAAAATATGATGTATATGCGTAGTAAAATATAATATTTACTTAGTAAAATATAATCAAATGCTCTTTAAGAATGTTGTGGTTTCCGAATTTTTCTACCACTTTTAGTATTTCCATAAGTATACTAGAAAATCAATTTTTTTTTCAGCTTTTGTCAAATATAAATATCTTAAATTAATGGAGAGCGAGAACGTAAACGAAAGAAATTGTAACTGAGGGTAGGTAAGAAGAATGAAAAACAGATGAGTATGTGTAACAAGATGTGTGAATGTCGAACAGGCAAAGGATGTGTGAGGGGATATAAAGGCGTAGGGATATGTTCTCTCTGTTAACCTCAAAAGGGATATGGCATGATGATATTTATATTTTTTTTCATTCAATTTCCATCATTTGTAATAAAATACATTGGCGATTTCTTCTATGCTATTTGAATGTTAAGTTATATCAAGTGCAAAAACTTTAAAGTAATAATTAAATCATATTTTTTCAGATTTTATAAATGCAAGTTGGTTAAATGTTTGAGTGGGAAAAATATTTCACCATTTTTTAATTGTGGTGGTTTGTCGAAATTTATTTTATTTTTGTAATACTTGCAGGTTAAACCCAATTACACACAAACTACACACATACAGGTTAAACCCAATTACATACAAACTACACACATACAGGTTAAACCCAATTACACACAAACGCTTAAAGGGGAAAAAATGTACAGCAAATTCTTTAATCATTGTTTTTTTTTCGAAACAACTAACTTCTATTACTAAGAAAGTTCAAAATATTTTCATTAAATACATTAATGTTGAAAATCTCAATATACAAGGCTCTATTCAAAAGGGGCAGTCCACCAAACAAACAAAGGAAGAGTACTTGGTAAGTGAGTTCTATTTAGAGTACTTGGTAAGTGAGGTTATCGAAATATATTACGTCAGAAAATTAAACACAAGTTATATTATGTATGTATGTAACATGACTTGTGTTTAATATTCATAGTAAAGATTTGGAATTAGAAAATTAAACAGAGAATATACTATATGTTATGTGATATGGATGAATATTCATAATATACTTTCATAGAATAGGTTGGCCTAAAAGTCACGCCTTTATTTAAAAAAAAACTTTTTTATTTCTTAATAATTCACATTTATTCTTTTATAAACAGAAAACACACTTGTTAAAAATAAATTTTATTTAGTTTTAAAAATTACATCCTTTAAATAACTGCCATTTTGGGCGACGAGGCCCACTTCCACCTAAACGGATTTGTTAATAAACAAAATATGCGATTTTGGGGGACAGAAAATCCAAGAATAGTCCACCAACGTAGTCTGCACCCCGTAAAAGTAACGGTTTGGTGTGCTGTAAATGTGGAAAGAGTTCTTGGGCCTTATTTCTTTGAAGATGAGGCAGAAAACCCACTAACCGTCAATGGCGAAAGGTATCGAGAAATACTAGATAATTTCTTGCGTCCTGCAGTCGAAGACACACCAGAGGTATGGTGGCAGCAAGATGGTGCTACTGTTCATACAGTTCGCCCGACAATTGAACTCTAAACACAAATTTTTGGAAGAAGGATAATTTCGCGAAACTTTGAAATCAAGTGACCGTCACGCTCACCTGACTTAACTGCTCCAGACTTCTTTCTATGGGGGTATATGAAAGATAGAGTATACCGTAACAATCCTCGAACCATTCAGCAATTGAAGGCCAAAATCCGTGAAGAAATTGAAGAAATAAGCCAAGAAACATTACGACAGGTGATGGTTCACACCTTAGAAAGAGCGCGTCAGTGTGAAGAGCAAAATGGTGGTTATTTAAAGGATGTAATTTTCAAAACTAAATAAAATTTATTTTCAAGAAGTGTGTTTCTGTAAATAAAATAATAAATGTGAATTATTAAGAAATAAAAAAGTTATTTTATTTTAAAATGGAGATGTGACTTTTGGGTCACTCTGTATATACTTGGAATATTACAATAGGAAGATTTGCGGTCGTGGAAGGGGGTGTATTGCCGACCTGGACGGAGACATTTTGTGGAATCCCTGTGTTTCCAATGTATATCATATAGGAGATAACACTTTCATGTTATATTTTCAGTGTTCCTTTGGGCTGAGTAGATAAAGCTATGCCTCAACCCTTACGAGTATGAACGTTTTTTAAATTATGCGACCGCCAGACTGAACTAATCGAGTTTCCTTCTTCTGTGTACCAAAATACTATAAAAAATTTTTTTTTTTTTATTGACAATTAAATTAACAATATACAAGCAGGGATTTATAGCCCTAAACTAGAGTTTTAACCTTTTGCTGGAAGAGAAACTTTTAAGCATACAAAACGAAAAAAATATCAAATGAGACATACGAGTATATTTCTTACATAAAAAAGTAACAGAATTTTAAATGTCACCTATAATAAAATGGAAGGGAATATTCCAAAGGTGAATACTAAAAAAAACGGTATGTTATTCATGAGTATTTAATGAATTTTAAGTCGCTTTTAAAAAAACATACCGCAGTATGTTCAAAAATAGTCTGTCATTATATTATGTTTTTTTATGAATATTTATTTTTTAAATTCTAAAAAAACTGTCACCATTTAGAAACATTAATAACATTTATTTAATTGTAAAAAAAATACCCGTTTATATAAGGCTTTGTGTATCGCGTATATTTCTTTTACACTGTTTGAATAAGAGGGTTTGTTTTTTACACTGTCAGTAAACAAAAGAATATCATATCATATTTTCTGTTTTTGATTGTTCATGCCTAGTTAAATTTGTTATTTCTGTAATTTAGGACATTTCATTCGAAAGTTTATGACATTCTTTTTTCGTTTAAAAGTTTTTATTTTTCATCGCTTCACCGACTTTATTTTATTTTCCCGTTGTATGGAATATTTTAATGTGAAATGGCAAAGAATATTTATCGCTTGATACGAATTAGCCTTAAAACAGGAATATATAAAAAAAAATCTTGCTAAACGTAAGAAAATGTGGATTCATCTTAATTAAGAGGCTTTGTTTTTTGTTTAAAATAGTACGTTGGAAATGAGTTTTTTTAAGAATCAATGTTAATCCCTGTGTATATATATGTGTGTGTATATTATACAAACAACTTTTTTTATTTCCTAAAAGGTTCAAGCGAATTCGTATGGCTTGTTTAAAAAAATGGACTATAATTGAAAAAAACTATTTATGGAGAAGTAATAACAGTACGAGGAAGTATTAAAATAAGAAATGTTGCACTATTTCATCGTTCATAAGGGACTTAATGAGTCGGCCCCCTATACTACACCATACACCGGTGTTACGATAGGGAGACTCGCAGTCGAGTCGGCCCCCTATACTACACCATACACCGGTGTTACGATAGGGAGACTCGCAGTCTTGGTTAACTTGGGAATATGTGGAAAGCTGGGCTGAGGACCGATCTGGATATAGGCACATCTCTGTTTTCCTGGCTAAACATATAGGATATTTATTTATAACATTACACTTTTGTTGTATACAGTACAACCTAGCGGATATTGTCTTGTAGACATCTCTTCTAACTAACTAGAAAGATTTTAAAGAAGCCTTAAGTGAAAAACAAACTTGAACCTTTTTCGGCAAAAAAATGAGTGGCAGCAGAAATCGAATTTGCAACTCTCAGGACGGAAGACAGACGTCTTATGAACTAGACCATGGAAGCCGTGTTTATAAAAAAATTATAATAATAAGAACATAATATGTTTTAAGTGTAATATTAATTATCATATAACCTAAAGATTTTTTTTCTTTCGTATCTCTTCAACGTGTCCGCACCAATGATTCGGACATGTAGAAGAACTTGATCGAGAGACATTTTTTTTTTCGACCCCAGTAATCGAACCACCCGGTTTATAGCAACTGCAATCGGCACGTGTTCGCGGTTCGTCTTTACACGCGTTGGTAAGATTACCGTACGTGAAGAGATAGCAACATTCGCTCTGATAAAATAGTTCTTCAGGTAACAGTACTTGGCATGTGCGAGTATTTTTACCTGACGAACTTTTTTATCAGACTTGGAACCATCTCTTTTGTTACCAGCGGGAATCAAGCCAAAACCTCCGGATGGGAGTCAAGCGTCTTACTAATAATGTCACGGTGGTCGTCATATCTATATTTATGGGTATCTAATAAACACCATTTAATAAATTTGATGATCTCGAAGTGTCCTTTAAACCAAGGCGTAGATAATGGAAAATATTTTTACCATCCACCTGAATTTTCTTTGAAGCTGGTAAAGGAATGTTGAGAATTTCTATAGAACTACTATAGATAACTTTTCCACGAGTTTCTTTATAACTGCCAGTAAAAGCGCTCTAAGAATTTAGAGAGAACATTTATTAAATATTGATGGAAATATTAAATAAAAAATGGACGTATTTGTACAAAAAAGAATTATCACATAGAATTCATTTTATCAAGCTAGTATAACATAAATTTCATGGTTAAATTCAATATGGAAAAAAAATATTCAATATAAGCTTCTTCAATGTGACGTTTTCTTTTCTAAAATATTTCAAAACAGGTAAAACATGCGTTGGATCCATTTTGCACATGTCCGTCCAACTGTCGTGGGTCTCTCTAAATGGTCTGGCAACCGTACTACGTGATGGAATTATGCATCAAGAATGCACCTTCTGAGAGACGTCGTCTGAATTTTAGAGTGTTAACCGCCTAATTGATGTAAATCGGGTGGACTAACCATGTTATCTCAATCAGTCTTTTGGAGCCATTCATCCTGTAACATGGAATATACTTCCTCTGAAGCGTAAACATATTTATTGCTAGGAGGCGTTTTAAAAGGTCTTTAGTTCACACTATTTGAGAGATGTAGCATTGAAACGTACATAGGTGCCCTAGGAGTTTGGTCGCGATAAAATAAATAAATGTATATTCACCAGTACGTACTTAGATTTCTATGCACTTGTGCGAAATATCAGTGAAATATCTATTAGGTGTTAACATAAGTTGTGTCCGTTTTTTCCAAATTTAAAAATGAGCATCAAAAGTAAAACAAAATGGTAAAGGTTATACGTCATTCGAAAGAAAATTTTCTGCTCTACAAGATATTGTGTTTGCTTTTACGTTACATATATTATTTTATTTGATTACAATCCTTCAAAATAGAATGTCAAGTAGACGAAAGTAAGCATTCTCGACACCTTCTGTTCGCGTTCAATCAAGGGAATAAAGCTGTCAAAGCTGCTCGCGATATTTGCGAAGTGTACGGTAAAGATGCTATGAATGAAAGGACAGCTCGTCGATGGTTTTTGCGTTTCAAAGATGGTAATTTCGACCTGAAAGACATGGAGCGTTCCGGACGACCAGTGGACTTCGATCAGGACCGCTAAAACCATATTATTCATGAAGATCCCCTTCAAACCACCATAGAATTGGCTGAACAGATGAATTGTAGTCACATGACTGTATACCGTCATCTTAAATCAATGGGAAAAGTCCAGAAGTTCGGCGCTTGGGTTCCACATGTTTTGAGTGAAAACAAAAATCAACGTTCGACAATTTCTGCTGGTTTGCTCGCGCGTCATTGAGCTACGCATAGCCACAAGCAAAGGTTCCTTTACCGCATCATTACTGGTGATAAAAAATGGTGCCTTTATGTGAATATGAAGAAACGGAAAGAATGGGTGAGTTATGGTCAACAAGCAACACCCAGAGCGAAACAAGGTTTGCATCCGCGCAAGACGATGATTTGCATCTGGTGAGATTGGCAAGGCGTCATCCACTGCGAGATACTTGAACGCAATCAGACAGTCAACGGGGAGCTATACAGGCACTGAAAAACTTGTAGAACGTTGGCAAGAAGTTGTAAATAATGAAGGAGAATACATTATTGACTAATTTGTTGTAAAATAATAAAGGAGAATACATTATTGACTAATTTGTTGTAATTTTTTTTGTTGTGTCCTCTTGTTCTCTTCATTTGGAAAAAAAATGGACACAACTTATGTTATTTATTTATTTATTTAACACTTTTATTGCAATACAATCTGGCGTCGCTTATTGCCAGGTGGCAATCTCTTCCAACCAACCAGACAAAAGTAAATGAAGCAAGTTACGTGGTCGCATAAATCATTCAAATGACTATCCAACCCTTACGAAATCCATAAACATATACGCGAGAACATGCCCACGAATCCCACAAAGACGGGCAATCACCCGAACATTATTTTTCATATAAAGTGAGATATCATCAATCAAAAGGAAAGGAAAGAATGGTGGAGAGGAAAGGAAAATAAAAATCAGGAATGAAACACGTTATTTTACTGACTAGAAATTAAGAGTTTTTTCAGTCGCTTCTTAAAGCATGCCAAGGACGGAGCGAGTCTTATATTGGTTTGTAACTGATTCCAGAGTCTCACTGCGTGGACAGTAAAGGACGACGTAAAGCAAGAAGAGCGATGAACTGGAAAGGCCAATAAACAATCTCTGTTTGAGCGTAGCGCTAATCCATGATTGGAAAGACGCTGAAAAATTTCGGCGAGATAAGAGGGTGCGGCGGTACAGTTAAGGATATTATACAATAGAGACAGTATGTGAATTTGGCGTCTATTTCTAACATTCAACCAGTTCAATGCCTTCTGGTATGAAGTTATATGATCGTACTTTCGTAGGTTGAAAATAAATCTTAGACACACATTTTGAAGACGCTGTAATTTGTCCAGCTGTTCCTCTGTAACATCCAAGTAACATACGTCCGCATAGTCCAGAATTGGAAAGAGCAGAGACTGTACGAGTAAAATTTTGGTTTTAGTTGGTAGGAATCTTTGCAACACTTTAAGGGAATGAAGGCTGAAGAAGATCCTTCGGCTTATCTTTGATCTCGCCATGAGAGAGTGTTATCTATTAGCACTCCTAGGTTTTTAACAGTTTTATGTAATGGTATGATAGAGCCATCAAGTAATATTGGAGGAAGTAAGTCAGTGTTGAATTTACCGAGAAGCTGAGGGCTGCCAATGAGGATCGCTTGAGACTTCTTAGGATTTATGAGTAAGCCATGCTCCCCAGTCCACTCCGAGATCGATTGAAGGTCCGCATTTAAATTGTTCAAAGCCGCGTGAAAGAAATTTGGATCAAAATGAATATATATCTGCTGGTCATCCGCATACAGATGATAAGAACATTTAAGAGACGATGTTATTGGGTCGATGAATATAGAAAAAAGGAGTGGAGAGAGAATTCAATATATAAATATATAGTTAATACCCAATATATAAATAATATGAAAAACAAAACAGTAATAAAACATGTAAAACCTGTAATCAAAATTTCCTATTAAAAATACATGTGTGACCATGTCTATTTAAGCATCAAATAAAAAAAGTCTACAAAAAATAATCTCTAAAGTTGTAATAAGACATTCTTCCTTTGTATAAAAAAACTTTTATTACTTACTAACATTTATAATAAAAACAAAATTACTGGAAAGGTAAACACAAGGTTATGCCTGAATTGTATTTTTAACATTTATTTTAGGGTTTTTTGAAAGTATAACCCTACATTATTATCAAAGATTTTATACATGTGAAAAAATACAAAAAAAAAATTTTGGCCCTCAAAAACTTGAAAGACGTCACAGTAAAATGAGATTTTGCCGTCCTTAATATGAGATTATTTAAAACAGTTGGACGAGTCTGGCGAGTGCTAAGAGTCTGGCGAGTGGTAAATTACTTTGTATTTTTAATATTTTTATGCATTATGATGTTTTAATACTCGTATGACAAATGATTCTCATCTATTGTATAATAACTCGTGGAATTTTATAAAGTATAACGGTGAAATATCGTTTCATTTATGAGGTTATTGTGAAAAATGTCAAATGGAAACGAGATTACTGGTATTCATTAAATTCAATACGAAAGGAAAACTCTTTTTATTCAAAATGTGCGGCAGGATATAAAAAAAACAGAGAAGTAGTCAGTCACCGTTTCCCTAAACCGTTAAAATAACCGATGGTCCTCCTATTGGCTTGCCTCAACAGGCTTTCTTAATGACAACACTTTTAATCTACGAGGGTCATCCAGAAACTAAGGCTACAAGGGCTTCTGAGGCCGGGGGAAATTTTTTGTTTCGAAGTTTGTGCACCTGGCGTGTAGGGGGGATCATAACGGTCAGTTTGTTTGATCCCGCGTGTTTGTCGGCCATTTTGTTCAGTCACAGTAAATTCTTCCGATGGAGAGGTCGTCGCGCACTCCCGCGCCAACTCTCGTCCGTGCGAGACCCGCGCGGTCATCAGTTTTTGACTTTGCAGAACAATACCGCCGCGAATATCCATCGGAAGCTCGTGGAAGTTTATGGTAGTGATGTGATGAGTCGACAACATGTCACGAAGTGGGTTAGGTTGTTCAGAGGAGGCCGTACTGATACTCACGACGAGGCAAGGCAGTGATTTCTGACGAATTTGTGCAAAAAATTGAAGAACAAGTTCGAAATGATCGCCGTGTGACGCTTGACAACCTTCAAGAAGAATTTCATGAAAGTTTCCTTGGTAATATTGTGTCGGAAAAAACGTGGTTACAAGAAGTTGTGTGTGACATGAGTGCCCAGAATGCTTGCCCAGAACCGTCAAAATCGCGTGACCGCCACGCGTGAATTTTTGGATCGTTTAACACAGAAGGGAGAAGCTTTTCTGAACTCTATCGTGACGGGGGATGAGACGTGGGTGTGTCACTACACCCCAACAATTCCAACGATCAGGAGGCCGAGGAAGCTGTGAGGAAGTGGCTGAAAGAGCTGGCGGCGGAGGTCTATGACACTGGCATACAAAAGCTGGTACCCCGACTACAGAAATGTCCCGATCTCGACGGCGATTACGTTGAAAAGTAGTTTAATATATTTTTGAAGTATCCTGTGAATTTCAATTATTGTAAATACAAGCATTTTTCGATTCTTCATAAATGTTGTAACCTTACTTTCTGGATGACCCTCGTATATCCATGCCATATTACGCAAATCAAATTAAACTACAAAAATAAATACATTGCGCTTACAACATATTAGATATGTACATAAAAAACAACGTCAATTATTTTTAAAACGTGAAAATAAAAAAAAAACCTTTAGGAAGTTCGCAGTTTCGATATGAATATTAACAAACATTAAAAATTAACAAAATTACATTCATAGTGGAAGTATTGCGC
Organism: Odontocerum albicorne; assembly: GCA_949825065.1. NCBI lineage: Eukaryota > Metazoa > Arthropoda > Insecta > Trichoptera > Odontoceridae > Odontocerum > Odontocerum albicorne. The sequence goes on from OX463850.1 coordinate 14,358,685, forward strand.
TTACGCAGTTCTATTATAATAAATATATATAGGATGTAGGAAGCGATATAGAAGAGACGCACACATTCACCCCTTTCATATGATAAAGGGAGAAAACAATGCATACTCAAAAAATATGAAGACTACCCATAATAATATTTAGATAACTGTTTCCTTTACATATACACGAACATTTAACACGAGGCATTTAAATTTCATTATTCCATTTACTTTCCTCAAATTAATGACAAATTTAAGAAGATCACTGGACCGTGCCAGTAACAATAATGACGATGAATAGAGTCATAAAGAGTACCCATTATACATCTGTGCTTTGCCATCTGATGCCGCCCCGTGTTATTTGTTTCGGGATTTGGCCTCGCACGGCTTTCCGACTTAATGTCTTCCTGGTTACGACTTGGAAACTTACGACTTTCGCCTCAATATATTTTCATTAAAATTGTTTCAAGGATTTTGTGGGATAAGGATCACTGTGCGATAAATACTTAATCATGTCAAAAACTGGTTTTTGCTTTCTTTTTTACGGAGAGAATTACAGATGAGTATGTGATGTGCTTTAGCAAAACATTTATATCGTTTTTCACTTTACAGCCCTATGGGAACACTGGTTAAGTAAAAGTTGTTGACAATGTACCAGCTGTAAATTTTAGAGTTAAATGCAAATTAAACACCCTACTAGGCATTTTCGTTTATCTTCCTTGCAAAATAAGCCCACGTTTATTATATAACAATGCTATAACTTGACACCTCTTATCTGTAATTTTTTTTAATATTAAAACGTTTTATCCAGTAAATGATCTCCGTGATATAATTCATTGTAACAAATCACCTGAATAACATGTTGAACAGAGTGGATATTTATCATCATTACCATCTATTCCCAATTTGATATAACAATATATTATTCTCGTGTTTTCGAATGAATCTGAATTAATATTTACAAATCATTGTCCTTAGATCTCGGATATGAAGTTAAGGGATCGATTTTTTCATAAAATCTTCAGTCAAGCTAAAAATAAAAGGTATCCAAGGAGTTGGCGACATTTTTTCTATGGTTTTAGATAATGAGAGTTTTGAAACATAAAGTCAAACCGGGATCCCAATAAGAGTTCGCTATCCACCAGATTAAAAGCTGCCTACAATGCTTGAGTGGAATTCAAGGTTTTTGTAACCTGTTAATCAAGCAGGAGTCTTAGTATTTATTAATCGCTGGTCAACTGTGAAACAAATTGTGTGACTTTTGAAGGGAATTGATGATTAGAGACTATTACATACATACATACTATCACGCCATTTCCCTGTCGGGGTGGGCTGAGAGGACAGAGTACCAGGTTTTCCTATCTTGACACACATTCTTATCCTTTTCTATGTCCATACACCTTTTCATACCTCTTCTACGATTTCTCTGTCTTTCTACCTTTCATTCTTTCAGAATATCATTCACTTGATTCAGAATACTTTCCTTGGTCTTTCTCTTACACGCCTTCCACTCATCTGCACTATATATTTTTTGTTAGTATTTCTTCTTCATTCGTTCTACATATCCAAACCATATTTCAGCATGGTCTTGTTCATCTTCCTTAATACATCAGTCTTTATTTCACATACACCCCTAATCACTTTATTCTGTATTCTGTCATATATTGTCACTCCATGTATTCTTCTCTATGCACCCATTTCTACAGCATTATTAGGCTTTTATCAGTCTTTTCACGTCCTCGTTTCACTCTTTATTAAAGTTGGCATCGAAATACTATTGTCGACTTAAAATATTTTGATACGGTCTGGTTCGAGTATATATATTTTAGTGCTCCATTGGCTTTGTTTCCGCGAATCATATAAATAAATGATACGAGAGGGTGGATCAAATATAAACGAGATTTTGTTTTAATTTTTTTATTTGCAGAAAGAGAAATATCAAGTACACACCATTTTTCTACATAATCTCCTGTTTTAAAAATGCATTTTTTCCAGCGAATCGGTAGTTTTTTATCCCGTCATCGTAAAAAGAAGTGGGTTGTGTCAGCAGCTAATTGCGCACAAATCCCTCTACTCCATTGTGGTTGTTGAATCGTTGGCCTCCTAGAGCTTCTTTCAGTGGTCCAAAGAGATAAAAGTCGTAGGGCGATAGATCAGGGCTATATGGAGGGTGTTCCAGCCGTGTCCAACTCATTTCCTCCAATTATTCGCATGTTACAGCTGCAGTATGGGACCTCGCGTTGTTATGGAGAATAATCAATTCTCGTTTCGATTGGTCACGTCTTTTGCATCGATAAGCAAGTTTAACTTCACTCAAAAGCTCGCAGTAGTTCGTCGCATTGATGGTGCGAAGATCATGCAAAATGCCGCGCCGGTCCCAAAAAACGGTCGCAAACACCTTACCAGCTGACAATCGAGTCTTGGCTTTCACAGAGGCTGCCCCATCCTTCTTTCTTCACTCCATGCTGGCTTGTTTCGCCTCGGGCGTGTAGTGGTGTACCCAAGTTTCATTGCAGGTAACGATGCGACTCAAAAATGCATTCCCTTTTTGTGTAAACCGCGCCAATAGTCGCTCACAGACGTGCAGATGTGTCAACTTTTGTTCTGCAGTTAAAATACTTGGGGCTAATCGAGCAGACACTATGGAATCCTAGATCCTTTGTGAATGTGGATTGAGTGCTCCCATAACTTATTCCTATCTCAGAACAGATTTCGGAACCTGTCAAACGTCGGTCGCCTTCCAGAAGATCACGAATTGCGTTAATGTTCTGTTCGGTAATGCTTGTCCGTGGAAGACGATTATGGCTCTCGTTTTCGACCCCTTCACGGTCTTTAATTAACTCTTTATGCCAGGCAAACACACGAGGCATTGACAGTAATTGATCCCTGAACTGTGCCATCAGCCTCCCCAGAATTTTGGCCGGTTTTACGTCCTCACTAGCGAGAAACTTGGTAATTATGCGTTGCGTAATCGACGGGTGCATCTCAGACATCGTGTGCCATACTAATGACGGAATCTGTCGAGGCTGGCCGTTCGTTCTTCATCGCGTGCTTAATGCTAAGTGTTGTGGTCCTGTGCTGTCTCGAACTCCGCGCACCACACGTCTCCATCCTTCTGCTCCTGGGCCGTGTTGAATGTAGAAGAGAATCCTGGTAACTTCTTTATTGGATCTGTCCATATCATAGGACACTTTCCTCTTACTCGTCAAAGAAATATGTTATGTAAAGTCTTGTTAAAAATGTAAAACATTAAAATCTACTGTCCATATGATATACGTGGACTATTTTCATTGCCAGTACGAGAAAATTACGACAAACGGATATATTCGTATTGATGTGGCAACTTGAAATTAAAATTGGAGATTTTATTCTTGATTAAAAAAACAAAATTTTATGTCTACTATTAGTTTATCTTCCTTTATTCATGTACTGAAGACGTGACACTGACACTCCGAAGGTTCAGAGAGAATTCGTTCCAAGTTCTTACTAAAACATTTTGTTCTTCAAATTAAACAAATGGAAGTGAGAAATAAGAAGGGAGCTAATTATCCAGCGCTATTTTGTTCTAAGTTTCTCCTTTGACCTAATTAAATAAGTTCCGAATTTGGCTACTTAGGGTTTGTTCCACTAAGACGTTTTTGCGAACTATTTGAATCTTAGCGAAATGATTTAAATCTTGATTAATTCCTCGTATTTTGATGTAAATATTTCGTATTTGAATTATGTAAGAAACGCGATAATTATTTTTGATTAATTGAATTCTTGCGACATTTTCGCAATGAAACAATTCAACGTTTTGATTCATGGTGCTTGTCTCATTAAGAATAATTTATTATAATTTCTCATTTTAAAGAAAGGGATTCTCGAATAAATGGAGGGGTCGTTACTCGTTCTCTCGTTACAAGTATTGTTCAGCTTTTCATTATTATTTGATGATAATGATTTATATTTATATCATGATTATAATTTTAATGCATTTGGCAAGCTAGTCTTTATTTTGAAATATTTTTCTGAAGTACCAGAGATAACTTAAGAAAGGTCTATTCGATTCATGTATTTCCAGTACTTTATGTATATGGGCTTGAGACGGCAACATTAACTAAACAAATAATGCATACGCTCAGGGTGACACAGAGGTCCATGGAGAAAATAATGTTGAATATTTCATTATGGTTCTGAGATGATTGGATAAGGCAGTAGACCAAAATCGTAGATCTCGCCGAGAGTGTTACCACTCAGAGGTGGAACAAGGCAGGGTACATTTCCAGATGTACCGATGCTCCTTGTACGCACAATGTGCAGAGTGGTGTCCAATGACAGGTAAACTTAGTTTAGGAAAATCCCAAGTAAGATAATCGGATAACACCAGAAAGTGGCTGGAAGCAATGTGTCCATGATATGAACGAGAGGAAGAGAAGAGGGGAGACCTATATCCAATACTGGCGTCAACTGGGCTGATGATGACGAGAATTGGAAAATTTGGTTGTTTGAAAATATAATATTTTTCTAAATTTTAAGTTTCTCTCCTGTTAGGAGATTGGCAATACTCATAGACATGCTGACTTTTGAATAAAAAACTGGGTTGCGGGTTCTATTCCCATTGGCACCCATCTACAAGAGGGTTCGAATTAGATCTTAACTGAAGGTCTCTTTAACATTTTTTTGGTTCATTGGAAGAGATCAACACTCTTTAAACGCGCCAGGTTTATTTATTTATAAAACACTTATTTTATAATAAACAACTGGTTTATTACTAAATGGCAATTTTTTCCAACCAATCAGACGTTATTTTCAAAAAGAAAACTCCACCATATTAAAAAAAACAAAAATAAACAATCCAACAAAATATTTGTAAATGCTACCAAAGATTGGGAAAGAAAAAGGAAGATAGAAAAGGACAAGAAAATAGTAGTTTTGAAGAAAGTTCTACTGTAAAATACGAAAGTGTAACACAATAAACAGTGAACTGTTTTCTCTAACTCCAATAAATCATTCTTTTTTGTAATTATAATACAAAAATGATTCATCAGCATACGTTTGGAATATTTTCAAGTAATAAAACGATTTGAAATGTCATTTCCTTTGATACAAAGCCCATGATTTATGTCAGTTTCCAAGTAATCAAGCTCATGATTTCACGTCCTCGTGGAAAAGCGATTCAAAGACACGTGCTGACGATGTGGTCAGTTTGTAGGCTACTGCAGGCACTGGTTGGGGACTGTGCCAATCCCAATCTGTGCATATACCATAACATGCCATGCGGTTAAGTTTCATCTTAGTCAATGCAGATTACACTAGGATTTTTATAGCACAGGAAATGTAACCTTTTAGTGACAGTGCATAAATTTAAATATCTATCTTTTTAAAATTTTAACACAAAACCTTGCTATTCACCAACGATTTATTACATTCATTAATTTTAATGTCACATGGCCGCTTTTTCAAAGCTTACAAGCTGTTGGCTAAAAAATATCTTGCAAGCCTTGTAAAAGAGATCATTGAGTCTTGAAACAGGTGAACGGAATAAACAAAAAGTGAATAATAAAGTAGATATTTCTTTATTCATTTATTTTTTTAAACTTTGCGAGTATTTAATTCCATGCTTAAAAAAAAGTATTATAGTTTTGTTATATTCAATGCATATACAACGGATATTTAAAGTGGCTGTTCTTAAAGCATGTAACAGCCTTCTTCTAAAGTCGAAACAGGCTGATGATATGCATACATACCTTCAAGAAACTTCCAAGAAAACCATACATTTTATGAGACAATACATTAATTTGTTTGGTATCTCTCGACATATTTAAATTTGCGATGCTGACATAATTAGGAGCGTAGCTAGGCGACAACATTGCCTTCAGCCCCATTGATTGAACCTTCGGGATTAGAACACTGGAGTGAGCACGGAACTCGCAGTTTGCCATCGTACGTTTTTATAATACTACCGCACGTGAAGAGGCAACATAACTCGTACATATACTTAGAGCGTGCAAATATTGTTGCCAGGAGAACTCTTGCAGAGTTTTTTATTTTTCGGGTACCATCGAGAATGGAATTCTAAACCTTCAGATGGAAGTCCAGTGTTTTACTAACTGGGCCACGAAGGTCCCTATTGAATAATGAATAATAACGAAGTCGTGCTTGAAGTTTTTTTTTGGTCAGTCAATGGTGCTAGATAAATGTCAGTCAGTCAATAGTGGTAGATAAATGTCAGTCAGTCAATAGTGGTAGATAAATGTCAGTCCGTCAATAGTGATAGATAAATGTCAGTCAGTCAATTTTGCTAGATAAATGAATAAATAAGTGGTTAAAGACAAAATGTTGATAATCTCATTTTATTCCAAAATCACCCGATATTTCAAAATATTTTATTTTCATTCAGTAAAACACTTAACAAATCACTCTGGATCTAATAGAAGTATTCTATAACTATGATCTTCTTGTCCATATTTATGCTGAATAAGTTTATGGCATACCCAACTTTATGTTATATTCCAACTGTATATAAATGAAATATTATAAAACATATTTACCCTTATGAAAAAATATCTTTATAATCCATCAAGACAACAAATATTAAATCACTGGCTGCAGACTTTTTTTACGCCCAATACGCTATTATTCCCTTGATCAGTCCCTAATCGCAAAATAACTAAAATATTTAAAAAAAAACAGGTTTCAGTTACAATAGAGAAAATCGACCGAACAAAATGAGTTTATAAAGTTTGTTAGAATTATAAGCACCCTGGGAGAAAGTTGCTGAAGACATCCTTGGAAATAAGAAAGTTTCGCACGTAACGGAATTAAATGAAATTTCATGTGCTAATGTTCTAATTTCCCGGAGCCTTGGGGTTAATTAGCGCGAGCAATTACGCAACAAACACAATACAATAGTGGGAGGGCCACGGCGTGGCGAGCAACATTTATCACGTGTCTTCATTATTCATCGTTGACCCCAACATGAAATTAATTGAGCAACTGCCGGTTAAGTATGTCGTATTGTGCTGAATGAATAGTGTACCGCAGAAGATGCGTGAACTTGGTCGTGTGGAGGAGTGTTTCGTTATATTTTTGAGGCTAGCGTTCATTTGTAGAAAGGTTTGATTATAAGAACCTGAGTCTATATTACTGTCTTATTAAGAATCCTCATTTCGACAAAAAAGTAAAGAAACCTTAAGTCTTATTAGAATGATTTTCGATTCGATTTTGTCATACTTTTTTTTTAATACGCTGTTTCAAAACACATCTCACTTCAAGAGCGCTTGTAGAATTTCCTGAAGATATTAAAAATTGATTTGGTGTTTACATTGGAGAACTCCATCGATCCGACCATCCTGACATCGTTCTTCCCAATATATCAAGATGGTGGGCTCTTATAAATTTTTGTGCTAGTTTTAATCCATAGATTGTAAATATTTTGCTATATAAGCTTGGTAAACAGTGTATTGAGTACAGTTTGACAATGCTTTTGTAAAATAAAACAGGCATGTCATTTACTTTAAGTTTATTGAGTAGGGGTTTTTTTTAACATTTAAGGGTTAAATCATTATATTCAAGATATTTTTTCTGTGGTTGTACTCGTATATTCCAGAGGTTTTCATAATATTTAACGCTTTGGCGCCCTCGAGTGCTGCGATGAATTCTCAGAGTTGCTGCGGGATATTAGAAAAAGTTAATAACTGCGTGCAATTTTAGTACATTCAAAACAAAACAAAAAAACAATTTGAAACTGATTGAGTTTGGATATTAGTAAAGGATGAATATATTCTACGAGTATTAAGTGTTAAAACTTAGCGAATCCTAGTTCCATTTGTGACGACTGGTTTTGTTGCATTGTTGAATTATTGTACTACATTTCCCCTGTGTATAGAACAAGCTGGCTGGATTATTGCTATTTGGTAATATTTTTCAACCAGCCCGAAGGCTAGTAAAGAGGCCTTAAATAAAAACCAGAATGGAATCCTGTATTTTTATTAAATCTGGGTTGCAACGTGAATTGAATCCGCAATCCCCAGGCTGGAAGATAGGCGTTTTAGCAAATAGGCCAAGAAGGAAGTTTATAATGTTTTTTTACTACACGGTTATGCTATAGTTACTATATCAGTGTCGTTAATGTTTCAGCTAAGAAAAATTATCTGTGCGGGATTGTAATCAAGATATGTAAAAAATGTTTCGAGACCTGTCAAGTTTGACATGAAAAGCAAATATCAATATATTAAGTATTTAACACAACTTTTAATATTTGTGCGTAATTTTACCATTATATCATAATAAAAAATATATCCTCTGTAGTAAGAATCAATGAAATACTTTGAATGAAGTAGATTTAAAATATATTTGTCATGATTTGAATACGAGGTTATCATTTCATGACTTGAGCACAATCTCGAGGTAAATTTATAAATTTTCTGAAGCTTAATTGGATCAATACAAGCAAAATAATCCAACACACGTAAAGTATTTTGGTATGTTTGAACCCAAACAGAAACTCACTCACAAACTACATTTTGGTATGTTTGAACCCAAAGACAAACTCACTCACAAACTACATTTTGGTATGTTTGAACCCAAACAGAAACTCACTCACAAACTACATTTTGGGATGTTTGAACCCAAACAGAAACTCACTCACAAACTACATTTTGGTATGTTTGAACCCAAAGACAAACTCACTCACAAACTACATTTTGGTATGTTTGAACCCAAAGACAAACTCACTCACAAACTACATTTTGGTATGTTTGAACCCAAACAGAAACTCACTCACAAACTTCATTTTGGTATGTTTGAACCCAAACAGAGACTCACTCACAAACTACATTTTGGTATGTTTGAACCCAAACATAAACTCACTCACAAACTACATTTTTTGTACATTGAAAATATCGAACAAGCATACCCCCCAATCTCGTATGTACACACGTGTAAAAATAATAAGCCAGTTTAATAGGTATTTCATAGTTAAATTGTATCTTAATTTTTTTTCCATACAAACTCGTACAAAGCAGCATATTATTAACTCAATTATATCAGAACAGGTAAAATGTGGGTCGATTCCTTTTTACACATGATTGTCTATTTGATAATATTGTACATGAGTTTGCATGGAATCGTAAACATTTAAAATTACATACCCGTAACATCCAATTAATCTCGATACATGTAACATATAATTATGTATAATAAATGTTTTTTTTCTAATACAAACATTTATTATATGTATAAACAGCTTATGAGTACAGAACAATTCCATTGTAGACTCAATTAAAAAGAAATGTGCAAAATACACAAATTTTAAATGCTCTTTGCTCAATGAAAGTATTTTCAAATGTTTTGTTTATATAATTTATTGACTATTCGTGATATTCATCGAATCTAATGCGATAAAATTAGATTAAATGAATTTAACAAAACATCGATAAAATTAGATTAAATGAATTTAACAAAACATCGATAAAATTAGATTAAATGAATTTAACAAAACATCGATAAAATTCATCACAAAATAAGAATGAAATGAAATAGTATTTTTGAAGTATCTCTTAATGATTATATCATCGTTGTTCTGCGAAAAGCGTTCAAGTCCAAATATTGAGTTTTGAGATAAAGGCAATTTAAGTTTCGGAAGCCGATGTAAAATCAAGTTACTCGTATATGATTTTTTATATTTTCATAACAGCGAAACCATATAACTTTTGGGCATAAATGTTTTTTCCGTGTGTAAATATTTTTATTTTAAGTAAAATGGTATCAAAAAGTCATTTTAAGCAAAAATGGATTTAAGTGCTTTTCACAGAACAACTACGATATTATATAAAGTTGAGAATGGTTCAGATATTTATTTCTATTTTCATTTAAATGAAATTTAATTATTTGAAACGAAAATGTCCATAAAGTTATCAATAAGATTGAGTTTTATGCAAAAAATAAATAAATTTTGGTTTAATATAATTTTAAGGAAAAATAAAAGATTTGTCGGGGAATAAATCTACATATTCTACGTCTACAGACTTACGTATGTCGACATTTTATTCCCACAATAAAACAAAGTTAGTTTTTTATATCAAAATGAAAAGGGTGTGTTGAGCGATTTCAAACTCAACGAACAAAATAAAATAAATATTTAAAATTCATTTTTGCTTGCTGTTCACTCGTGGCCCCACGGAGGATAGTGCTGTTGATTTGTGAAGTTTCTTTACGTCGGGAACTTTACTTTAAAATGCATGTCTTGTCACCAGCTTCCCGACATCACGTCCCAAATGGGTAAAACCTGTAAGATGGCGCTTAATTCAAAGATGGCTTGTTTTATTTGAGATTTTTTATTGAATTAATTGAAAATTTAAGCTTTTATCGAGTATTAGTATTACTTACAAGACATATATAAAAAGTACCTGTGTGATCATTTTAGTAAGTTCAGTTCAATCCCATCAATACCAATGCTGTTATGGGGGGCAAAATGACTTCCCATCCAGGGCAAACTATACTAGAGGATCGCAATTTATTATGAGCTCAATGTTGCAGGACGTACTTTTGCAGATAACTTTGAATGTAGCAAAACTATTATTAAATACGACTAGATCAGAGTAACTAATCGATTCAAAGATATACATACCATCACGCAGTTTTCCTGTCGGGGTAAGTACAGAGGATAGAACGCCAGACTTTCCTATCTCGGCATATATTTTTCATCTCTTTTATATCCATATACCTTCTTATACAACTCTTACTATTTTTCTGACTTTGTAAAACATAAAAATTGTTTAAAAAATCGACAGGAACAAAAGAAAGTCCATTTAAAAGGTGTAAGAAGTATGATTCTTGCAATATATCACATCTTTCAATAATGTTTTATTATATCACTTAATTATTAAAATTTACGTATTTAATTGACCGTAATAAAAATCAGCTGTGCAACCTATTGTCATCACGATTTTTTCTGCTTCTCTTTTAGTGACGGTTTCAACAGGAAACTCATCTCAATAAATCTCCCAATACTTCGTCGATCTTTATTTGACTTAAAATCGAGTTTTTATTTTGGTTATTTTAACGAAAAAATGTCAAAAATCTACTTGTGTGTTTAAAAGGTATATTTAAGATTTTTATGTTATGGGATTAGTTTTGCTCGTTGTAGATGTTTTGCTGGAATGAGAGGTATTTAATAATTTATATGCAGTGGCGTGCATCATGTAAGATATCGATTAATTAATTAACAACAAAGCATTAACCTTGATTATAAATAACTGCCGAGTTACATGCAACTTGAAAAATGAATACATTCAATTAAATTGTAGTACTTTCTGTATCGATCAAGTTACGTGATTCTATACTGAGTCACTGGTAATTGTTGCAATACATTGAGGAAGATAATAGAGAAGAACAATAAAATAAGAAATAAGGTTAATTTGAACATCACATGAATTCTCAGTTGTTACGCAGATAGTAGTCATGGAAAAATAATCTTAAACTGTCTGAACTGATTTTTTTGTAAGATTCGTCACATGACCACGCCTCCCACCTTTCGAATAGATTGTTTTTTTTTTTTTAATTAATGTTTATTATTTTTCTTCATCTATTTTTTTGTTTGCTTGTATTTAAAATGTTTGCTTGTATTTAAAATGTTTGCTTTTATTTAAAATGTTTGCTTGTATTTAAAATGTTTGCTTGTATTTAAAATGTTTGCTTGTATTTAAAATGTTTGCTTTTATTTAAAATGTTTGCTTGTATTTAAAATGTTTGCTTTTATTTAAAACGTTTACTTGCATTTAAAATGTTTGCTTGTATTTAAAATGTTTGCTTGTATTTAAAATGTTTGCTTGTATTTAAAATGTTTGCTTTTATTTAAAATGTTTGCTTGTATTTAAAATGTTTGTTTGTATTTAAAATGATGCATGTTAACTTTACTAGGAGAGCAGGCGTTGAAGTAATTTAATGAATATCACATTTACCGGTACACGCTTATATTTACACACATTTATACACACGTACTACCACACCATATACCTTTTAAAGTCCGCAGAGTGGACAAATCTCCACACTTTCCTTCCACATAAATAGCTTTTGTCTCATCCTCACTCATATATCCTCTTCTATTTCTCATTGTTCTTACCTTTCCTTCAGTCAAAATTTATCTCACCATATCTATTATGGTATGGTTAAAGAAATTTTGACTGCCATTTCCTAACATGCTCAATTCATTCCAGATGTGTTAATTTGTTTTGTAAGTCTTTGAGAACCCATTCCCTAAATGTGGTCAAACCATCTCAAGATTCCTTTCTTAATTTTAGTTATAAAATCCGACTCTAATAAACAGTTATCCTTAATCATACATATAGTATATATGCATATCAGCAGATGCAGATATATACACAAATTACTTTAGTATAGTGATGTGACAAAGTAGTGGGAAACCATTAAATCAAATTCGTGTAATTGCTTTGTTCTAAGATTTTAAATACGAGTACAACAAAACTTTTGCAAAATATAAATTAAAAGTGGATTTAATCAATGAATGTGGAAAATGGTTTGTATTGTATCTATAATATTATAGCACACTTCGCCTGTTTTTTGGGAGTAAAAACCATCTAAAATGAATTAGTGTTTAGCATCCTTAACATACTCGTGTATTTTTAATAAGAAATAATATATTTTTATTGAGGACCTCAATGGCCTACTTGATAAGAGGCCTATCTTCCAACTCGAGGGGTTATGAGTTTGAATCCCGTTAGTACTCCTACTTTTTTAAACAAAGTTTTAATTTAAGGATTCTCTAACACCTTTCTGGTTAGTTAGAAGAAATTCCTATGTGACAACAAATCAGCCAAGTTGTTCTGTATATAACGAAAGTGTTATACAACAATTTATGTCAAATGTTTAATAAGCTATTGTATTGCATTACATTTCTATTGTCTGCAATATAATCTGGCGGGCTTATAATGCTATGTGTTGATCTTTTCTAACCAACTAAGAAGTTAAAAAATAGCTTAATTTAAAATCATACTGGAACCGTTTTAAAAATATAGGGGGGGGGGGGGGGTAATCGGTACCCGTAACTACGGGATGGAATACAAGTACTCGTATATTACTAACTAGGCCTTAGAGGTCATCTTCTCCGTGGAAGAAAAGTGTCGAAGTTTGTTCGCTTAGTACCCATTTGTTTTTTTTCTATATGTAACAAGGTGTGAATTCCAAATGCCACTAAATTTCTTGTTGCTCTATACTAATAATAATAATAATGAAATGCGCCGTTGGAGAGCAAATTACCTTCAAGGGCGCTTTAAATCGGTACTCGAACTCACTATTATTGACAGATTAAAAATATAATAAAATAAATATGTACATATATTACAAGTTGAGTGTAAAGACATAAAGGTAGTGGCTGCGGCCATTAGATAAGGTACATCCCCGCATCTGCATATGTTCAGAAAAACATATTTGGTAAGAAAATCACAGAAAACTTACCAACGGAAGGTTCACTACAACGAAACTTTTGTAGATCTTCCGATTTGTGATAGTAACAAATTCGATTTTAAGAAGTATTCATATAACATCATAAATTTGGATACAAAAACAGCCACATCGAAATTAAATGCTACGATTTGAATTGATTTGACGCTCGCGATAAATGAAAAGTAAGCTTTCATATTAAATGATATTGTGAATTGTACTTGCCTTGATCTCCAGTCAAAACAGAAATAGGTGGATCTTGTCTGCTCTATGTAACTTGATTTCCTATATCCGTGGGTGTTTGGGTGTACAGAAGCGCATTTTCAACCCTTAAATCAATGTATTTCGATCTGTACTGTAATTTGATTTATGGTTCAAATGTAAACTAAAAGATTCCTTACAACTGAAATTGCATTTTATTTTTATCTAAAAAACGAACTTCCTTGACCTATTTGTTAATACGCTTGACTTCTTTTCGGAGATTTTGGGTTCGATACCCGAAGTTACCCATGAAATTTGAAAAAAATGAGTGTCAGTTTGGTATGTAAATTAATCCACCTTTTGAACATAGTCACGCGCTAGATGTGTGAGTATTGTTACCTCTTCACGTGCGGTAGAATTTCCAACTCCTTGGCTGAAAATATATACTAAGTTGAAAAATGTTGGCATTCTCCAGTGCTTCTAAACCCGAAGGCTCGATTAATGGGACCGAAGTGAAGGTATTTGTCTTTAATATATTCGCATAATCAATTCAAATATGTTGAGAGTTACTATTGGAATTAATGAAAAGACAAATTTATATTGAAATCAACCTTTTTTCAAAGTATTCTTAGGTATGCTAAGAGCCCGCGTGAAAGCAATGTGTAGGTGCATATGGTGATGTGGTGGTGTGTTTCCACTCCCTGTTCGTGATTAATACACATATCACATCGATCAATAAGTCCCGGGACTAACTACTAAAACAACATTTGTTTGCCAAAATTGTTCTTTATTCATCAACATAGTCTCCTTCAAGAGCGATACATTCATTCCAACGCTTTCCTAACTTTTCTATGCCAGCCGTGTAGAACGATTTATCTTTGGTTTCAAAATAGGCGTTAGTTTCGGCAATCACTTCTTCATTGGAGCCAAATCTCTTTCCCTGGAGCATCTCTTTGAGGTCTGCGAACAGTCAATAGTCGCTGGGGGCCAAATCTGGAGAATATGGTGGGTGCGGAAGCAATTCGAAGTTCAACTCATGCAATTTGGTCATCGTTACCATCGACTTTTGAATCGGTGCATTGTCCTGATGAAAGAGAACTTTTTTCTTCTTCATATGGGGCCGTTTTTTTGCGATTTCTGCCTTCAAACGCTTCAATAACGCTATGTAATATTCGCTATTGATGGTTTTTCCCTTTTCAATGTGATCGATGAGTATTATACCATGCGCATCCCAAAATACGGAGACCAAAACGTTCCCGGCCGACTGTTGAGTTTTTGGTCGCTTCGGACGACTTTCACCGGCTGCCCTCAACTCAGTTGACTGCCAATTTGATTCTGGAGTATAGTGGGGGATCCAAGATTCATCCATTGTTACATACCGATGCAAAAACTCCTGTTTATTTCGCGTAAACAGTGCCAAACAGCGCTCTGAATCATCGATGCGTTGTTGTTTCTGTTCCATTGTGAGCAAACGCGGCACCCATTTCGAAAAAAGCTTTTTCATGACCAAATGTTCATGCAAAATAGTGTAAACACTACCAAATGATATCTTCAGGATGTCAGCTATCTCACGCAACTTTACTTTGCGATTTTCCATCACGGTTTTGAGGGTTTTTTTTATGTTTTCTGGTGTAACAGCCTCATTTGGACGACCAGAGCGTTCAGCATCATTTGTGACTAAAACCACTGTAACTCAACGACACAATGCCGGAATGTTATGAAAGTTTGACACGTAACTTCTAAAGGTTGGTACCAACTGATAATTATATGAATTTGTTCGGCGCCATCTGTTGGTTAATCCCGGGAATTGTTGATTGATACGTTATGTCAGAAGTAAAAACGGAAAAAAATATTTTAGTTAATTGTAATAAACATAGACTATCTCAAATAATCAGAAATATTTTAAACCGAATAATATTATGAAACTGGCAACTCCACGAATTTGGATATGTTGAGGTCCGCTATACGAATGAATATATAATAAAATAAAGCATTTTATACAATGTGGGTCTAATTTTATCGTTTTGACCTAAATGAATACTAATTTTCCGACATATGAATGATAAAATACCGCTAATTATTAGTTAAATTCTGATGAGTGTAAAATATAACCATCATTTTCACTTCGAAAAAAACTCAATATTAATCTAATAAATACAGCGGCGTTAGAATAATTTAACGAAAATTACTTAATATGTTCAGTAAATCCTTGTCCACCTTGTTTTACTAAAAAATGATCATTTTCTTCAGTTTTATTGTCATAGGATTTTGATCAAAAATATTTTTAATGATAATTGATTACACATATTTGATTTAACTGTTTAAAGTTTGGTTTGAATTAAGGATATAAAGACAGTAGTTAAGTAATGAACTGAAAAATGTATGGGATAAGTCATCTTCTTATTGTGTCAAGGCACTAAATTGCAGTTTTTCAGCCCAAAATTCTTCCACCTGGACGGCACCGGGCGGTCCACGTCGTGATATCGGGATCTTCGAGCACTACAGCGAGTGTCGCATGGACTGCTCCCCGCCACATATATCATACAGAGTCGATCCATCACGTAATATTGTCTTTGGTTCTCCAATTCCTTTTTGGAGCCTGTTAAGAGATTTTCAGGTCCTCCAGGGCAATATGAAAAAGATCATTACACGTTTACTTAGGTTTATTGTGGATATAATAACGAAATAACGCACCGTAACCCAAAAACACATATTGCAGGTTTCCCAAAAATTGATTGTGAAAATAATTAATAAACTTCCTGCTCGGTATCCCACGGCGGAGCTTTTCAGAGAGTATCAGGTCCTGAACATAGCCAATTTACATCTCAAATCCATTCTCTGGCACTACCATCGAGAGGAAGGGAAGATGCAGACTCAGCAGACACACATGACACGCATGACAACTAATGAAATGTTCACCATCCCTAGAGTTAAAACCTCTTTTGCCCAAAGGCAATATGCTTATTTGGCTCCCATTACATACAATGGCGTGCCGACTTCAATAAAGATAAAGGTAGGAAAACCATTTAGACAGTCGATCGGAGCGTGGTTGTTATTGCGACAGGATTTTGAGTACTTGGGCTTTCAGGAT
Organism: Odontocerum albicorne; assembly: GCA_949825065.1. Classification (NCBI taxonomy): domain Eukaryota; kingdom Metazoa; phylum Arthropoda; class Insecta; order Trichoptera; family Odontoceridae; genus Odontocerum; species Odontocerum albicorne. The sequence goes on from OX463850.1 coordinate 14,375,399, forward strand.
GAATGATGAGTGGAAAGGATTTATGTGAGCTCGTGAGTGTGGGTCTCTTCTTGTTGTTTTAATTTTGGTTGTTTTTGTATTTGTGTTTCTGTGTATTTTTTTGTTTAAATTTTAATTTTTATTCTTATGGTTGTGTGCGGTATATTGTGGGATGAATATTTTTGGTCTTTCTGGAGTGATGATGTGGAGGAGTTGTATTTCGCAAGATGTTTCCAGTTGTAGTTGAGTGTCACTGTTTGTCAGGTTGATGAGAGCGTGTAACGGGGTTTTGTTTTTTGTGTAATAAAAAATCGGAAAGGAGTATCGATTTATTTTTTCATGCTAAATATCCTCAGTGAGATACAGGCAAAAGCCTAGTTTACTGGGGATACGACAAATGAAAGGCAACAAACCCAGATCCATTTAAATTGTATGTCCAAATCAAATTACCTGTTGTTTTTTCGCAAATTGTGTATATTTCTTGTCATGTGTAATAATAAATAATAAATAAAAATAAAAAAAAATTATTTAATTTGTTTCCTTTCACATGAGCTTAACATCTCTTTTTCGTAGACATCTTCAACTCGTGTGATGATTTTAATATTTAAGTTTGTTAATTTTACAAAAAAATAAATAAACAAATACGCAAAAAAATACTACATATCATTAAATGTCTACATATATTTAAACACTATACAGACATTTGTTGAAAAAGATTGATGTTGAGCAATGGAATTTAAATGATTCAAATGGCGATGAAAATTTGGTTGAATACGCAAAAATAATAAAACCGTGAATTTTGCATTTTAACGACTGTTAAAATAAGACGAGATACACTAAGAATGAGTTTTGTTAAGGTCAAAATTTTATGAGATGAAATTAATTATGCAATAATTATGAAACAACGTGATTTTCATTGACCGTAACGTTGATTGATATAGCAAGTTCAACTAAATAATTATGTCAAAAAAATTGTGATATTAATTTAATAATCTCAGTTAATTTAAAATTTAAAAATAAAATTCAATATAAAGTAAAGCAGTCGAATACGATGATAAATATAATGAAACGTAAACATGACAAGAAGAGAGTTTTGAAAAAAGGTTGACAATCAAGTATCGAAGGAAATTTATGTTCTCGCATATGTCGCTGAAATTATCAGTCATGTTTTAGACCCTTCTCTTTACGGGCTGAAACTAACCCATGTTAACTGTTTCAACCCTACAGTTCTTACGTTAAATTGAATCAGCTCACTTTCTGTTTTTATTAATATTCTCTTATTCGATAAACGTGATATTATTTCGAACGTTGATATCGAGAGCTTATTGTGATTTTGCTTCTTGTACATATTCTTTTGAAATGAACGTAATCATGTCATAATTGCTCACTAACTGAAAACACACACATTTGGGTGAGTAACCAATTAAAAATCTATGATGTTAGGCTCTGGAATCAGCTATCAACTAATATAAGACTCGCTCCGTCGTTGGCGTATTTCGAACATCGACTCAAAAATATTATTTTTTTTTTCAGTGACAAAGTGTGTTTCCTGACTTCCCCACTTTAATTCATCCCAATATACCCTCTTATTTCCAAGCTGCAGACGTAATTGAGTTATTTATTATATTCAAATCGCCAAATGATTCCTATCTTTTTTTTATATAACAATTCTGTCTTTTATATTTTTTTATAAAACTCTAATGTAAATATTTCACCCAAACACTGGAATCAAACTAGTTATTTAGAAAATAGATCCTTTTGATAATAAGTGTTCAAATAAATAATTAAAATACTATAGATGCTTTACTGATAAATATTTATTACTATAAATTAGTTTAAATTGAAGTAGGGTTGTTCAAAGATGACATCCATTCCATGATTATTTACATCACAACAGATCGAAAATCGTTTTGGACAAAGAACGTAATACAAAATAACATTACATTCAATACCATCACCCTAACCAGTATATACAGGTTGAGTTAGCAAGTATTACATCGGACATGTATCAATAAAAAAGTTAAAATGAACTTACTTTATTCATTTCCATACCATTAATCTTACTTTATCCTTCTAAGTCCAAGCTTCACTTGTCGCTCTATAGCGACAGCAAAAAACGCATGACAGAACAATCAATGTGGATATTAGGAAATAGTGCGAATCGGAAGAAGATGGATACTATGCTTAAGATGAAGAAAGGGGCATTTAGATGGTACGGCCATTTTGATAGAATGAATGCTAAAACTTTACAAAAAAATAATTTCTTTGAATTGTATGAGTTGTGTAGAAGGTACGAAGTTTGGGATGACAGAAAAAATGGCATGACCACATTAATCAAATAGGAAAGAGTAAAACGCTTTTATGATAAGATAGTGTGCATGATTAGATGTATTGACGTGGCGAAAGTGACGTATGTGTGCCAGGAAAGAATGAAGTGGGGATCTGGTCCTGCCTATTCCATTAAGAATGTGGCGTGATGGTGATGTGAACTTAAGAATAATTCTGATTACCTCTTAGCTATCAATCTACCTGCACTCTAGAGCAAGTCCATTCCTCCAGTATTTCATATTAAGTATCAGTCATCCTGTATAAGATCGTCCTGATTATCGTTTAATGCCGGTTGAAAAGAGAGAAATAGCAATTGTAGTATAGGGTTGCTGCCAACAATGCCATTCTGACGAATTGAAAAGATTCCAAATATTCAATACTCAACGTGGGGACTCAAATTGGAGAAAAATGGTTTTCCCGTGTTTAAATGGTTTCCAAAGGAAATGTTATAAATTTATTCATTCGAAAAAAAAAAGTTTTTTTTCATGCCGTATAATGTCGACGGGCCGTGATTGGTTTACGCTTTAGTATGAAGTAAATAAGGTTTTGGTTTGCGGTGAGAAGGGCTTGTTAAGTTGGAGGTAGGATTGACGAGGTACAACCAAAATGTCTTGAATGTTTTTTGATTGGGTATTCAGTAGATTACTTGGGGCTTATTTTGTTGAACTTGGGTGGTAGTTTTGAAAACTGAGGTTTTTCTTTTTTGAAAGGGTTAATTACATTTTGTGTTTTTGTTTTTAAACGAGGCCATACTGACTTTGGTTTTTTTTTTATCAAAAGAAACGTTTATGGTGCACTAGATAATATTAGGATGTGAATATTAAGTTTTGATGAGTAATAAATGTATGTATATATAAAATAAGTAAGATTGTTATTTTTGTGGACGACACGGTTCTTCTGTTCGAGGGAAGAACATGGGATGATGTATTTTTAAGGGAAAACGAAAAATTTTGTATAGTTAAACAATAGATGGACTCAAATTTTTTATTTATTTATTTTACACGTGACATAATTTGCGAAAAAACAACAGGTAATTTAATTTGGACATACAATTTTAATGGGTCTGGGTTTGTTGCCATTCATTTGTCGTGTCCCCAGTAAACTAGGCTTTTGCCTGTATCTCACTGAGGATATTAAACATGAAAAAATAAATCGATACTCCTTTCCGATTTTCGATTACACAAAAACAAAACCCCTTTGCACATTCTCATCAACATGACAAACAGTGACACTCAATTACATATGAATACATCACGCGAATCAAACCCCTCACACTTCATCACTCCAGACAGACCAAAACGTTCATCCCACAATGTACCGCACATAATCATAAAAATAAATAAAAAACACCACATTCAAGAGCTCACATAAACCTTTTCCACAAGCCATTCCTCTTACAAGCCCAAGTATTCAAACTCCTGTCGCAATAACAACCACGCTCCGATCGACTGCCTAAATTGTTTTCCTCCGTTTGCCTTTATTGAATTCGGCACCCCATTGTACGAGTATGTCATGGGAGCCAAAAAGGCATATTGCCTTTGGGGAAAGGATGTTTTAACTCTAGGGATGGTGAACATTTGATCAGCTGCCATGCCTGTCATGTGTCTCTGCTGAGTCTGCATCTTCCTCTTAGATTAATGAGGATCTAACACTGACTGATGTTCTAGATTTTACATTGTAGTTTTTTGTTTAAATGAAATTAATTTTTTAACAAAAATAATGTTCTTATAGATTCAATGGACACACTACTTTAGTGTTTTTTTATTGTTGACAATACTTATTCCGCTTAGCGTAATATAATTAAGGATGTCCTCGCCAGGGTAGCCTATTAAATTTGACGGTCACAATTCTATCAGAAACAATGTTTTATTGAGAACTTCTTCATTTATAATATTTTATTGTTGACAATACTTATTCTGTTTAGCGTAATATAATTAAGGATGCCCGTGCCAGGGTAGCCTATTAAATTTGATGGTCACAATTCTATCAGAAACAATGTTTTATTGAGAACTTCTTCATTTATAATATTTTATTGTTGACAATACTTATTCCGCTTAGCGTAATATAATTAAGGATGCCCGTGCCAGGGTAGCCTATTAAATTTGATGGTCACAATTCTATCAGAAACAATGTTTTATTGAGAACTTCTTTATTTATAATATTTTTTTGTCACACAATACCTTATATTATGTGCAAAGACCGTATGTGGAAGTTGAGATAAAGCATATGTCGAGAAACAATCGTTAACGTTATAGCTGTCTCTGCTACGTTCTAGTGAATTATTCCTTGCAAATGTCTAAATGCCATGCAAATGGGATATTCGGGGCCGAGCGCAAGCTGTGGCCAAAAGTTGGTCGTCTGATCGAGAGGTTTACATACATGTTTTGATTTGTCTCCGTCGAATTATCCCGTAGGACTTATTAATGCTAAAGAAACGCTTCCAAAACTATATTTTACTAAACACACTCGATTTATTCAACTGAAATTATATTCGCTCATGGTTATTGACTCTGGCCGTTATTATGTTCGTTGCTTCCGTTTAATACATATGTTACTGAGAAATTCGATATATTTTTTTCTTCATGTGTCAAGTACGGTCATGAAGTTGGCAATCACTCTTGAGAAAATATCTCTTTCTTTAGTGGTACGAATTAGCTTCTCCAACCATCTGGATACCTGCCAAACTAAAACAGGTGCTATCTACCGATTTCGCGTTGACCCTGAATTTTGCCCATCAATACGAATTTTAGGAAAGAGTATTTTTTTCCTTTTAATATATGACTCATATAGGCAATCATTCGTCATTTTATAGCTATATTTTTTAATTCTTTAAATCGACAATGTGTTTTATACTGTCACGAAAGTTTGTTTGTATGTTTGTTTTGTAAAATAAAACTATATTATTTTTATTATATTATTTCTAATACGAGCAAATCATGTAAACTATTCCTATTGTATATTTTTGTAATCTCATTTATTCTTGTAGTCTACTTAGCTTTAGATTTTACAGCTTCAAATGTTTTTCTTTCATATTATTTTCATTACTGCTATAATCAAATTTGTTTAAACTTTTATAAAGATTTTATTATCATAATTATTCCTTTCTAATAGTTATTTTAATTATGTTTTATTGTATTATAGTTTTGTTGTTTACAGTACAAACTGGTGGGTTTAGTCCCATGTGACAATCTTTTACAACCAACCAGAAATTAGTAAAAAGGCCGTACATGAAAACTTAACTGGGACCCTTTTCAAAAAAATCGAAACCCCCAACTGGAATCAAACTTCTAAACCCTGGTTTAGAAAACAGATATATCTTCATTTATTATTTATTTGGTTGAGCACTTTATTGTATAGTGTACAATTGGCGGGCTTATTGCAGTTTCTACCAATCATTTATACAATTATCCTACAAAGCCATGTGAAAGATTCTCTCTACTTAGCTACGAGTATGATGTAGAATAAAAAAAATCAAAACTTGAATAATAATAACGATAACGAATTTTCTCATTAACTTAGTTGCGGGTTTGCTGGCACAGTAAAAAAATCGATATTTTGTAATATAAAATACAAATTTTGTATTTTTTTTACTGCAACGGTTAATCTTCAAATGAGACTCCGTATAATCGAGAGTCTATTGTACAATAATTTTAATATTTTTTTATAAAAGAATCTGGCGAGTGGGGAATTGAAAGAAATTAATTTACCAAAGGTTTTGGCTTTGACTTTTTGAAACTCCAACTTAGAATATGTAATTATAAATTACTTGAATCAAATTACGAGTATATCTCCCTTACACGTATTTTACAAATCCTATCTGAGCCTCTAGATTGTGAAGTGTAAAACACGTGCACGAAAAAAATAACATAAACGTCTAACACGTGTATTTTACAAAGTTTAAAACATGTGAAATACGGATCAATGTAAGAAATGGAATAACAAAGTAATATATTATTAAATATTCTTAATACACATATATTATGTTTTATTTATAGTTAAGGCATTAACATTGTGGAGGTTTAAAGACATTGTAATTTGTTTTATCAAACACTGTTTATTCCATTTTTGTAACGGTATAACCCTACCAGTTTCAAGGCTTTCAGCTCACCATCAGGGGAGCACAAATGTTTGTGCTCCCCTGATGGTGAGGTGAAAGCCTTGAAACCGGTAGGGTTATACCGTTACAAAAAGTGGAATAAACAGTGTTTGATAAAACAAATTACAACACATATATCAATTCATGTTTTAACCATTTGAAGTCTATCCATCATAATCAGGTGTCAATTTGAATTCACGTTTCATTCTAATGTAACATAAAACATTTAATATGCACGATACAAGTGATTATTTTAACACATCTAGTTCCTTTTTTTTTCGGTACTGAAGTGTTGCAAGGGTGAAGTGTAAAAATAAAATATGATGGAATGTGTTTTATTCTGCAGAAAACGGAAAACAATAAAATACCCTTATGAAACTTTCGATGAATTATTTTTATAAATGAATATTGAGATTTTCTTGGAAAATAATTTTGACAAGTCAATAAAATTTGAACAAGTTTAAACGGAATATTGAATTCTTATTACTTGTTTTCAGTACAGATATATCTCGCCTTACGCGATTAATCGGTTCTTGGAAAAATCGCTTAGTTAGAAAAAGGTGTCAAGTGATTGAATTTAAATCGGGAAAGATTGGTGCCAAGCAAAAAAAAGAGATTTATTGGTAATTTTTTTAAGTTCATATACAAGACCTATAGAGCTTTTTTCCTTTAACTAAGCAAATCTAAATCGTTTTTTTATGATATATTATACATATATTTTCTTCATCAATAATAATAGCGTTTACCGATTGTAAGCCAAAAAAATCAAAAAAGTTTTCATTAAACGTTTTTGTCTTAAAAACAAAGAAATCAACATTTTATTCATAGGTTGACTTTCGCTCAATGAGTCAAATAATTTTCTTTTCTGTTCATGATCCTAACTTTTCACGATCGAAATTCTCTCTTGACTTAACAACCTTCGTTTTGAATAATGGTTGAATACCCATAGGCTATCAATAATAAGACTAAGGAAAGATCGGCACAACGTTATTCCAATATTTAACTTACCCCATAATTATTTATCTTCTCTTAAAGTAATTATTCGTTCCTTCGACTGCCGGTCTATTCAAAAAGTTTGAAGCGAGGACTGAGTACAGGGTCTTGCTTCTTTATGTGCAATGTGCGCTATGTACATGGGCGTTCAATCCAAAGGGATAGGTATTGATGTAGCGTATTGATTCGTGTAAATTTTCAGACAGCAGTAATTTTTCTTAAAGCTCTTGCAATGACCAGTAGTATTTCCTTGTTTATGACATGTTGTCTTTCATTTATATGTTTGTTTCGTTTTAGATACATAAACTCTGGCTTATACAATTGCGGTCCAGAATTTATTTACTGAAAACAAATACGACACTTTAGTTTCCTTTACAAACCATAACAACAAAAGAAAAATATCAACATAATTCAGAACAAATACTGCGCATGATGTCACTAATATACACATATAGTACAAAACTGAAAGAAAAAAATAGTCAAATAAAATCAAGGAAAAACACAAAATAAAAAAATAATTAATCCACAACCAGTTTACCAGTCATAACTTAAGATTGAGGAAATGCCGGAGAAGGATACTCCTGAACTTGACAACATCCAAGTTAAAAATATTCACCCAACCAGACATGGAGTTTCCCGATTGTTGCATTCTCAATTTCGATGGACTACAAAGTGCAACTGTTGTTATAGTTCGGAAATTCTAGGATGAGTCCTGTGACAACTCACAAATTTGCCCCAATACAACCTTATATAATGTATTTACCTAAATAACTTGGTATTTATTAGAATCGAGGCTTATATTGAAGTTGATAAAATAATTAAAATTACTGAACATTGTTACAAGGTTGTATTGGGGCAAATTTGTGAGCTGTCACAGGACTCATCCTAGAATTTCCGAACTATAGCAAATTGCTATTGACACATTTCAATAGATTTTGAATTAGATATTGGAGGCTTATGTTCGAATAGCGGGTACTTCGGTTAGAACCGATCTTGATCCCCTCCATTCTGTCAGCGATCTCTCGGAATTGTCGGAGGTGAGATTCATAAGAGCAAATAAAATCTATTGACTGGAGTTGAATATAAGCATCCGGTTATCAGGCGGAAGCTTATATATCATAGAAGGCTGTGTCCACCTGACCTAGATGCGTGGACCTATTTCAAACAGGAATTATGGTTAGTGCGTGACGCCTTTTTCACCCTTCTTTCTTTTAGATTTTGATTCAATTGGTTATACCAAATTTCTCGTACCTTTTATATAACACGAATATTTTTCGTAAATATTTTATAATATTTTTTTCTACGTGGCCGAAACAATTCAATTAAATAACTTTTTTCTTAATGTTTAGCTGTATATCTTCTTTGAATACGAGCATTTTTTAAATTTTAATTGGAGCCACTGAATAATTTCAGATGGAGAATGGTTTGAAAGTGAGATATAAACTATGGAATATGTAAAATAATGAATATCAACTGACAACCACAACTTTATGGTATGCAACGAAACCTGAGATGGTTTGATAGTAACTCATAATTATAAATTAGAAATACATGTTTTATTGTGTTTATTTTAATTAATACCCAATTAAATCACATGTAATCAGAGAAAATTACAAAAAAATTTATATAAAAAATATTTCACGCTTACCTTTGCAGTTCAACATATAATTCCTTATCAATCAGTAAAAACGTCTATCTATGAATATTTACTAAATAAAGTCATCCCGTGTGCGAGTGGAGATGTTAGGAATTCTCGCCCAAGTCATTTAGTCGTATTTTTTTCAATACTAATTGTAATCATGTTAAATAGATTTTCTATAAAACTGTATGGGCGATGAAGTTCTTGTGAATTGTGTTGATATGTGGGTACATTTTGTATTCACTATATTGACAATACTCTGTGTCACAATGCTCTGAATATATTTTTTACAGTATTGTTACAAGTTTGTCTTGCCCTGTATAAGAGCAAACCATGTATCACTTGTGTCCCGAATTAAATAAACTTAACAAATTGCGTGTAAATAGTCAAGTTCGGAGTAAAAATCATTCATTCCTTTTAACAGTTCCGCATTCAGACTATGAAAAAAGATTACTCATAACATAAATAAGCAGTTATCTTAGTTTGTAAACATAACAATAACTATTTGGGTAGGCAGATAGAACAAATATTCACTTAATTCAATTCTAGCACACATCTTTCGCTTCTTCCACGTCCATACACACAGTCATGCATACTTTTTTTTATCATAAAGACTTTTAGTTTTCTTAAGTCTTCTCGTACCTTCTATACTACTCGAATGGATTTTTTTTGTAAATCTTTCATAATTTTTTCTATGTGTCCGAATCATCTAAATACTCTTTACTTCATCTCATACACTGCATCTTTCAATCCGTATTCTTTCCCAATGAACTAATTTCTTATTCTGTACATTGTTTTTCCACACATGCAACGCAACGCTTCAATTTTTACCGCATGTATCTTATGTTCATTACGTTTTGGCCACGTCCAAGTGTCGCTTGCGTATATAAATGTTAGGATTTAATATAATATGTAATGTAGTTTGTAAACAAATAAGTAAAAATAATGACTTGTATTTCAATTTAATTATATATTCAGCACAACCCTTTAAGTGGGCCCTGAGGAAGTATACATTCAATTATTTAAACTGTCACACATTTAAATTAGGTTACACGCTAAACTTTCGATCGAGTTTTAATTAAAATCGATCTGTCAGCCTTTAACAACGCTGGGTTTTCCATTTCATATATGGGCCAGGGAATTATTTTAATGAAATATTTTACTTTTTGTTGATTTTGCTTAAGATAAAACATTGTTTTAATTCCGGGACCGTCCCCGAGGTTTTACAGGTGGGTCTAAATAAAAGCCGGCCAGAATTTTATTGCTTCGCGTGTGTGTATTTTTTTATATAAATAATTAATACGGATGATATTTCTATTGCTTGAACGTTTTTTCAAAAAAAGTTTATTGTGCAAAATTATATTCATAGGGATGATTTAAATTGTATGGAAATTATTTGCGTTTCGTGATGTCCCATTAAACATCCGAAGCTCCGTATGGGTGTTTAATGGGAGGTGGGTAAGACGCTAATTTTCTAATCTGGGGGTTACTGGTTCGATTCCCGCTGGAAACAAGATTTTTTAAAGGAGTGTTTCGCTCTGGTTTTCACTTAAGGCTTTTTCAAACAACTTTCTCATTGGTTTGAAACCATTGCCACGTGTCAATACACTTGCTACGTTTTATTACAATACATACAGCGAACGTCGCGCCGTTATTATCCTTTTCGGCAAGGGTCGGACCGCGAGCATAGGTGACGTCCGCATTCACCCTTGGCCATGGATGACCACTCACGCGATTCTCAAAAACCTGCCTGAAGGCCCAGTTGTAAACATGGCAACATCGATGATCGTCATCTTTCGTAGAAAGACATACATTTTTTTCCTTGCGCTTAAGCGGACTGTGTTCTAGCGGAAATTGAACCTGCAACATATGCAATCGAACCTGGAAAACATTCATATGTCTTACCAACAAGGTCACGGACGTTGTGTGGAGGATATTTAATTTATTGTCCTGCTTTAGCTTTTATGGATATTTGACGTGTGTCAATGTAAGAAAAGAAGACGTAAAAAATGAGCGCTTGAAAACATAGGCTGCCTCGGAGTGATCTTTGGTCACTAAATGTGAACTTGAAGACCTCCGTGACCTTGTTGGTAAGACGCTGGCAATCTACCGAAAGATTTAGGTTAAGATTCCCAATGATACTAAAAAAAGACATACCAGTCTGGTTAGAGTCCGTCTGGTAACGACACGTGTTAGATATTTGTGAGTATAAATATCTGTCCACGATGGTGAACTGTGAGTTACTTGTCTATTTCAGTGGTTATTAACTCGAATGCTAAATTACCGGAGCTAAATACAATATTTTCTTCCGGCCACGTTCTTTAACATGTCTGCGTCATATTTTCGGATATATCGAGGGGTACCATACGAATAAAAGAAAAGTAAATGGTGTCAGAAAAATAAATAAACCAAGAAAGAAATGCTTACATAATTTAGATATGTAGCCAGGCTTGTTGAAAAACAGTATGACTAAATAAATATATAGGTATGTCAGTGACTGGTGTATGTGTAGAGCTAGAACATTGAAAACATGGTTAGACTAGATTTACTAGAGAAGTGCGATATTGAAAGAAGATTAGTAGGAGGCAATAGAGAGGATGGTGGGTTATATAATGTGTTAACCGACTTGAGAATTTCAAGGTTATTGAAGCTGGTGTTTAATAACGGAATAGAGAATGAGGACTTTAAGGAAATAATGCGAAATAAAAGAAGAAGCAGTTCTTAATGAGAAGAGAAGAGTTTAGAAAGAAAATTCATGGCATGTCTTAGCCACGTAGAAATAATTTATACATACAGCTACATAAAAAATAGGTAAAAAATACGAGCAACTTAGGGAAATATAGAAAAACGTGTCACGACCAAATTAATTAAATTATAAAAAAAGGAAAAGTGTTTTAATGGGAGAGTTTGCATGATGAGGTGCATGACTGTAGTAAAAGGGAGAGATGTGTGCCAGGATAAAATAAGTGAAGATCTGTTTGTTATATCTGCTTACCCTAACAGGTACATGATGCGAGGGTAATGATGATGGACAGTAAAATTATGAAAAATACTTTTTTAAATGACGAGATGTGTGAATAATGAAGCAAAACTATTAATAAATAGAAAAGAGTGGAGATACGAGTATGTTCTCTTTATCTACCTCGAAAGAGATGTGACTTAATGATATGTGTAACATATAACATATGTATGTACGTTCAGTTTTTATGTAATCAGTAGCTAAGAAATGCTGGTTACATTATTTTGCTTGAAATGTTCGAAATTAAAATTTACTGACAGTAAGCGTAAACCCTTAATTTTAAACTTTCTCTCGATATTTTCAAAATGACCCTGAAACATCTTCTTATTGATTGAAACAAATTAAGCACGAACGAAAGATTAAGGATTTCAAATAAGACGTTCGTTATTTGAATTTTTTTTTTCATAAAGGAGAACATTTTTTGATAAAGCGATATTAAAAGTTAAGATTTTCCTTTTTTCAAGAGGATATTAAATATATTACTGCGTTTTTCTTTGATTTTTTGGAGCGGGGTATGTGTTAGAAATATCAGAATTTAATCGATATTTGAAAATATGAAGGCTCGGAAAAATATCTGTTTTAAGATGATGCCATTTTTTATCAAAAACAAAATACTCTCCAATAATGAATATCTTTCGAATTTTCGTGATTTTTTAAATATGAAGATATTTTAATGTTAATTACGAGTGTACAATTGCTGAGTTTATTGCCAAACGCCAATCTCTTTTAACCAATCAAACAAGCGATACGCAGCTAAGTGCCAATTACAACAATATTTTCTTAAAGTAAAAAATATTTAAACATACTTAAATAATGAAAAAAAATATTCAGACAAAATATTTGTTATTGTGACCAAAAATATTTGACACATTTATTGAAATTTTACGGTTTTATCGCTCATTACTCTTTTTTTATGCTCCACTAGTTTTGATTCGTCAATCAGTCGTCATTTTCATGCAGCTGGTATAATACTTCTGTGAGATATATTATTTACAGTTAAGGTATTAACATTGTGGAGATTTAAAGACATTGTAATTAGTTTTATCAAACACTGTTTATTCCTTTTTTTTTTAACCCTACCGGTTTCAAGGCTTTCACCTCATCATCAGAGGAGCACAAACAAGAGTTTTTTTGTGCTCCTTGATGATGAGGTGAAAACCTTGACACCGGTAGGGTTATACCGTTACAAAAAGTGGAATCAACAGTGTTTGATAAAACAAATTACAACTTCTGTGAGACGTATTTCATAACAAATATCTATGACAACTGTCACAAGTGCTAGGTATTGCCATGGCAATTTTAGATATTTTGTTCGCGTTTTAATGATCACATTAGGTAATTGTTGTATTTGTCTCTAGTCAAGTTAGGATTATCCATGAAAAATTGGTTTTCTGAAAGTGGGCTGCCAGATGGGCGATTAGTTAATTTGATGACGGATATATATTATCAGCAACATTCAAAAACATATATCTCCTGTGAACAGTTACATTTAATAAGACAGACATACCAAGTTGATACTGTGATCATTATAAAGACAACGCAATGGTCCTACTATGAACAGTTACTTTTAATAAGACAGACACACCAAGTTGATACTGTGATCATTATAAAGACAACGCAATGGTCCTACTATGATTTTCAAATACATTCCTTGTATCATATTTCTGATTGATCAGAAGAAATTATTCACAGAAAACTTCGAATGCAGCAAAACTATCCTTTGATGCTACTGGATCGGAGCAGCCAATCGATCCAACATACGATTCGTTAAATGTCCCGTACTTAATCGGGAATTAAACCGGAAACCCTGGTTGGCGGACGTTCTACGGTCATGTCATGGAATTCATCCATAATGAAGTTATAGCATGCACGTTTAGCAAATTTTTCTTGTGACTAGATTTTAACTTATTTTTTTAAACTTCATCTATCATCATCATCAGTCCATCCCCTTATTGGAGCAGATCTCCACTTCATTATATCCTGGCACACATCTGTCGCTTTGCCATGCATATTTTCCTATTATAAAGACTTTTCACTCTTCCCTCTTACAGAATTCGATTCCTCGTACCATGTTTTTGTAGGTCTTTCTAAACTTCTCGTACCTTTTAAACAACTCTTTGATTATTTTTTGTATATCTTTCATCATTCATTCTTTTTACATAGCTGATCCATCTAAATGCTGCTTTCTTCATCTTAAGTAGATTTAAGTTTATTCAACCTGACAAATAACAAAAACTAAGAAAACAATAGAATTGATCTATCATATAAAAAATAAAATTAACATTTCAACAATTAAATCATCATAAGCTGCCATGACAATTTATTATATAATGCATACTCTCACGTGAGTTTGAAACTTTAGATACCGGAACTTTTAAACCTAGCGTCGCAAAAACGGTTTCTCGACGCACTTTTTAAACCTAGCGAAGCAAATACGGTATCTCTCCACTTTAATTTCCTCGCTAGTGTTACCTGTCTTCCGGCAAGGAAAGCTGTTAAGTAAAATCTGAGGGTGTGTTCTGTGTTCTTCATTTCCTGCTTGATATGGATTTATCCTATGGAAAATGCAATACTCGACCGAGGTGACATACTTTGTAAAGCCTATGTTTTGGTTCCAATGGTTCTTAAAATAGGAAAAATGACTTATTTTTTTATTTATTTGGCAAAATAAATGACATTTAAGTGTCTTTTAAATATCGTTGAATAAAATGTATCATTTCAAGGAATTAAAAAAAATCAAACAATTTAGGATACTTGTATCCTTTGCATTTGCATGAAAATCTAATGTTCAGGGAATAAAATAAAAAAGCAGAAATCGTATGATAAAATATATGGATGTGGATGAGGCAAGAAAGTATCTCGTGATATGAAATTTTGGCGTATCGTCCTCTCTGCACATTCCAACAAGTAAATGACTTAGTGATTTATGCATATTATTGTATAACAATTTCATTATTTACAATGTAACCTGGAATGTTTTTGGCCTTCTGGTAACGTCTCAAACTATCAAGAAGTAAAACTTGACAACAGGAATCGAACCTATATAACTCTTGAGTTGTATGAGAGGCATGTTATTAATTAGTCCTTGAATGTCGTCAGCAGGAGGAGATATTTCTGGCTGGTTGGAAGAAATCAGGACGTGGTAATTAGCCCTGCAGGTTATACTATATATATATAAAAGAAGTGTTGTTATTATGCAAAACAATATTCGGTAGATTCCCAATCCAAAAATTGATATTGATATCTTACTAAAGTAATGATATCTAGTCCTTTATTATCCAACTTGATTCACTATAGCCACATACATACGTCTTATCGCAATTTCCCTATCGGAATATGCAGAAAAGATTGAACAACAAACTTCTTTCGATTACGTTTAGTTGCTCCAACCATACATTTATAGGTCTTCTTCCATTTATATCCACTATCTACATTTGTTAGTCAGAATTTCTTTAGAGAAGGAAAAATGAGGAGTAAGATGAACCGATGGAACTGCTTGAGAATATAAATGATTGTGGAAGTTGTAAAGCAAGTATGGCGTGATCGAAAAGTTCGCCACCCTGTGCCTACTTAAACAGGGATATTGCGTAATGGTATGTATGTTACAATTAATTTTCTAATAAATCAGAAAACGTTTTCATTTTTTAAACTCGGGAAAATAAAATATTGATTCAGAAAAAAATTGCGCGAAAATTCGATTCGAATCGTGAAATATTTTTATTTGCCTTCGACGACTTCAAATAAATGTCAGTATGTACTTTTTGCCTTCTTTTACATATAAACTTTTCTTCAATGTCTTTTGATGGAATATTATTAGTTTTTTAAATGCACATGCTTTAACTTTGTAGTGTGGAAAATGTTTCCGTTTTAAAGATTTTTTATGCAAACAAATATTGTTTTATGTGAATATTTGAAATCAGTGTATTTATTTATATTTTTAACATCGAAAATAACGAAAATTACAATAATTTAATAGATTTTTTTTGTAGAAAATGCCACCAGACGTTGAGAAACTTCATTATATATTTTCATCCTAGTTCCACCCCATTACGTGGGGTCGGCTATTTGATTTCCCTCTCTCCAAAGTTGCCTGTTGTGGAAAAGATCCTTCTCTACTCACAGTGCTCAGATATCCTCCTCCATAACATCCATATTTTCTTCGGACGATATCTACGTCTTTTCCCGTTAACCTCCCTTCCAAGCAATGGTCGGCCAACATACTCTTCGGGTTTTCTAGCGATGTACCCGCATCACCACAAGCTGGTCTCCCTCAGTCTGTCAATTTTTTATCCACTTTGTACGGATTTCTCCTGTTACACAAAAAGGGTCTGCTTCTAGAGATAACTTATTCGTTAGGAAAAATATCAGCCAGGATTCTTCTCATACTGCTAGGTGGTGCCGAGAATATATCCACAGTGTCATTCAGTTGGTTTAATATCTGTCTACCACGCGTTACTGAGTGTTTAGCCATGATATTCGTTCTGTAAGTTGGTATGTAGAACAGAGCATGATTCCTTGCACGACTATATTTATTGGATACATATAAACTTATTGCTTCTAGAATCGCGGGACAGTTAAAGCAATCTTGAATTTTTTTTAGTAGGGATATCGCAATGGATTCTTGCCTTCTTGTTTCGAGGCTTCTATATTACACACCGTGAGAAGTTTAACGTGGTGAGCATATTTTAGGTAACCGCCCTTTGTTCTGTTGTTCTGTTCTGTACCATAGATATCTGAGATTTTTTTTTAATATTTGTTCTATATTATTTTTATATTTGAGCTGATGAGCCCAAACTACAGATGTATACTCTAGTTTGGTTCTTATTCGATGATTATATAAGTTTCGAAGGATATCGGTACTATTAAATTCTTTTGATATTCTCATTATAAAACCAATAAATGTAATAGTCCGATACCAAACTCGAGTGCATGCTTCTTTGAGGTTTCCTCTGATATATTCCTTTTATACTTTGTATCTACAAGTGATGCCCACCACCCACCTCAGCACAACAAGAAACTTTATTTCATATATTAAAAGTAAATGACTACCGATAATTAAAAAAAAATATTCTGATCTAATTTTTCTTTGTCATCTTCTGGAGTATATGATTTATTTCATTCTTCTCATTACTTCTTTGTTTTCTGCTCTAGAAATTTTATTTGATGTATATTGTGTAATAACTATTTGTTACGCCTTATACTCGTGGAAACCATCAATATCACGAAAACCATCGTAGAAATGAGTAATACGGCCGATTGTGAGAAATAAATTGATAGTTATTTATTCTCGTCCATTGTGTCGGTTAAATTATTACTAAATATAACTCTACTTATTTCGTATAGTTCGACCAATCAGTTGTATTCGTGTATTAAGAATTCATTTGTTCAAGTTAAATTTCAAGAGAGTTTTTAATGACCAGTCTAAACAACCGATGTAACATTACCGATGACAATAGTAAGTTAGTTATTGATTGTTGGCGTACCGGTTTAAAATTTATTTTCAGACATCATTTCATCTACATTTATGATATATATTATTTTAAATATAAAATGTGGTGTGATGTCTTAGTAGGCAAAGGAGTCTTTCATCGCCTGATCGAAGAAAACGACCGTGTTTGAAGAGAAAATATATATGTTTTGTATAACAATTTCGTTGTTTAAAGAACAACCTGACTGACTAATTGCAACGTGGCAATCTATTCTAACCAACCAGAAATATCATGAACACGGTTGAATTAAAATCAGACTGGATTTTTTTTAAATACCCGGATTCCAACGAGAATCGAGCCCGCAACCCCCGGGTCGGAGGACAGTTGTATTACTAACTAGGTTGCAGAGGTCGTCTTATGGTTTTAGTCTTAAATTACAATACATTGTTAATCACATATGAAACAATCACGAATCAATAAAAAATTAAGGGGATTTCCATAGAAAACATTAAACAAATCCAAAATAAAACACATCATAAAGCATTAAAAAACAATCAAGAGAAAAATCATTAAATTAAAATCAACCCAAGACAGAAGTTTCTTCTCCATCACTTTCCACCACCTACAAGCAACTCAGTCAGGGTACTGTAGCAAAATCATATCGCACACCATTACATTACAGTCATATCGTACATTCAGCATAATTTTTTTCTTGAACAATAATCATTATTTAAATCTTTTAAGCTCCGCGGGATCTTATTCAAGACAAATGGCGCCATGCAACAAAATTGTAATTTTACATTATACTAACATTGTATACAGTATAACGGGATTATCGGCATGTAGAAATCTATTCAAATCAACGAGAAATATATTAAAGAGACCTTTAGTGAAAACATAACTGAAATCATTAAAAAAAAATCTGGTTTCCAATGAGAATAGAAACCGCAGCCTTCGGGTCAGAAAACAGACATCTTACCAAATAGGCCACATATATCACTATTCTAATTTTATCTGCCAGAAGGGTTCTTGGAAGAGGATCCTTAAAATTTGTTCCTGCACAGTATCTAGTAACATATTTGTGCTTGATTCGTTCCTTCGTGGAGTGTTTGTGCTGAAAATATACTAGAATGAGCTGCATTTTTTATTTAAAAAAAAAAGTGCTTTTTAGGTGATAATACGAGTATATTATGAAAAAGCGTTATAATTTATGTCGTCTTTTTGTTGCTGTTGGCGTTCTGATACACATATACTGGTTCGGCTTAAACGCTTTTTTTAATATATTTGTTTTACACATTACACTAAATAAACATAATTTGTGAAAATCATTTTTTTAATATATTTATTTTACACATGACACTAAATAAACATCATTTGTTAAAATCATTTTTTTAATATATTTATTTTACACATGACACTAAATAAACATCATTTGTGAAAATCATTTTTTAAATATATTTATTTTACACATGACACTAAATAAACATCATTTATGAAAAAAAAAACAACAGGTAATTTAGTTTAGACACACAATTTTAATGGATCTGGGTTTATTGCCTTTCATTTGTCCTGTCCCTGGTAATCTAGACTTTTGCATGTATCTTACTGAGGACATATGTTATAGCATGAAAAAATAAATTGATACTTATTTTTGATTTTTGATTATATAAAACCCCGATGCACTTTCGCATCAACCTGACAACAGTGACACTCAATTACACATGTATACATCACGCGAAATCAAACTCTTCACACTTCATCACTCCAGACAGAACAAAAACATTCACCCCACAATATACCGCACATAATCATAAAAATAAAATATATAAAAATATAAAAATAAAACAATAAAAACACCACACTCAAGAGCTCACACAAACCTTTTCCACAAGTCATTCCTCTTGCAAGCAATACTATCTGCAGTCTACCTTAGTTTTGATTAATTATTGTATTCGTGTATTTTTTAATTTATTATTGTTTATATTTTAAGTACGCTTTAAATAAATGTTAAGCTTAAAAACGGCAACTTTACAAAATAAAATATGAACATATTTGATTCAATGCGAATAGTCAAATATGTAATTTGCCATTCTCTTCTCTTTATCCTTAAAAGGTCAGAAGGCAATCTCCTCGATTTTCCTTTTGTATGGGTACTCTTAAATATATCCGTTTGTTATCACAATTGTTCGCAATTCTACCCTGCGTGTAAAGAGGCAAGAACAGTAGCAAACGCTAAGCGATTGTGAGGATTGTTACCAGACAAACTCTTCCTAGACCCCCGGTTGGGATCACACGTCTTATCAATATACCATAAAGATCATCTTTACGCCACTCCAATATATTATATGCCTTTTTTCGCTGCTTTTAAGATTTTTGCCGAGTCCAGTGGCATCTTTATGTAGAACTTCTCCATCTGCTTCCTCCAAAACTTCCTCGGTCTTCCAATTTGATGCCTACCACCTGCTTCAGCTAAAAGGGATTGTTTTGTAGTCTCAGCCAGGTTATTTGAGATTTATTTATGTAAAGCACCTGGGGTTTGATCACGTAATTTCTTACTTGATCTTTCAGGATCAAGTAAGAAGTTACGTGATGAAACCAAAATCACGTACAACAAAGTGTAACTTTTTTGGACGTCTTATATGACTATTTCGTTTAAAATAATCGAAATGGGTGAATACAGTGCTGTTTTGTTATATCTGTCACCCCAACAACGCTCCAAGATTTAATCGACAGCTACTGAGTACCATAACGCTAGTTACGATTTATTTTGATGATAAAACGCCCGAATGAATCCGGGACGGCTTTGTTGCTAAGCATGTACGAGAATGATAATCACTTGAATACGCCATCGACAAACGATGAATTTAATTAAAGGATTTTTCTTGTCGATATTGTTTTGTAAAATATTCTCGACACGGAATTTTAAAAAGTGCCTTACATTGATTCAGTGCTTGTAAAAGTTTTTATTACATAGTAATGCATTAATATCATCATCATTGTCAACCAGGGTCGATCCACTGCTGGATGAAGGTCTCCCCAAGTTGACTTCAAATAGATCGGTCCTTTGCTCGTTGATGCCATGTGATGCTGCCATGCTTCCTGATTTCATCCATCCAGCGTACCTTCGGTCTTCTTCTAGGCCTCTTTATGCCTCTTGGGTACCATTGGATTTCGGATGTCCATCGGGAGTCTAACATTCTGGCTACGTGTCCGTAATATATTTATATACATATGTATATATACCATTTCGCTTTAAACTAAAAACAAATCAGTTTTACAAGACTTTATCTGAGAAAGAGTATCAAATTACATTACTATGAGCACTTGGAAAAAAATAAACTAGTACCCAAAAATAGTTCCCCATAAATAAAATGAACTTTTTAGTCCAATGACGGGCATAAATGATACACGTTATTTTTTTTATAAAATAGTTCACCTAATAAACATCTTTCGTCATTTGTTTAAAAGTATTATTATAAGTGATTTTTTTTTCAGTTCAATCAAGGTACAAAATAAAACCATAAATTTTATTCCTACTTTTTCCTAACAAAAACAAAGGCTTTTTTATACTTTCTACGCTCTTAAATTTCCAAAACGTTTTTAACGTGTTATCCATTTCCATATTGTGCATATTTGCAAAAGAGATTAAATGAAATTCTATTTATTTGAATGGAAACATGCAGGATAAGTATTTGACGTACGCACTCGTCATATATTAGAGCTCTCCCCATTGGGGTTTTGTTTGACATTTTAATTTGATGCACATTCCATGTTGAATTCTTTAGATAAGTACTTGTTATGTGAAGAAGAAATCGTTTTCCCTTTTTGGTTTTTGGTCGAATGTCATGTCAATAATGTTTCTATCTAATAAAATTTAGGCCTATATAGAAAAAATGTCGTATTTATTGAAAAATTAAAGTATCTTGTTCTCATCGAAATCTCAAAAGTGTTTTTTTTTTAATTTGTTAAAATGGTAAAAAGTATGTCATGTGCGATCCACAGTTTAAGAAAAACTGACATTGTAACATCTGTCATGCCTATTCCAGATGGCTTTAGCTGAAAATGGAGAACAAATGAATTTTTTATACTTTTCTGCGATGCTAACGCTTAAAATTGAAGAATTACGCCAGAAAGACTTCTCAAACGAGAAGTTTCTTTTATCGTTTGACAACATGGGCAGAAATTCCTTTCAGCAAAATTTATGAAGTTTCATCATTTTTCAATCGCTTTCCAGGGATGTCATTTTTATTTACTTTCCTGACAACATATTATTTTTTTGTAGAAAGCATTTAAATTTTTCCGTTTTTTTTTTTAAATATTGGCGGTATTTACTAACATTAAATATTAGCTGTGTTTATTAAGTGACTCGCGCACCTATCAAAGAGTTTCGGTTTCTAAATTATTTCAATTCAATTCAGAGAAGTCAGATATAATCCGGTACTTAAAATATTTAAAATACCTTACGCTAAGGACTTTTTAACAGTACTTGACTGTTATTACCAATTATAGTCGTAGGTTGGTTAAAGTGTTCATCTGGTAACATTCCACTTTATGTAACGGTAATAATCTAACGGTATACCCCTACCGTTTTCACCTCATGATCAGGGGAGCACAAACCTTGAAACCGGTAGGGTTATACCGTTACATAAAGTGGAATAAACAGTGTTTAATAAAACAAATTGCAATAACTTAAAATCAGTGTTTTGATATTTATTGAAATAGTAAAAATGTTTCTTTTGTAACAACAATGAATCAAGTCATAAAAACCAGATGATAAAAATCCTGTGCTCTTCTAAATGAGAAATTAAATTCTGGTAGGTATCTGCAACAACAAACATTACAGTTCTGGACCGAATGTATTATATTTATCATCATTCTCATAAATTTAGTCTGAATCAGTTCAAAGTTCCTCACTGTGCTGTGTGTTTTTCATCCATCAAACTGCTTGATGTTATACGTTTATATTGTTGGAAAATATACTATTTGTCTTTGGCAGCCTCCACTTCAACTTCTGTGGCTTGGTTGATAAAAAGTCTGTCATATAACCCAGAAATCGTGGGTGCAATTGCTCTTGGTACCCATATTTTTAAAAACTGTTTCTAGTCTGGTTTTCATTTCAGGCTTGTTTAAAACTCTTCTAATTGGTTGAAAGAGATTGTCACATGATAATAAACCCGCCAGGTTCTATTTTATTTCTTGTATCGCGCTTTCATTGTATACAGTGTGACTTCGTTGGTAAGATGCCTGTCTGTTGACTTGGAGGTTGCGTGTGCGATTCCTACTAGAACCCAATCAAATAAAATATTTTTTGTCTGGTTTTCACTTAAAGCCTCATAAACACCTTTCTGGTTGGTTGGAAGACATTACCACATGGCAATAATCCAACAAGGCTTTACTGTATACAAAGAAAGTGTTAAATATGATATGCTCAGGCGCTGCTATAGGTGCCAGACCTGATTTTTTTAAATATTAGTGGGTTTATGTCTCGAGTTATAGCGCTCTTGAGGAGAGTTTGTTCTCTAAACGGCGCTATATAAAATTGTCCTTTGAAAAAAAGGAACATGGTAAGTAGATTGGTGATTGCCATGTGGCAAGTTCTTCAAACCAATTGTATATTTTAGTGGCATGAAGGGAAAACCAGACTGGAACTCTGTTTTTATTTTTATTTTTTAAAATCTGGTTTGAAATGGAGATCGAACCTGAAACCTCCAGTCTAGAAGACAGTCGTCTTACAAACTAAGCCACGTAGGTTGTACTGTGTGCAACGCCAGTGTAATACAATACACTAGAGCGCATGCTTTTCCTCTATGGTGTAACATACTTTCAACTATGTCCCATAGTTCATATTAATTTTATACCAAACTAGCTGTACCCGGCCACGCGTTGCTGTGGCTCAGTCTGGTTAAATGGAAAATAAAGAAAAGAGAAAGCACACGTTTCTAATATGTTTAATTTCACAATGCTTGTGGGTATACAATATTTTTTATGTCTTTCAGCCACTCTCAGTCTGTCGCGTTTATTGCCGTGCTCGCAAATGATCGCATCACTCCAAGAGGTCAATTCACGATATGATTTGAATTCAAATGAAAGATCGATTGCACTGAAAAAGAAGAAAGAAAGTTATAACAAAAACATATAAAATTGCGAAACATTAAAAAAGGAACTGAATAATATTGTTAAGTTCGTAAACGTCTTTGTTCTTGGCGGCAACAATAGCTCGTTCACTCAGCCAATCGTGATTCTTATAATTGATTTGAATATTGGTAAATACTTTTTCAACCAATTCTTCTTTTGATGTCACAATCACTGATACAGCAGTATTTTCGCAAACGCGTCATTTTGACATAACGTGAAGAAAGCATTTAACGTTGTAGCCGGTGGATTCAGGGCTATTTGTTGCACATTTGCAGCTCTGAAATAAACGCGTTGTCCATTTTCTAGATGTACTGCTAAGTGAACAACAGCTGGACTTCGTTCATGTATGGGAAATGAAAGATTTCGCCATACAGCTTCATTGCTGCTTATGTATCTTCCAGCCTGATACTGTGCGATTTCATCGATATGTATGACCGCATTCCCATCCCGCATTCTGGTTGCACGCCAAAAACTACCATGTAGCTGCCTTTATTCACGTATTGTACTTACAAATGTATTTGATCGATTTAACGGGGTTACAGTATTCCACGTTTATGTGCGCTTTGTATGTTTTTGATAGCAAAAGCGAATATGCAATAACCCAATGGTTGTCTACTTTGATGTCACCATTTCACATTTGTATGGTTGCTAATTTCCCGCCATCTTATGTTGATCTTCTTCTTTATAAAGGATATCCATCGTTTCCTGTAACCGTGTTGGATACTAATGCTCGAGGATATCGCTTAGATCATTTTCCGTCTATCATGCATGGTGAATTTGGATTCAGTGTACCGCAAGGTCCATGTATCATATATTTCGTCACAACTTCATGCAAATCCTTATCGACGTCGGCATCGGGTATTTCAGCGCACATTACATTGTCGATTTCGTTTGAAGTGATTTTGTTATAGAGCCAGATTAGTACTATATGTGCATGTGGCCATCCTCTCTTTTGCTATTCCACTGAGTATATCCAGCAGCGCACAGACTGAAACACTTCATGTTTTACCATGAGCTGTTGTATATCGTCCCAAGCTGAATTGCATGTGAATGTAGTGAATAGGTCTGGACACCCGTAGTGACGAACATACGCAATTGCATATTGAGCATACTCATGCATATGACGTGGACTGCCTGTATATGAAGATGGCCAAATCGTTAGTCTTCAAACGTTAGTTGTATTACCGTCATTTACAACTGTATCTCGCAAATGAACGTATTCTTCAGAGCGAAGCTTGGTCTGATTCAAACGAATGAATATAAAACTAATTAAAAAATCTCCATTTCTATATACGATTTGATATATTTTGAAATATAAACGTATAGATAAAATTAAATTCTATATAAAAAAGATACTTTTGATATTCCTAATGACCTATTTCAGCCACTATCAGCCTGTCGCGTACATTCTGTTGAGAACGAACCACTTCTGAATCTGCAGAACGCGATCGCCGTGCTCGCAACCGTGCATCCTCAAGTCTGGCTACACGTCGTTCTGCTGCTTCCTCGAAATTGTGAAACATTAAGTTATGAGACAGTGAAATTCATCCTGGGGTCATATCAACCTGCACCTTTCCGTTCCCAATTTCCAGCAATTGATGTGAGAATATCTCAGCTGATCGATCGTTTTGCAGCTGGACACGCATTTGTCAAATATTTGTCCAATAGGAGTATTGTTAAGGAAATACAGAGATAATTGGAACGAATTAAATGTTAAGCAAAGAGAGAGATTATTGGAATTAATTAAATGTTAAGGAAAGACATTGCAAACTACGCACGAATTAAATTTGGATGTGACATGTTTGGACGCGTCATTAATGAACAATAAATATAGATTCTAATAAATAGCAAGTTATTTAGGTAAATACATTAAAAAAAACAACAATGATGACAAATTAATACATCTTGTTACAAATAAGCAAAAATTTGTCAGTTCGTTTAAAATAAATATGACGTTTGTCAAAAATGTACATACCAGCATCACGTTGTCTCTGTGAAGCAAATAATCGCGTCACTCCAAGAGATCAATTCACGATATGATTTGAATTTAAACGAAAATCAATCAACACAATTAAATTTTATCGCTAATTGAACAGAAAAATAAAAAAATAAGTTTAAAAAACTAAGTGAAAAAGATAATCTTAGAGGTAGGTATGTTAACAACGCACATTATGAAATGAAAATGGCGGATAAATTAGCGCAGATATTTATTATTGTTTATTATAAAAAATAAAAAAAAATAGTTTTTTCATCGAATTAAAAGAGACTTTCTTGAATTAAATTCCACAGAACCATTTCCTAATCCTAAAAAAAATCGTTAACAAATCGAAAAAAAGCAATGCATAAAATCAACTTTTCCTAGGAACTTAGAAGTTTCACTCTACCACGCGAGAGTATCACGCATCTGTTTTTTTATACATATAAGTTATATTTATTTTAGCGATCCTCGATCTTTTTATACATGTAAGTTATATTTATTTTAGATCTCTTTATACATATAAGCTATATTTGTTTTAGCGATTATATTTATTTTAACGATACTCAAAATATTTCAAAACAAATAAAATTTTAGTTGGGTATTTTTTACAAATTTAGTATTAGTTCTGCCAAATATATTTCCTGCGCTTGCGCTATAAAGTCTAGACTCAGCCATATTAAGATTTTCTCAAGCTGCTATGACACAATGGAACTTATCCTTATTAACACAAATTTTATTTTGACGTATCTTGGATTCTAACCTAATTTATCGTAGAATTATTATTCAACAGGAAATATTTATTATCAAACATAAAATAATTTTATATTTTATGTATATAGACTAAATCATTGAATATCAAATATTAATTACTAAACCTCGAAAATGCAATATGCTCAACTGTCATAATATTTTGACAGTTGATATTCAATATTTGATATCTTTGTCCCCGACAGGTTCGCCTAGGTAATGTTTTCTGATTTAAAATTTTTATTATATACACTGATATATATATATAAATAAAAATCAAAAAACATTTCCGTTGACGAATATTAACTTTACTCAAAATTTCAAAGCGATCGGTAGAGAACTTCCGGAGATTAGCTAGCAATAATTAACGAACATTTACATTTTTATTTATATAGATAATAAAACCCTTCCTTAAATATTAATTTTCAAAATAATAAAAGTAAAAAATTGACTTGAATAATATTTTTCTCTCTCAATATTATGTCAATTTATTTTCACTAGCAATCGACAGGGTTAATTAAAAACGCCATTCGTAGCTTTCCATTATCTTAGACATTTGTTTGTCAAGAAAAGTTAAAAAATGTTCCGAGACAATAATTTAATTATCGCATTAAACCAATTTTAAGGGGCGGAACAAATGCTGAAAGATGAGGAAGGGAAGATGTAAATAAATTTGAAAACGTACGAAAAATATTTTCGGTGGGAAAAAGGGGAAGGTATTTTTTAAATATTGTTTATATAATATAGATATTGAAAATTAACCCATAAGAAAATGTTCAATTTTATCTTATGCGATAGAAGTCAATTTTATCTTAAACGACAGTGTTTTTCAGTGATGGTTGCGTTTTTGCTAATTTAAACTTATTTTAATTAAAGGAATTTTCTTTCTTATAAATTAAAATTAAATAATTTACTCTCGTCATCATAAAGGTAAGCACTGAAATTATGACTTTGAATGTTTACATTTGTTTTGTTATAAATTGTGCTATTAGTATATGTATAGGTTTTCCGGAAAGTTATTTCGTATGTTTGGATCAAATTTAAACGCAAATTGCACCAAATGCTCGTGGATTTCAATATTTTCAGTATCTAAGCAATGTCTCGTGACGTAAAACGCTGGTTATTCTCGATCGAAGTCTTGATTTGGTCATCCCCAGTGGTAATCGGCCTACATAGCGGATACCTCTTCAAGGGTTGTATCACCATTACGGATGTTAAACCACATTTGACACAACTATTATACTTATTGCATCGTTGCGATATATTGTACATATCTTTTTTTTGTTAGATTTATGTTTCTCTTTGCGGTAGTAAAAAAGCATTATTAACCGAAGAAACAACTTATCTTCAAAATACTACAAAAGCAATTTGTGTAAACAATGACCGAAAATGTGTATAACAACCTTTCATATAGATGTACGAGGCGTGATAAAAAAATAACGAGATTATTTTTTATTTCACGGGCTGTTTGTTTTTAATTGAGCTCATCTTCCTCACGTTAGCGACACGGTCTGTGATGTACATTTAAATTTTCAGCCATAATGGATTGGCAGTTTGTGTTTGACAGGTAAGTATTTACGACGCATTTTGGCACGTTTGTGGTTTTTTTATTTTTAAAGTGAGTGGACAAAGATTTTTTGAAGTTTTATACCGTTTGCATGAGACAATCCAAAGACAGTAACCAGAATCGTGGGCAAACAACTCCCGAATTTTGCACCAAGATAATGCACCGGCTCACTTTTCACTGCTAATTCGTGAAATTTTGGCCAAAACCATCTCCGCCGTGATGCCGTAGCCACCGTATTTACTAGTTATGCACCCTGCGACTTTTTCCTGTTCCCGAAGAGGAAGAGGACATTAAAACGACAACGTTTTGTGACCATAGAGGAGATAAATGCAAAATCGCTAGGTGAGGAAAACGTCTTCTTCTTCATCTTATTTTAGGCCTGTTGGCCTGTTATGGCCCTGCATCATTGTTTGCCTCTTGCGACGTCGACTGCCAGCTGTCTTTCCATCTTTTGGGAGGTCGTCCTGGAGGTCTGCTTGCTTGGGGGATACTGTCCCTGGCCATTCTTACAGCTCCTAAGAAAAAGTCCTTTTCACAAATGTTTTTCGGATTGAAAAAAAAACGCAAAAGTGTGTTTTGTCTTTTGCGGACTACTTTAAATGGGAAAATATTAATATTTATGATTTAATAAATACTTTTTGATGAAAATTGAAATTATCGTTCTTTTTTATCACACCATGTACATTCAACATGTTTGAAACGAAGTAAGCAATGAATTTTTTTTCTTAACGATATTTATCCGAAAAATACGAAACTTCTTTCTGAACAACACGTTACTTTGTTTTATGTTATTTTA
The DNA here is from genome assembly GCA_949825065.1 of Odontocerum albicorne. Lineage (NCBI taxonomy): Eukaryota > Metazoa > Arthropoda > Insecta > Trichoptera > Odontoceridae > Odontocerum > Odontocerum albicorne. The sequence continues at coordinate 14,404,105 of OX463850.1, forward strand.
TTGACTTATTGTTTTCTTTCCTGTAATTTTTCTTTTTATGGACAAAATATTAAAATGTAATTTATTCATAATTTTTTTACTGATTTACTATCCACAACACAACATTAACATAGTTGCAATGGAAAGATAAACCGAAGTATCTTATAATTACATAACAATGAAAAAGCTCACAATTTTGAAGGTATAAAGAATCACTAGTTGCCTGTGACAAAATGGTCTAATTTCATCACAAATTTTATATATTTTTCCTAAATACTTAAACATGCAACTCAAAAATTCATACCCTGCATTCACATTCTTCCTTAGACATAATTAAATCTTAAGTTATCTCATATACAAATCTAACCGTATCTTGATCTTTCTTTTTTTTTAAATAAATATTAACGAAACACGCTAAATATGAAAAATTCATTTTTACTTATTTTACTAGTTACATCCTGTTTGATAAGAGCGTGTACGGCAAAACCCGAAAAACTATTTGGGATAAGGCATTAAAGAAAAATACACACATACTACATGATATAAACCGTGATGCTTTATTATTAATAAGTTGTCCAGTCGTCTCCAATAGTAATAATTGCCCGGCATCTCCGAGGCATACTTTCTACTAATTTTATAGCATAATCTAGGGGCAATTACTTCCATATAAGTCGAATATGTCGAAATAACTGCTTGATGTTCCAGATCTTTTTCCCTCGGAGTTTGAACTTTATGAGTACCCAAACATTTTCTATGGGATTTGCATCTGGTGACTGAGACGCCCAATCCATTACCTCAACGTCATTTTCCCGTTTCCACGCAGTACAAAGATAACTCCGATGTTTTGAGTCATTGTCTTCTTGCAGTAGCCAATTTTTATTTTTTTCTTATAAACCACCTTTAGGCAGATGGTAATAAAGCCATCTGATATATTTTAACCATTTTGACAGCGTTCAAAAATTTTGTGAAGACGTGCCAAGTGCCAAATCCCTGCTTTGAGAAACAGTGTCCCAGACGTGGACTTTTACCGGATGTTTAATGGTCCGCTGAATGAGTCTATTGGTGCGGGTACACCAGGTATGATTAATGGAAGAACGTGCTAAAAAAAAGCTTCGTCCAAAAAAATTACGTTGTCCCAATCGCGGTTCAAATTTTCTTTCGCCCAAGTGAGTCTTTTTCGACATGTTTTTCGGATAGTAGTGGTTTCTTCACCGTGCTTCGAAATTTCACTCCATGAGCTAGTAAACGTCTTCTTATAGTGTCACATGACACAATTAGACCCTTTTCACGCAAAACCGCCTATCCGCTACGCAATGATATACGAGGATTCTTCTCAAACACCCGTAAAATCACTCTGTCCTTTTTCGTCGTTTTCTGTGCAGTGCCACGATCTGGTAGGTCATCGACGTTGTTTACGTCGGAATAGCGTTTCACCCACTTACTTACAAATGTGTTCGACTTTCTCATGTATTTAGCAGCGGCTCCGTACGACATTTTCGGTCCTTTCGGATGTGTACACAGAAACACGGTTTCGTAACGTGATGCGTACGCGGCACTCATGGTGAAATATGTTCTTGTGTAACCAAGGTCGAACGACAACTGAGTTTTTCTATACAAAGCATCTTTGGGGAAGGATTCTGCTATCTGCTCGCGTTTGAATCTACCCTCTAACGGTAGGAAAGGAAAAAATGTAGCCATACATGCTCTTGTCAAACAGACTGTGTAATATGAATAGTTAGTTTTTACTTCATATATAATATCACGCACTATCCTTATTGGGTAAGACAGAGAATACAGGTCTTTACTCTGTTCAATCCATGCATACAGTTTTCGCATTTCCACATTCACATGTCTCATTACACATGCTCTCCTGTTTCTTATACTTTTTACATTTTCCTAAGTGATATTTTTTCCAACTTTATTCTTTCATTCTTTCCTCGGTCTACCTCAGTGAAAGAAATCGATATAAAACAAATTTTCTTATGTCGATATTGTTATTTTTTTTTTCAATAATTTTGAATCATGAATATAAATTATTTTGAATATGATAAAATATTAGTTTTCTATTTAGAAAGTTAAACTGAAAAGAAATTTGTCTAAAACGTGAAGAAAAAATTGAAAAAAAAGTATAGACTTCATTATTATTAATATGAATTCAAAACTTTGAAAAAAGATTTAATAAATCAAAACGGAATGAAAAGAATTGCCGCTCTAATATTTAAAGCTATTCAAAGTAGTAGAAAGGAAGGAACAAACTGGATAAATTTTCAAGCTTCGTAGTTAAAAAGTACATAAAGCTTGATAATAAACTGTCACGCCATTTTCCATGTACGAGTATTTTACGTACTTCACAAAAGAAGAATTAAACATAGGTCAATAATTTTTTAGTTTATGTTTGCAAAACGGCCATGAATATTTTTCGAATATTTTTTAGTTTTAAATACAATTATGACGTCCTTTTCGTGTCCTAGACGCCTAGCTCCCAACCTGAAGGTTACGGGTTCGATTCCCGTTGGAATCCAGTTTATTTTTAAAAACGATTGCAGTCTGGTTTTAAGCTAGGCTGTCCTGTAATATAATGTGAGTGTAAATATTTTTATTATGTATGTAATGGTTAAAATTTTGATCTGAAAACTAAACTATTTAAAAAAAAATAACCATCTAGAAAAAATTAAACGTTTAAAAAATACCTAGGCTAGATACAAATTCCATCATAACGCATTTTATATCATAATTGTTCGATTTTCTTTTAGTTTAACTTTGTTTTTTGCATAAAATACAAATAAATTATTTATCGGTTTTTTGTAGCGACAACTTGTTTTTTTTTGTTCATAAATTACAAATAAAATATTTATTAGTTCTCACATATAAAAATACATACTATCCCACCATTTTCCTATTGAGGCAGGCAGAGAGGATAGAGCACCATTTTTTCCTACCTCGACAAACATCCTTTGCCTCTTCTACAAGCGTCAATTTCTAATACAATTCCTACGATATCTCAATTGTTGTTAGTTCGTGGTAATAACAACTCAGTTTTTTTTAAATAAAATATAAACAAAATATTAAACGACTCTCATTTTTAGGACTTCTTGTACTATCCTAGGTAAAGGTATTCCAGCATCATAATCATAGAACGTTTCCAGGAGATTCTATTGGGAGGTCTGTTCGCCTGAAAGCCTCTCCTCCGGTGCACGCAACCACTCTCGATTTTGAATAAGGCTCACTCCATTTGATTAAGCGACCACTATCACGCGGCCGTTATTAATAGAGAAATTCATTCCTACAAGCATACTGTAATTCGTGTTATTATTCAGGAACCTAAAAAATAAAATAGAAAACTTTTATTTATTTGATGTCATAAAGGCCCACTTGCCGTGACATTAGTACCCTTTGTTAACGGTGTCAATGAATAAGACGGTATCATTTTAATTATCATTCATAAACTTTATAATTTTTACATCTTAGATTAGTTGGGTGATCTTAGATAAACTTTATAATTTTTACATCTTAGATTAGTTGGGTGATCTTAGATAAACTTTATAATTTTTACATCTTAGATTAGACAGTGATAATGCATCCACAAGTGTAGTAGCCATTTGATTTCCATCAGAAAAATACAATACAATGTCGAAAAATCGATCTTAGATTAATATCAGATTATCATTAATATCATCTAACTTTCCGAAAATTATAAACCCAAGAGATTAAAATAATTATATACACCAACGTCATATGCTGATGAAGAAGTATAACTCTTATTTGACGACCTGTTAAACGTTATATGTAATTTTACCATTGTAATGTTCGACTTTAATGCGAACATTCAACAGAAAATCCAAAGTGATGGGAAAATCCACAATTAAATTCAACGACCAAAAGCTGCTTTGATAAAAACTTTTTTCTTTAAGGTTCTGAATCTTAAATATACCTGGGATACTCCCGAAATGAAATAAGTTTCATCCTTACAAATAAAAAACCAAATTCAAGATATTTCAGTTTTGAATAGATTTTCTACGGGTACGAATCATCGACTGTGTACATTTTTTTTTCGATTTAATGGACTGTATGATGGCTGGTTGTAGTCTGTTGTAAGGAAAAATACTTACCAAGGATGGATGTCTCGTCCTTGCGAATCCTTTAAGCACTCATTGTATTATTTTTGATTGACGACAATTTTAGACTTTGAAAGCGTAAAAAATAACATACGTTGACGTATAGACTGCTCGAACTTGTGATTAGAGCTGGTAAAATTAAACGATAATAGCTGCTCAAGTCCCTTCAAGATTCACCAATAATAACGATGGTGGACACGATCGTCCATCAATAAGAGGATAAGATGGGTCAATGGACCGGTATTGATGTATTATACTATGAAAGCGTGTCAATGGATTCGTTGGCGCTCTAAAATGGCATAAGATCTGAAAACAGGCTGCAACGGATTCAAAATAGAAAAAAAATCGAGATATTTACTGGAGGTCTATATCGGGATGTGAATTGACCCATGCTTGTGATAACATATATTTTATTAAAGCTCGAAGTTCTATTCTTCATGAATATTCATCATTCTTGGAGTTTTCTGATTGCGTTAATAATGAATATTAATCATTGCTTATTTAGCATACATTTGCGTACCATTTTGAAAATTATCTGTATCGTAGTCGAATACTGTAACTTCACATACTCGTATGGTAAGAATAAGTTTGATCTCTATACTAAAGAACAATGATTGAGTTAAATTAATTAAAATCACCTGTTATAATAAACGGCTCCACTATTATAATTTTAAAATGTAACTTAATAATAACGTTATTAAGTTACATTTCTTAAGATTAAAAAAAAAACATGTACGAGTATATAGCTTACATATGCAAGTAAAATCCATACAAAGCTTTAAAATATTATATATATATATATAGAAGTATAGAGCCAGAAATAATTGTTTTGCCAAAACATTTACGAAGAAAGCTCAATATGCCTTCTTTATAAACATTTTATGAAATGTTGAAGACATCAATATTCGAAGCTCCGTTTAAAAAGGACTGCCCACTAAACGAAGGAAGAGCACTTGGCAAAATAGTTAGTTTAACTTAATAATGCTAAGCAAAGAAGATTTTAGAAGGCCTCTATATCATTACCTATACCTATACCCCAGTCCATTCAATATATTTTGGAAATTACTTTAAATATCTTTGAAGAATGGTAGTATTTACGTGAAAAAATAATGAAAAGAGTCTAATAAATGTTGTAGAAATAAGTGCATTGAGAATATACATGTATGTATGTAGCGTGACGATGTATGAAATATTGTATAGCGGAATGAAGTTATTAAGGATGAAAACTAAGGACTGTTTCTTAGAAATGTGAAAAATTGGGGATATGTACGAATGTACTTCTAATATAATTCAAAGATCATTAATCTTTGTACGGTTTAATTGTAATATTTTCTTCTCATAGATTCGTAAGGGAAGACATGTATCAGATTTATTATAAAAAATGGAAATGGTTGTTTTTGTAATATCATATCTTCAAACGCAAAGAAGTGTAACTCTTTGTCAGGAAAAGGGAAGAATTTTTAGAGGTCTCCACATGGGCATGTTAGTAAATGATTAATGCGAATTTCGAGCGTGTGATGAGGAAATGTTGGACATGATTTTGATGTGGTTGTTGAGTACTCGTATGATGCGGTTGGAGTTGTGTATGTACTCTAAGGCTGAAATGTAGAGTATACAAGTTTCAGCTGGGTGTTTTAGAATTTAGGGCTAATTTAAGAAATTTCTGTTAAAGTCCTGCCACTTGCCTGGTCAAGTTATCTAATTCTACAAAAATCGTGTTTTTTGTAATGTTATTTAATTGTACTTTTCAGTTTGCTTTTTTAAAAATATTTTAGTTTTAAACGTTTCATTGTGAATAGTAAAACAAATATGTGTAGTTTTTAAATTACACAATTTTATAATTATCTATTTTTGCATATATTAGGTGTTAACATAAGTTGTGTCCATTTTTTTCTAATTTAAAAATGAGCACCAAAAGTAAAACAAAATGGTAAAGGTCATTCGAAAGAAAATTTTCTATTATTTTTCTCTATTATTTTATTTGATTACAATCCTTCTAATGGAATGTCAAGTAGACGAAAGTGAGCATTTTCGACACGTCCTGTTCGCGTTCAATCGAGGGATCAAAGCTGCTCCCGATACTTGCGAAGTGTACGGTGAAGATGCTATGAATGAAAGGACAGCTCGTCGATGGTTTTTGCGTTTCAAAGACGGTAATTTCGACCTGAAAGACATGGAGCGTTCCGGACAACTCCGTGGACTCCGATGAGGACCGCTTAAACCATATTATTCACAAAGATCCCCTTCAAATATTTTTTATCACCATTTTTTTTTCATCACCATTTTCAAACCATTTTTCATCACCAGTAATGATGCGGTAAAGGAACCTTTGCTTGTGGCAATGCGTAGTTCGATGACGCGCGAGCAAACCAGCAGAAATTGTCGAACGTTGATTTTTGTTGTTTTCCCTCAAAACATGTGGAACCCAAGCGCCGAACTTCTGGGCTTTTCCAATGGATTTAAGATAGCGGTATACGGTCATGTGACTACAATTCATCTGCTCAGCCAATTCGGCAGTGGTTTGAAGGGTATCTTCATGAATAATATTATTTTACTTTTGGTGCTCATTTTTAAATTGGAAAAAAAAACGGACACAACTTATGTTAAGACCTAATACAATTAATAAATTGTTAGCCCTTTTTCTAACATTTCAAATCTACGCTTTATTGAATAGGTATTGAAATAAAATAAAATTAAATGTACGTTAATTTAGGTAATCCGTCTTAATATGAAAAAAAACGTCGCGTGAAAAAAAATCAAAAAAATATTATGTAAAACACTTAAAAAAATTATAAGACACTTATCTTTGGTATGATGCCTTAAGTATTGTCACTAAAAATATATAGTTAAATAATAATTTTCCTCAGCATAATATCATACAATATAATCTCCATTTGAAAAATTAAATCGAGCGGTTCAAGCGGTTTTAGAAATAAAGCGAAACAAGTACACATATTAAAGAAAAGAGGAGGCGGTTAAGCTGTCGACGCTTACATCGGTTTAGGTACTGTCATAACATTTAGGTAATGTAATTACTCCACTGTTTTTGGTCTGTAAATCCAATAGACTTTATCTTTATTTTTATTTAGACTTAAAATTTGACACTGTTTATCCAATTGGTATCAAAGGTCGTTTTTAAGAAGAAGAATTGAATAAGAAATCTTGAATTGTTTGGTCACAAGATAATGGCTTTCGGAAGACTTGTAAAATCATATGTTGTTAAGTAATGGAAAGCGAGGAAGAGATGAACTGAATATATAGTTGTTAGTGATTTTAACAAAGGGAAAGAGTATCATTTGGTAGAGATTGTGAATAGTTTTAAATTATTGGATAGGATATCATCATTACCATCAATATCAAGGTTGCTATCCAATAATGATACTTCGGTATTTGCTAAACACCTGATCGAATAAAAGCATTGGAGTAGTTTTAATATTACAAAGAGTCTTGAAATCGTACACAATCATTCGAAAACGATTAAATAAGTCTCATAGAAAAATGAAAAATTAATTTAATAACAAATCTTGAAAATTAAAATTCATGAAAATATGTTATTGAAGAGTGTAGCCGAAGATACATAACATTGTCTTCAGTCCCATTAATCGGGATTTCGGGTTAAGAATCGCTTGAGTAGGCACGGAACTCGTGGTTTGCCATCGTAAAAGTTTGTAAAACGCGGGCTTAGGGAACAGGCAATAACACTCGCACACGTTTAACGCGTGTGAGTCTTGCTATCAGACGACTTCTTGTACCAAACAAGACCCTTTTTTCTGTTTATTTTATGGTTTCGTCGCGAATCGAACCCCCTGGATGAATGTCAAATAGCTTACTAAGCCACGGAGGTCACTGGGGCAAATTGAAGTCGTATGTACTTGCTAGTAGCTTTTATAAAATTGACTATATCTAGAGGCAGATCGAGTAAAGAGTGGAAGGAGATGTACGAGTAATACGTGGAGAAACTTTAAATAGTGGAAAGGTAAAAAGTAAGAGAAAAAGAAAAGCATGTGTGAAGAGATATATGGATGACGACGAGACTAAAGCTGTGTGCATGGATAAATGACGTTGGTGGATCTATCCTCTCTGCTTACTCCAAAGGGGACATAGCGTGATAGGTATGTATGTGAGTATATCCAACATTTAATTTTTATACTTACGTGCTATGACTCTATGCTCTTTTTAGGGTAGGCATAAATAGGGTGATAGTATCTATGCGTACATATTTTTTGAATAAATTTTTTTATTGATGTGAAATTATAAGTTGTTTCATTTTGATATAACTTTTAATAGTATTCCAGCCTAAAGGTCTAGAATTCTTATAGTTTTCTACGAAGGGGTTTATGCCAGAAAGGAGAATCAGAAAAGAGCGTGTAATTGATCTTTATACCTGGAAATCAATTCTCGAGAGGCCTTTGTCAAGCGATCGTGCGCCAAGCGGTATGAATGAACAGATTTGAGCATTTGAAAGAGGAGACTGGTGCGAACGCTGTGGAAAATGAAAATTTGTTGCGTGGAACACAAAGTAAATACACCTTTACTAGTTGGTGTTCAGTCATGCGCAAAAAGGGTACAATGTGGGTTTGTCTGCATCACCTGGCACCATATATGACTAGCACAAAATGTACTCATTATTCTTTCTGTGAGTTTTAATATTTTTTTCATTCGTATGGTAGTCGTACCTTTCAACATACATGTTCTAGTGATTCGTATATGGTATATTATAGAGCTTAGTTGGGATACAAGCTTGTTTTTGACCCTATAAATCGGGTTTTCGGGTTTACAACCACTGAAATAGGCATGTGATTTGAGGTTTGTCATCGCATAGGAAATATTACCGCACGTGAAAAGGTAACGAGCTTATTTACCATACTAGGCACTTTGTTATTTTTTTTTTCGGGTTACTTCGGGAATTCAAGCGTTTTACGAATTAGGCCACTGAGGTGGTTGGTTGGTTTGTTTTCTTCATTTAAATGACACGTGATTTAGTAGGTTTTAGTGCATCTTTTATTCGACTTCAAATCAGATTACAGTTAATCGACATAGATTCGGACGTATTGAAGAGCATGGCCGGAAGACAACATTGTTTTCGGCCTTATTAATCGATTTTTTGGGTTTAGAGCCACTGGAGTAGGCACGTTACTTGCGATTCGTTATCTCACGTTCGTGTTGAAATACAACCCCGGACGTGAAGAGACAAATCCAAAAGCACGAGACTCAAGTCTAGAGCGTTAGCAATAAGTCTAGCATATGCGACTTTTTTTTATTAGACACACTCTTTTAGCAGACTGAGAACCTTTCTTTTTTGGATACCATTGGGAATCGAACCCGAAACCCCTGGGTGCAAATCAATCGTCTTTTCAACTAGTCCACGTAGATGCGTTTTAATGTACGTGTACGTGTAAATAAAATTAAATGAAAACATGAAAAAAAAATCCTTCGTTTGTGTTGAGGTGTAAACCCTGCTTTAGACTATATTTTAAAAGTTCGTCTATTAAGAACTTTGGTTCTCAAATCTTTGCTTAATTGTAGGTCATAAAAACTTTTTATGGGTATCATTGTAGTTTGTTGAACGATCCACCAGATGTGAAAATGATCAACGTATGAATGATATACACCAGTGTTCCCCAACCTTTTTAGACCTGTGGACCTGTAAAAAAAGGAAATTTTTTCGCGGACCACTAATACTGAAATAAAAATGGTTTTTTTATTTAATATTTTTTTAATCTTATATTGTGACAGATGGACATATGTAACTATAATTAACAAATATACATATAACAGTTAAACAATTTTAATTGTGACATTGTCTGATACAATTAAAATTTAACAAAAACAATGGGGGTTTTTTCAACAAACTAATGCGAAACCTGCTGTTGCATCTTTGCTAATATATTGGACATTCTTGGCTGCAGTGCTGTCTCGGACATTATTTTACTTGTATGTACACTCTCACCATTCCATTCCAAAATGAAAACAATTATATATTATAAAATTCTTAGAAATATATTTAGGTAGGGTTTTGCATCCGAGTTCACTATCCAAGAGCAAATATTTCCGTTCTCCCTTAGCGTATCTGAGAAGATTTATGACTGCCCATTCTGAGAAAACCAGCGACCACCGTGTCGCATTATCATACAAATTATATTTATTTAACAATTACTAAAAATACAAGTCAACGTGCAAGCGAAAAAATCCTATATTTAATATTTTTGCATGGCGAATTTCTTGAAATTTGACATACTGTTTGCGGCCCGGCGGAAAGTCTCTGCGGCCCGGCACCGGGCCGCGGACCACCGGTTGGGGAACACTGATATACACCATCATGCGGTTTCCCAGTAGGGGTAGGGAGAGCACCAAACTTTCGCTTCTTTCACATCCATACATCACATATAACTCTTTTGGTTTCTCCTACTTTTAACCTTACATTCATTAATTTGGTCCAATGCTTCCTAATCACGTTCGTGTTGTAATTTGTTTTGTCAGCCTTTCATAACACATTGGTTGCATATGTTCGAACCAACTCTTTTTCATTATACTTATTACATCAGTTACTAGTTTACATTTATTCTTAATAACTTTCTTCCGAATTCTGTCATAAATTGTCACGTCAGAAATTATTTTCAATATGTACATTTCTAAATCATTTATTTATTTATCAATTTATGAAAATATATTACTGACGTGGCGTCCATAGATGCTGTGGAAGCGTCGCATCCCCTAATGGTTGAACGTTGTTTACGCAAAAAAGCAATATTCGGTTATTTTTAACTTTTTAGCGTACAATATAATATTAAAAATCCTGATTTTTAGCTAATGTTTTATTATTTTTATATCATAACGTTTAACAAGCACCGGCGTATTATGAATATCAACAGCAACCCTCAACTCAAAATCAAGCCACGCCACTGGTATGTATAATTTATTATTTATACCGAGTCGATGATTCAGGGGGTTCATTAAATAATAAACAATTTGTTAGGAGTTTTTTTTTGGAAATATATTGATCTCCGTTTCTTGTTAGGTGTCTGTTTTCCAACCCGGAAGGTGCGGGTACAATTACTCTGGTATAATATTATTTAAAAAAATGGAGCCAGGTTTTTACTTCTGGTATTTTTCACATGTTTCTGATTATTGTAATTTGTTTTATCAAATACTGTTTATTCCACTTTTTGTGTTCAAAAAGTGGAATAAACAGTGTTTGATAAAACAAATTACAATGTCTTGAAACCTCCACAATGTTAATGCCTTAACTATAAATAATAAATGTTTCTGATTAGTTAGAAAACATTGCTACGTGGTAATAAACCCGCCTGTTAGTACTGTTGACAGCGTACGTCTTATAAAATAAATATTTTAATTTGTATTGTATTTTACATAAAACATGATTCGAAATCTTTCTTTCATAATTACATAATTCGAATAGTTCAAATAGACACTAAAAAATAAACTGTTTAATTTCCAACTGATTGATATTATAAAATGTATATATCGAACAATGAGATTGATATTATAAAATGTATATATCGAACAATGAGATTGATATTATAAAATGTATAAATCAAACAATGAGATTGATATTATAAAATCTATATATCGAACAATGAGATTGATATTATAAAATCTATATATCGAACAATGAGATTCTTCTTCTCCTTGGCTCCATCCCAACTCACTGTCTGCGAAGACTGTTGGGGTCAGCTTTCCTTGTCCTCAGGTTGTATGCTCTTCTACCCCGGACTACGTCCTCCAGGGCGTGCCTATGCATCAGGTTATCTTTTTGCACTACCCATGAATTCTTTGGTTTTCCTCTGGTTGTTATTCGAGGAAGATCCATGGAGATTGCCTGGTTCACAATGTGATCGGGTGCTCTGCGTCCAACGTACCCATACCATCTCAATCGCCTCTCCTCCATCTTGTTGTTGATGTCTGTAACACCTAGGCTTCCACGATGCGTGAGCTTTTTATTTTGTCTCTTAGGGACACACCAGCGTACCATCTTAGCATGCGCATTTCAGCAGTTTCTAGTTGCCTAGAGTAACAGTTATACATCGTCCAGCATTCGGAGCCATAGAGGAGTGCGGGTCTGACAATCGTTTGGTATACTTTTCCTTTTAACTTGACTAGCATTTTCGGATCACATAGAACTCCCGTCATTGATCTAAACTTCATCCATCCCACACTAATTCTATGTGTTACATCTGCTGCACATCCTCCATCGCTATGGATGAGTGACCCAAGATACTTAAAGGAGTCACCATTTGGTAATGTTTCTCCATCCATTTGCATTACGGGAGTGACAGCATTTGTGTTCTCGAATGGTAGGTTGTCCATTGTCCTCCAAGATTCTTCTCCACCTTTCCAGACTATTTTGCAGGTCTTCATGTTTTTCACTTATTAATACGATATCGTCTGCAAATAGTAGGATCTTTAGGAGACTGTTCATTTCCTGGTTAGTTAAATAGTCCATGACTAAGATGAACAGTAGCGGACTGAGTACCGATTCTTGATGTACCCCTACCTTTACAGGAAATTCTGGTGAAGTTCCCGAAGTGCACCTCACTTGCGTTGTCACGTTATCATACATGTCCTGGATGGCAAGTACATACTTTTCTGGTACACTATGGGCTCTAAGTGCTGCCCAAATTAGGCTTCTAGGGACCCTGTCAAATGCCTTTTCAAGATAGATGAAGACCATATGAAGGTCTTTCTAGGCATCACGGTGTTTTTCGACAAGGAATCTAACGGTTTGAATGGCTTCTACTGTTGATTTTCCCGATACGAAGCCACACTGGTTGTCATGTATTTCCACCAAATTCCTGATTCTCGAGTTTATAATTCGCTCATGAGATTGATATTATAAAATCTATATGTCGAACAATGAGATTGATATTATAAAATCTATATATCGAACAATGAGATTCTCAACCGGCGATAAGTTAGCTTAGAGAAGAATAAAATAAATACCAACTAAATTATAATTTAAATATTCTACCTAATTCTTTTAATATATTAATAAAATTCAAAATTATCTCCTTTAGTCTTTGTATGACCACTGGCGAGAATATCTAAAAATGGTTCGAAATTGGATTATGTCCAAAGTTGGACGCGAGAGTAGTAAGACATAGGTATCTGGCTACCAACCTCACTGGGAAACTGGGAGGCTTCTTGTCATCAGGGGAGTTATGCTGCTCTCACAACACCGTGATATTTGTTTGACTCCTTTGTGAAATTTATTTCATTAACAGCATATTTTACACGAGGCATTACGTGCTCAAATATTAATCAATATTTAAAAATAAATTACGTTTTAATATTTCGTCCTTAAAAATAACATTTAAATAAAACGAAAGACATTATAAATAACATTAAACAAAGTAAACACGTATACTTATTACACAATTTAAAACCACATATATGAAAATATTCAATTTATTCAATAATAATAAAAGTGATCATCATCACCATCACGCTATTGGGGCGGACAAAGAAAACAGATCTCCACTTCATTTTTACCTGTCACAAATCTTTCACTTCTGCCACATCCATTTTATTTTCAATATTGACCCCTAGTGACTATTTTTATTTCCATACTGATATCCGATTTGGGTGGAAAAAAATGACGAAGTAGGGATCTCCGCAGTGTTTCATGATTTTAAGGACACAACTTTTGAATATTTTTTCAGTGGCAAAAATTGATTAGTGGTTCTCAAAATGTATTGAACTACAGGGTGACTATATTGATTTTTTTGGCTCGTTCTACCAACTTTTTTGTCACGTTCCATTTGGGACGAAAACTGGATCTTATAACGCAGGTCAAAGAAATCCGTTAATATAGAAATGTGTTGTCACTATATCATTTATATATGTATATACATATATGTATATGATCTCAAAGAAATTAATTTTAAGTAAACTTTAGTTAGTGAGACCTTTTTCCGATAAATATTGTTAACTTAAGACAAAAACAAATAATAAAACAATGAAGAAATACTATTTTAAATTATTCTATGTTAATGCAATCAGAATATTTTGAATTTGGCCAATATTTTGATTACTAATAAACTCATAATAAATATATGTATGGTTGCCAGAAATAAATAAATATCATAACTCTGTGTTCCATAATGCTTTGAACTTTTCCAACTTTCATTCAAAATACATTTAAGAAAATTACAAAAAAGTATATTCATTGTTTTCACGGCCCGTTTCTGGATGGCGTGAACGCGTTTACTTTACGATAGTAAAATCATGTGGCTAGGTGAGTGTTTACTATGTTTTCTGGATGGCGTAAACGCGTTTATTTTGCGATATTAAAATCATATGGCTAGGTGGGTGCTTCTGGCGTGCTTACTATGTTTTTTGACTTCTCTCTAAGGATGAAGGCTGCACCGGCTTTGAAACAATTGTCATCTTTAAAGCCAACTCAACAAAGCAACAATACCGAAAAACCTTTTAAATTGGTTTTACAAAAATGTGTCAGCATCTTATAGACATCAATCTCTTGATAAATTGCCAAAATGATTTTTAAAAATTTATTATAAAATTTAGATTGGCGTATTAACAACGGAATTTCAAAATCAATTTAAAAGATTAACGGTCCCTAACCCGGGCAAACTGATTTCATATAAACGGATGAATCGATTCCTCAGAATCAATTATCCCAACGCTTTCTGCGACAGAGGATTTGTTCGGATTTCTGAAACAATCATTTTGGTCCTATCCGTCTATTTGTAATGAGCCCTCAGGGATGAGAAAGCTTCATTAAATCTAACAGATTGATTCATAAACGTGACTGAATAATGGTCAAGCTGTTTCTTATTTTTTTTCGCCTCTTCTAGACTACATTTACGGACATACATCTTGTTTCTGTTTTATACATAACTATGTATATGGTATGTATAAAGTATATGGAGATATGTGTATATTTATATATGTAAGTATATCTATAAGTTTATGTATAAGTATATCTGTATGCATATGCATATGTGTATGTATATGTGCGTGCGTGCCTTGAAGACATCTTGTAGGATAGTCACTGGTACAATAAGTACTCCTACGAGTAGAGTTAACTCACAAAACGGTTTGAGATGTTTTCCACCATTTGTTTTTTAAGAGTCTCCTCCGGGCTCTAAACCAATGTTCCTCATTCTAACTTACTGCTTACAAGCTCACTTAGAGGTGTCTGTTAATATTCTCCTTGTTAATTTTTTTTATATCACAAATCCCAATACTCGGAAAGATTTCTAACGCAGTTTATTTACGTGCGAATCAAATAAGAGCGTACTGCTAAAAATATGCCCATTTCTTGGGTTTTTTGAAGATTGTGGCCAAGAGACCATACCGTTTTCAACCATTTTAAGCGACACATAGGTTTAGGACTGCTGGAGTAATTATGTTTCTCGTAACTCGCGCGTAGAGGTAATAAAATTACTGGTCACTAACCAACTACCACCTACTAGATGGTAGTTGGTTCCAGATTCTGAGAGCAGTAAGTGTATTAGCCTCCTTATGAACTTAAGGGGAAACACTTATATTTCTTAGTTTTTTTAGGTCTTTTTCGATTTTTTTCCTTCGATTATTTTTCCATTTTTTTTCGTATAATTATTTATTCTTTTGTATACATGGTTATACATACATGGTGTATCCGGTGGCTTTATTGCTATATAGAAAATTCTTTCTTAAACATCCTTCACCTGCAATAGACTACATTCAATTATTTTTTATGTATAAATTATCACTTTGATTGTTCTCTAATTCCTACCCGAGCACTGGTCACTAATTGGTTGACAGAGATTGCCACATGATAATAAACTCGAAAGATTGTCTTATGTAAATAAAAAAGTATAAAAAATATTTAAAGAAAAAAACCAGCAAATCGCAAGAGCAAAATGAAGCCGTTGTGTGAGAAGTCTGGCAGTAAACTGGCCAGACATTGATATCTGTGTTGGTAGAGCTGCGATTCCTATCCAAAAGAAGGGGAAGACAATGACAAAAATAAAATTAAGAAATCTTCTCCATTTTCAATTTGTTTATCCTTTACCTATCGAGATTGGGGCCACAGCGCAGACACTGTATTCTTCTAAACGTGTCGGTACTTAGTCATTTCGGAAACGGTTTCCCAGTCCAGATGAAGTCGGTTTTCGCACAGCCCCTTCATATGTATATTCCACGTCCTTATTTGTTTTTCCACAGGATGTCGCCTTAAACACGAGTTAGAATTATATGTAAATATTTCTTACCCGTGACCTAGTTAGTGAGATATCTGTTTCATAACCCGGAAGTTACGGTTTCGTTTCCTGTAAGTATCTAGATTTTTAAAAAGGATTCCAGTCTGAATTTTACTTAAAGCTTGTTTAACACATTTCTAATTAGTTGGAAGAGATTCCCATACAATAACAAATCTGCTATGCCTTACTGTTGATAAGAATCGTGTACTGTAAATTTATTAAATTTATCATAAGATATTACAGAAAAAGGGCCCTAGTCTGGTAAAAATATCTGGTAAAAATGTCTGAAATTAATTCAAGGGGAAAGGAAAAAGGAGGGCGAGGGGAGGTGCTGGAAGACCATAATTGCTGGGGGAATATCACGAAGAGGAAATCCCATCCGAAAGGAAAAGTCATGAAAACAGGCATGAATGACTATGATTTAAATTCTTTTATTTCTCTTCACCGTTTTCGTCGCCAATATCCATTGTTTATTCTATCGAAAAGTTAAAAAACATTATTAGTAGGAAATCAAAGAGATTTTGAGAATTTTACAAACCAAAATTTGAATGGGAATTGCTTTTTACAAGTTTGAACAAGTGACCGAGTGATTCACAAGAAAATTGTGAAAATATAAGAAACAGAAAACGTTTTATTTTTTGTAGAATATCATAGAAGTGTACACGCAAAAATAATCATCTGATCAACCTCCGAAACAAATATTTTTGGTAAATTTGAAAAATCGACTGAGCATGCGTCAACCTCATATGTGTAAAAATAGTCTTTTCGGGGCAGGCAGAGATAACAGACCTTCAATTCATTCTATCCTGAAAAATGCATTTCGTTACGTCTATACACCTTGTCTCGTCTTTCAGAATTTAATTAATTTGGTCGTGCCACGTTTTATAAGTACTCCCAAATTTCTTGTGCCTTCTATACTACTCTAATATATAAAAGTATCAAGCCAGAAAATCTGCGTGGACTTCAAAGCTTATTAAATTCTTTTTTTAAATATCATTCCAAGCAAATCAATAATACATATATGTTAGACATTTATAAATCGTATATCCGAGTGCTATATCGTATCTCGGTTACTTTAAGAGCTCTTCAAGATTTTTTAGGAATCATTTTGTACTACCACACTTTGTAGACAGAGAAAATACAGTAAGAAGATAGTTGGAGAAATTTTAATTCAGGGACAGCTAAGAAATATGAGTAACAGAAGAGCATGTATGACGAGATGTATCGATGTAGATGAGGAAAGGGGTGTATTATGGACAGAAAGACGTGGAGATCTGTTATCTATGCTTACCTCAAAAGGGATATGGCGTTACGATATGTATGTATGCACCTAAAAATAATCGAAGCAGTTTGAGTCTTCAACAAAATGGTTAAAAATGTGACACGATTTGTGGGTATATCATTAATCAAGAATCGAACGTGAGTCGTCCGGGTAGTTGACATTTTCTTATTTTGCCAAGCATGAACGAATGATGAACGATGAACCAAGACGACCTCCGTGGCCTGGTGGTAAGACACTTGTCTGCCGATCCGGAGGTTGCGGGTTCGATTCGTTAAAAAATAATAATAATACGATCAAGTTAAACTGGTTGGTTGGAAGAAATCGTTGTGCAGTGGTAAGTTTGCCAGATGTACTATGTATAACAATCTACACAAAATTATAAAATAATAATCCTATTTGAGCCATGTTCCCATTTGGGTTGGGTAATTTTTGGTTTGTGATATGTTGGTATTTGTTTTTTTAATTTTTTGTTCCTAAAATTGAAAAAGTATGAATCTCAACATGTCTAGCCTTTTTTTACAATGTTTTTTTTCTGTGGCAAAAGTATTCGATTGGCACATGTGATAATCTGGTCGACTTAAAACAGGAATTTAATGTTAGTTGTCAAGCAGATTTACGATATTTGAGCTTAAAAAAATAGGCTTGACGGGGGACGTGGAATAAATTTTTATTGAAGTGTGCCTCTTTAAACTGTTGTTTTTTTATTGTATTATGCTTTTTTATCGTGACAAAAAAGAAAAAAAAATTGCAATATGTCTTCAGACAAAATGATAAGTTAATACTTAGTATTAACGTTAAATTGTTTTATAAGATCGTATTATTTACTAAACAGTATGTAATAAATTTATATATATTTTTTTAAATAAAATGATTTCTCGCGTTTTCTCTTTATGTATGTAATGATCATTATTTTTTATTCCTTCTCAATTTATCGCTAACCGTTTTGCGGAACTTTTTCTTAGATGGATGGAATCCATCCATTTCACGGCAGTAATGTTGAAGCCCAAAGGACACATAACTAAAGAACTTCTTTGAATTACGGTAACTTCGTAAATCACAAGTGATAAGCTTCATACATTCTTGACATGTGTACTTTATTCCGATGAATGTATTTACTACGCAAGTTATTTATAAGGAGTTCAACGTTTGAGAACTATTTTTAACGTTTTATATTACGGTGTTACAAATTTTTTGGACTTTTTATGCCTTGGATACCTGATAACTGTGAGAATTATAGAACTAATTATCACTCGAATTCTCCAGTGCCTAAATTGTATCCATTAAGTAATGAGTATGCCGCAGTATCGGACATATTTGGAGACTATTTTCATACTCATAAAAGTTCGTTATCTCAATGTGATTCACTGTGGGACTGTCGTGGATTTTTCTCCCTAAAACGTTCCTTATTGATGTCTAGGTATTTAATAATATTACCTAATATATCTGTTTTATTTCTCTCAACATTTTTATGTCTATATTTTGTATCTGCGCCGGATATGGCCAGGGGACTTTCTGAGCTGTTGTGTGTTTGTACGTGTGGTGGTATGAATGATGTAATTTTGTATGAGTCATCTTAAGGTTTTTTGTAATTTCTTACATTGTAAGCACTCTAAATTTAAAAACAAAAATGTGTTGTTAATATTTTAAGGGGGGGATATTGACCTGCACTGTACAAATAAATAACTGATGCTTAGTATCTCCTGAATGAATAAAATACCCAATAAAAATATTCAGTACTCACGAAAAATAAAAAGCTACATTAATAACTATAAAGAAAAGAAAGTTGGAGCATTTAATGATTACGAATAAATATGCAAGTCAAATAAAAGGGAAATGTACATTTCTGGCGTAGGGAGTTGTTTCTTTGCAGTATAAAATCATTGTACACATCGGTTTCTAGCAAAATAAAGATAGCATTATGATTGAATCTTCTGTCAAGGTAGAAGGACAATCATGATTTTGATGTTTATTTTATCCGATACTTAGTGGCGAACGTCCTAAAGGGAGCTATTTCAAAATACATGTCACCTGAAGACCGCTACCAGAATCAATACTAGACAGTTTCTAAGTATCAGTACAGCAGTGAGTTGAGATTAAAAGTACATTGTTAATGAAAATCAGAACTAGATAATTTTTTATTGTGTTGTATTACAATTTCGTTGTATACATATAAAATCTGCTGGGATTGTTAATATTAATAAACCAATCTTTTTTTACCTACCAAAAATATTCAAAATATGCCTTAAATGAAAACAAAACTGGAACTCTTTAAAAAGCAAATACATAATAATCATGTATAAATCAAACCCCAGATCCCTGTGTTGGAACAGATACGTCTTATTTTAAGTAAATGTATATTTATATTTGGTGAAATAATTTATTTTCGAGAAAATTTACTAAGTCTAGATTGAATACATAATATTCATGTATAATCAAACCCCCAATCCCTGTGTTGGAACAGATACGTCTTATTTTAAGTAAATGTATATTTATATTTGGTGAAATAATTTATTTTCGAGAAAATTTACTAAGTCTAGATTAAATTAATTCGGTTTTAATAAATAGTATTTCAAGTCAAATAAACATTAAAATTTCAACGAAATGCTGTCGGGAAGTTTCTAGAAAAAATAAAACTCCACAATTCATCACAGATAATTCTTCTTAAATCAGGAGATTCACGAACATTTCCAGCACCTGTATTTTTCTCTCTCTTAAATGTTTTTCTATTTTATTTCATTAACATTTCAAATTTATTCAAGTTCCGTCTGTATTTAATATTAATTAAGAAAGTTCAGACTTATTCCATTTATTCTGTCCCTTCAAATAATTTGCCAAGTTTCCGAATCTGCTAAATCTGTGGTTTGTAAATATCTTTGTCTGGGATCCCGGTCAAATCTCGAAACTCGACACATTTAGCTCCTTTGGATTCGGGTTTTTGAGTTAAGAGCTGGGGCTTTGGAAACTTGGGTCGGGGTCCATTTTTAATTTTACTTCGGTCATTGAAATTCGTTAATTTCTTTGAAAAGGGGGCTGTGCTGTTCGAAGAATTTTTAGTACTTTTATACAATAAGAATTATCATATCATTTGAACAACTAACTTCTTCTTTGTTATCATCTTAGTTCTAAAGATCATAATTGCCACGAGCACTGTGGCCTAACTTTGTAAGATTCCTGCCTTCCAACCTTTGGATAGCGGGTTCAATTTCGGTTTGTTCCAACATTATTGTAAAAAGGTTGAGTCTTATTTCAAATAAAGGCATTTTTTTATATATTTGTGCTTGGTTGGAAGAGATTACCGCACGATGATACATACACCCGCTAGGTTGTTCTGTATACAAAGAAAGTGTAATAATACTAAAAACAAAATAATACAAACATTAACCGTCTCTCTCTCTCTCTCTCTCTCTTGTACAAGCGCTCTCTTGCCCTATGCAGTGCATTCTTAAATGAAGAACTTGTTGCCTTCACCGGGTGGCATGCATGGGATGGGTAGCCTACTATACTATTTTTTGGCAATTTACACCTTTATCCAGAATTTACCGCTCAAGGATATCGCTTTCCCTCACAATATGTGTTCAAAGTATCTTAAATATCAACTGTCACTCGGCTTACTACTAGGCGATTTCGACGTCATTTTATTTTGATAATTACCAAGTCGAGCATCGGGTATTTTGGTTCGTTTTCTACGCAAAATGTAGCGGTTGTTAAGTGAATTTCGAGTTTATTTACTGTTAATGTAAACTTTGCAGCTTCATTTGCGAAAAAAGTACTAAGTTTTAACTAGTTTATTCTCATATTTTATTACAGTTATATAATACGAGTATTTTGATCTTTTTCTTTTCCATTTTAAACGAACTATTGGAATGACTCATTAAAGAAATTTTCTAAAATGCTGATCTTTTTTTAGAAAATTAAATAATTATGTTGAAAATTATATTGAGACAAGTGATTTTTTATGCACAAAACTTATAAAAAGGTGACACCATTTTTACATATTTTATTTATTCATTTAACATGCGTATTTTTTTCAACTGATCAGCGTTTGTTTCATTCTATTTTACTCTTGCTCGTATATTCATGGACGTCAAAAAGTTTCTAAACGCTTCGAAAACGACCTCTGTGGCCTTGTTAGTAAGATGCATGTCTTTCAACTTTTAGGTTGTGGGTTCGATTCCTTTGGTACCCAATTTTATAAAAAAGGGCCCAGTCTGGTTTTCACTTAAGGTCTCTTTAACATGTTTATTTTTGATTGGTAGAGATGGTCACGTCCCAAAAGACCCATATCATACGTGTACTTTATACAATGCAATATTTTCCAACCAACCAGAAAGATGTTAAGGAGGCCTTAAGTGAAAACTAGATTTTATTTATTTATTTGTTTATTATTACACATGACAAGAAATATACACAATTTGAGAAAAAACAACAGGTTATTTGATTTGGACATACAATTCTAATGGATCTGGGTTTGTTGCCTTTCATTTGTCGTATCCCCAGTAAACTAGGCTTTTGCCTGTATCTCACTCGGCGTCTTATCAACTCGGCCACGGAGGTTGTCTTTTTTTGTATTAAATAAATATAATAAAATATATGAAATTTATAACGTAGAGTATAGTTTGAAAACCCTGATCTATAACGTAGCGTAAATTTATTTCAAATAGTTAGATGATTTCATCGAGATTTCTACCTCGATAAACTTGTCCTTTAAGACCGTTGTAAAAGAGTACGAAATGTACAAATTGATCAAAAAACTCAAATTCGAGAGAGTTATAACAGATTTTTTTAAATTTTTACTTTTCAGATTTAATGACTCAAAATAAGTTGTGATATTTGAGTTCAAAGTTTAACTATTTTTAATAAATTTTTGCTGCTCGCTAAGAGTGCATTAGCACCGCGGCTTATCATACATGGTTTGGCGTTTTGCCCACAGGACATGAGCGCATTTCTGCCCTCATATATTTTTTATTCACTTTCAAAACATTAAAGGTGAACGAATCAATGTATGCCAAGAATCATGTATTGTACTTTTAAATTTTTTCAACACTTTCATGGAGATATATCTGGCGGATATATTGTTTTCAAGTGGATGTTATCAGTCTTACAAAACTTGTCAGATAGAAGAAAAAGTTTGACCTCACAACATTATTTAATTTTGTCAGCTCATATTTAAAAAAATCGGCATTAACACGTTTCTTGTAAACCCACCTGGCGAAATGTTTTGTTCCATAGTAAAGTGATTGTCAACTAATCATTTGTATAACTTTTGAATAACAGAACTGCACAGATAAAACAATGAATAATATACTTGTATGGACTTTCATGTGACTTAGATTATTTACAAGGGTAAAAGGAAGAAGTTGCTCTTGCCGGGATGAATTTATTAAATTGTATGGAGTTGCGTTCTTCTTATGTTTGGATTTGACTTGTATTTTTATTATTTTGTATTTGTTTTACTAGCTTACATGTCAGTGTTGTATTAGATTTACTAGTTTGTATGTCAGTGTTGTATCAGTTTTACTAGCTTACGTGTCAATGTTGTATTAGTTATACTAGCTTAGATGTCAGTGTTGTAGTATTATACTAGCTTAAATGTTAATGTTACATTTTATTTGTTGTCATTCTTCAATCTTTTTTTATCAAAAAAGTCGTTTGACCGTTGAAATAAAATGAAATAAATAAAAAAAATACAATTTTTTCCCAATCAACCTGGTTTTGTTTTATACAATAATTATTATTGGTCTACACGATTCTGTCTTTTGCTATATGAAAGCCCTATTTAAGAAAAAAACTAACATAAATAAAACATAACAAATCTCAAGGAAAATGAAAATTAGGATGGGAATTGTATGGGAGTTCAGGACGAGGAATATTTTGAGATAAATAAGGTTATTATACATATCGCAGAAAATTATTTGCTTGTGATAGATGAACTAATCTTTATTTTTTTATATAATAGAGCAAAGGTGAAAACAACGTCTCAGTATGCTGAGGCGTTTTGATACACCGTGCTCTAGCTTTTTGATGTACCGTGCTCATTATAAACTCATGTTACTACAGTGGTTTTAAACCCGAAGCTCGATTAACGAGGCTAAATAAATATTTAATACTACCTCCAAGGTCTTGTTAGTAAGACACCTGTCTTCCGACCTAGGGGTTCCTGGTTCGATTATTGTTGAAACCCAGATTTTTAAAAACGTTTCTAGTGTGTTTTTCACTCAAGGCCTCTTTTACTTCTTTCGGTTTGGTTGGAAGAGATGACCATATGACAATAAATTCACCTGGCTGAACAACGAAAGTGTAACAATAAACAATACAATATTTCTCAAAGCATTGTTGAAAAGTGATTATGTTGAAGAGTACCAGACTATTGAATTAATTCAAATTCAAAGAAAAAAATACCGTTTTGATCAATATACTAGTATGTTATGTATGACTGACTCACATTTACGCTTGAGACATTCAATAAGTGGTCCTCAATTTGTTTTATGATAAAAGTTAATTTAATTTATAAGTTCATTTAATTTAAGTTGTCAAAGTTTTTGGCGCTATTGAATAAAACAAAGTTTTAGTTGCGCTTGTTAAACACCCTTATTATACTGAATATCGAAAATACATGGTCCGAAACAACACTTAATAAAAAAAAAAACAATTGATACATTTAAATGATTATGTGTAATAAGAGTGTTATTTATTTTTTGGAGGTTTTTAATGTCACCAGTTGAACACCTTTTGGTTGGAGTGATCACTAACAGGGAGAAAACTTCACGAAGCTTCCCAAAGAGCTTATTACTTTAGATAAATATTTTTTACTTGATTTATCTTGCTGATTACGATCTTAATGTTTGAAAAAAAAAACACTAAGAATAATAAAAAGAACTACACAGAAAAATCCCGAAAGCACCATGCAGCATACATTGACTGAAATTTCCCGAACGCATTGATTTCAAACATTAATGGGATGTCTCTATTGTATCTTTCGGATTTTTGTCTGAGATATGTTATTTCGGAGAGGAACAGCACTTCGAGGTGGATCTCATCTTCATCGAATGAATTGTTTGTTTCGAATGGATTTAACAGGGTGGGGTATTATGACAGAGTTTTTGCCATTGCTGGTTCCATGGCATTGAATGGTCTGTCTCTAAATTTAAGAGATATCAGTGGCGGTTACATCTTCAGGAACCACTTAAACACACATTTTTAGGAGGTCTTATCAATATTTGTGAGTATACGATATATGAACACTACACGTTTACAATACATCCCACGTTAAACCTAATGTGTTACTATCACATATTGGAAGATCTGCAAATGTGCCTTTGTAGTTCGTCTTCTCTTGGTAATTTTTTAAAGTTTTTTTTTACTAAATATGCTTTTCAAAATATTGTTTCTGCAGATGTGGGGAAGTATTCAATTTAATAGCTACTTCCGCCATTCTTCTAACTTTACACTCAACTCATTTTCATTGTTGTTATACTTTTAACCTTTCAATAATGTCGGGTTCGATTCTCGAGTTAGAGGGCCCTTGAGGAGAGTATGCTTTCTATGCGGCGGTCTTGAAATTATTATTTTATCTTTAGATTTATGACTTTTCCTGTATATACATTTTCCGACCATTTTCGAACGCCACTCAACTTCATAAACAAAACATTCGGAAATTAAAATTGATTTCGCCATTTATTCGAATATATAAAAAAAGTAGAAGGCACTTTTCGTATTTTATTTGTGATTTATTTATTTATATTATTTTAACTACATAATAGTTTTTTGTTTGAACAACTTTCATAAATTAAACTCAACATTTTCGAATTTTCTGCGTGCAGTTTTTGTTAGCAATTTCGCCGAACGTTCATTTGGCTTTTTTCATCGAGAAAAACTCCTCTCAAAGTTGGCTTTGTTTTCAAGCATTGGGCAAAAGGGAGCTAGTAGTAAACATTCAGGTTTTATTTATTTTGAGAAAACTCAATCGTATATTTTCAGCTGTTCGATTGTAATTATTTTTTTTCAAAATAGAAAAAGTTTTTTGTTCAAGTGCTTTTGATTGTTGTACTGGCAGTTGAGCTAACTATCACGTCTGTTTAAAAAAAGTCATTTGTTATATATTTTTTAATTGTCGATACTAAGCACTTTTTTAAATTTCCTAACATTGCTTAGAAAAATCTTGCATAATTAAAAGGAATTTTTCTCTATATGAGAACATTTCATGCAATCTCTTTTTGTATTATGTTGGTTTTCTAGTTGATACTTATTCGTGCATTTTATTTTGTAATATTATACTTCTAAAATTTAGAGTTAGAGTAATACATTGATTTACCTTTAATTCTTCTTCCTTTTAGTAATTCGAATTCTGAAATAAGGAAACGTGAAGTAGTCATCAGACATACTTTCCTCTTAAAAAAACTTTATAATAGTAGAGTATGCCTGACAAGTTGTATGAACGTAGCAGATGTCTACTATGATGAATTAAGTGGAAATATGTTTTCGCTGTCTGTCTCAATATGGATATGGCATGATGGTGATGATGATGACTTTTATTAGTAAACAAGCTCCCAGTAATGCGGATAAATTCCGTTGCCAATACAAAATTATTATATTGACTGAAACAATTCTATGTTTTATCACGATTCAATTTTTAAACAATTCGAAGTAATCATGCAAAAAACCCCAAACCACAAAACACTTTAGGTTTATTTGAAATATCGAACAAGAATGTATTTATCCTGTATGTGTGTGTATGTGCAAAGTATGACATCTACGAAATGGGTATTGTGAGGTTAAAAGTATTTTTGTTCTAAAACCCATACAACTAGGCGAGATATTTCCTCTATTATCTGAGAACAGGCAAAGTGTGAGTTGGGTCCTTTATGCATAATTACGTCCATTCTCATCCATAACACCATTCGTACCATACAGTGTTAGTTTGTAAAAATGATTACTTGTATATGCGAAGCCTTTTTTACACTTAAGTTGCTAATTTTTACGATTTCTCGTTCGAGTTTGTAGTACGTAGTGCACGTTTTCTTTATGTGCATTTTAACTCTGCTGGACCACTTTTTAATAATTCGAACGTATTTGGAAAGGTTAAACTTACTTTTTTATACAAACAAACAAAGAGTTAATGATTTTTAAATATATATAATATTTCTTATTCACGTTCGACGAGTATACATGTGAAATTATGGTCTGTGTATCGCTTGTCCTGTAAAATGTAAACCGCATTCACTTTATTTTACGGTTAGACAGCCGCGCAGTACTTAAACAAAACAAGGGATAAAATAATGTATTTTATGACAGCGACCCAGTTTTGAGAGGACTCTGGGGGGAAATACAATTATAATAACTGAAACTGTTAAAAATCTGCGTTTATGTAAATATAAAAGTTATGACCATATTTTATAAATTTCATTGTGAGAATGTAACTAATATAACGCGACTCGTAGTTTAAGATATAGTATCATAAATACGAGTATCATTCATAAATGGTTGCGATTTGATCTATGTCATGCATTTCAACCGACATCTAACAAAACAATACAAAAAATATCAAACGTATCGAACCGATGCATAATATTTCCATTTTTAATTAAGTGGTACGAAAAATGCCCTTGTCTCCGCCACAAAATGGTGCATTAATTGGAGCGTTATTGATATCAGTGGACAAGATTTCCATACTTATGACTGCTAGAGACGATCCAAAAATTATATAACATATTCCATATGATATGTACATTTCTGTTGATCATGTGCTTAACTTTATTTATTTTTTCAGGTCAATTCTGCACTCAAGTAATATTTAACATTTTTTTATGTATTCATTAAATAAAATTTAACCATTTGCCTTTTGAATTCTTTGGTTCTTTCCTGGTGGCAATCTGTCCAAAAAATGCAATCCATCGATGGAAGTATCTGAAAAAAAAAATTGAAAAAACACATATTTTTAGTAACTAAATAAAATTTCAAGTACCAAAATAACAAGAATAATATATTTTTTATCCCCTTATTGAAATTGATCAAAAGTTAAGAATTCAATTTCATCGGATCGAACTCAAAATTACAATTTATTAAACTTTCAAATAATTCAACTTCCTATTTGATGTCGCTATTTGATGTCGACATCCGTGGCCTAATATGGGGGTGGGGGTAGCGAGGTCGATTCCCGTTGGCACCCATTTTTTAAAAAGGATTTTAGTCTAGTTTTCACTTGTTAACATCTTTCTGGTTGATCAGAAGATATTTCCACACGGCAATTAATCCACTAGGTTGTAATGTATTCAACAAAAGTTTAATACAATACAATATGGTTCTCTAAAAAAAAATATCCAGTTTCGTTTTTCAAATAACACTTACATTCTTTCTGATTGGTTGTTAAATCGCCACATTGAGGTGCGCCCAATTGAAATGTATAAAACATAAGTTTTATACAATTATCTTAAAACAAACTATTTTAATTATCGATACGTCCTTGTTTTTATACGAGTATAAGAACAAGGACGTATCGTCTCTAGTAATGTTCAAAAATATTTTCATTGTAGTTGTTATTTTACGTTCAACCTGTACAATAAACGTGTACATAGCTTAGTACATATTCCAAAGCAATGAAATTTTCTGAATATCACTCAAAGGAAATTGGAAATTCTCTAAGAGGCAATAATGCGAGGAATTTATTTATCCACGTCGCTCGACCTAATGCATCGCTGTGCGCAATATATACTACAACCTGCATGAAACAAATAAAAAATAAATGTGTAACATTTCTTGGGTAAATGATGTTTACAAAGTATTTTCGTAAATTATTCTTTGATTTGAAGGTTTCCTTTCATTCAATTCGTTCATCTATTATTACCAAATATTTAACTCTCAAAAATACCATGTAAGATATCATAATGCAAAAACTCGGAAACACCGTTTTTTTTTTAGATTAAGTTAAGATTAAGATTAAGTCTACGATAGATTACCTGACCTAGTTATCCATCGAAGTAGTTAATCGTGGCAACATACCTAAATAACTTGACCAAGATACGAGTACGATATTTGTAAATCAATAAAAGATAGTTTCAATGGATATATAAGTTTTATATAATCCAAAATCGGAAAGAAGTATCGATTTATTTTTTCATGCTATATGCCCTCAGTGAGATACAGGCAAAAGGCCTAGTTTACTGGATACACGACAAATGAAAGGCAACAAACCCAGATCCATTAAAAGTGTGTGTCCAGATTAAATTACCTGTTTTTTTTGCAAATGATGTATGATATATTTCTTGTCTTGTGTAAAAAAATAAAATAAAAAATAAATGGAAATATAAAGTGTATAAAATGTTTCACTGTTAGACACGATGCAAGTTTCCAAATAATATGTATGTTTACATTAAGCAAGAATGTTTACATTAGTATTTATTTATTTGTTTTATTCACGGTCAATACCGATCTGAAAATAACGTATTAATTATGTTTATGTATCATATACCTACCAATATTGAATGTGGTTATTTTTTGTTTGTGACATGTTGCTACTGTGGTTTTATCTCTTTTGTTTATTCATCTGAAAAGTGTAAATCTCGTATATTTATAGAATGTGTTATTATATTATTTTCAGTGACGACAATATTTAATTGACAAATGTGGTAAGCTCGCTGACTTAAAACAAGAATTCCTAGATAGTCGGTCAGCAGATCTACGGTATTTAAACATAGTTATTAAGCATGAGGGGGGAAGAGGAATATGTTATTTTTATGAGGGTCATCCAGAAAGTAAGGTTACAACATTTATGTAGGATTGAAAAATGCTTGTATTTAATTGAAATTCATAGGATACTTCAAAAATATATTAAACTATTTTTCAACGTAATCGCTGTCGAGATCGAGACATTTCTGTAGTCGGGGCACCAGCTTTTGTATGCCAGTGTCATAGACCTCCGCCGCCGGCTCTTTCAGCCACTTCTTCACAGCTTCCTCGACCTCCTGATCGTTGGAAAATTGTTGGGGTGTAGTGACACACCTACGTCTCATCCCCCGTCACGATAGAGTTCAGAAAAGCTTCTCCCTCCTGTGCAAAATGATCCAAAAATTCACGCGTGGCGGTCACGCGATTTTGACGGTGCTCCGGTGTGAGCATTCTGGGCACCCATCTCGCACACAACTTCTTATAACTAAGTTTTTTCCGACACAATATTACCAAGGAGACTTTGAAAAATGTCAGGAAATTCTTCGTGAAGGTCGTCAAGCGTCACACGGCGGTCATTTCGAACTTGTTCTTAATTTTTTTGCACAAATTCGTCAGAAATCACTGCCTTGCCTCGTCGTGAGTATCAGTATGGCCTTCTCTGAATAACCTAACCCACTTCGTGACATGTTGTCGACTCATCACATCACTACCGTAAACTTCCACGAGCTTCCGATGGATATTCGCGGCGGTATTGTTCTGCAATGTCAAAAAACTGATAACCGCGCGGGTCTCGCACGGAAGAGATTTGGCGGGAGCGCGCGACGACCTCTCAATTAGAATAATTTATTGTGACTGAACAAAATGGCCGACAAACACGCGGGACTAAACAAACTGACTGTTATGATCCCCCCTACACGCCAGGTGCACGAACTTCGAAACAAAAAATTTCCCCTGCCCTCAGGAGCCCTTGTAACCTTAGTTTCTGGATGACCCTCGTATATGATTATTGAAGTGTATATCTTAAAACTGTTGTGTTGTTATTATGTGTATTATAATTTTCCTTGTCACGTAAGAAAAAATTAATATGTGACTTTTTTGTTTTGTTTTAATAAAACTACGGTTGGGAGACTTTTTCTCAATAATATGTCACCGTTATTGCTGTGCCTTGAAGTCGAGAATTCCCTCGCTATTCCAACAGAATTATGGAACTGCTCCCCGTCTGACATGATACTTCTTGTGGGAGAACAGCCCAATTCCCAAAGCACATACTCTGCCGCAGATGCCATACTTAAATATTCGTTGAGCCGTCCGGTTACGCTGCTACATGTTCTTAGCTCTCGGGTCGTTTCGTTGTCGCCTGTCACAAAATAAATAATAATGTATTAACAAATTATAATTAACAGTTATTTATTACAGTATAAGACGGTTTGACGAACTACTGTCGCATATTAATGGAGATAATTTGGAAGGAAATACTCTGTAAGGCGTAACGTATAAGGGATAACGATAAGTTTAAAAGGGTCTATACAATGACCGTACACATTTCCTGGAAACCAACCTATGAAATTGAAGATGTTAATTTATATAAATTGTATTGAATTGAGTTTAATTTCCAGTCATCATTTGAGTTTTCACGGAGAGGTAAGTAGTTATTGCCAGACACGCGTCATAATTATAATTAACATGATGTTAGGTTTTTGAACAAATAAATTAGAAATAAAACCTGAGCCCTTTTTCGTCACCATTTCAGAACTTAATTATAAGAAGTGAAATAAGTTTCAATTTACTCTGATATATCTTAATCTCTAAATATTGTTAAATATTATGCTAAATTGACTCTCTCTCCGTGGCCTAATTGATAAGACGGTTGTTTTGCCAACCCAACTTGTTTTAAGAAGGCTGCCAGTCTGACGTTCACTTCAGGGCTATTCTGGTTAGTTGGAAGAGAGCGTCATATGTCAATAAACCAGCCATGTACTGAGTACAATGAAATTGCAATGTAATACAGTACAATGAATCTGATAATGCAATAAATTGAGTTTGATTAACCAACACACAAATGTCAATCATTCACATAATTTATCGAGAGACAGAGGATGATAAATATACTCGTACTACTGATGATTATTTTACTGACCTAAATCAGGTAAATGTGTAAGAAAGGAAAGATTTGTTTCTGCATAGGATATTTCTGTTTTGTCTTTTATGTACTTCTGCTATAATTATTTAATTTGTAATGAAAAGTGTTTCGAACTCATTTTATTATTCAGCGCTTGTTAATTAATTTATTCGAAGTTATGAATGCCTCCTTTCAGTTCTCGCTCGAATGTCTTTGTCCTTGCAGTAGCTCCCATCCATCTTGTCGTGCCTCTTCTTGGCTTTTTCTATATCGCTAGTTACAGCTTGTGATGATGAGGTTTCAATCCATTGGATTGGAACCGACCGTTAACATAATAAAGCAGGGTATACACCGAGAATAGCGTACAGTAAGTAACATTCATTATTTTTTTAATTTCTATTTTTCGTATTATATTTAAAATATGTTTAAATCAACACAGTTTTACGAATATATTTGTATTTTATTTTTTTTTCATTATCAAACTTAATTAAAATTTGTGTTCCATATATTTTTCATTATCAACCTTTTTATTGTAAAACTACTAACGATATCCGCGGCCTAGTTGTTAATACGACTGTTTTACGATCCGGGGGTTGCGGGTTGAATACCGTTGGTACCCAGTCCAGTTATTTTAAAAAGGTTTTTAGTCTGGTTTTCACTATTGGCAATTGACACATTTCAAGTGAGCTGGAAATCTAATTATAAAAAAATGTCAACCGAAAAATGTAGATTTTAATATATTTTTTTCTTTTTTGCTCTTACTTGCCCATACATGTATTAAATATTATATGGCGTGTAGTATGCATCTTCATAGAATAGTTTTTTCGGGTTACGGATTGTAATTATTGTCTTTAAATATTTAACAGGTGTTCCTTATATTTTTCATCCACTTATGAACCTTGCGAAAATGATTCCAGATTATCATTTTCATTAAATATTTTTTTACCATTGAAACTTAATTGCATCTACAAGGTTGTTTCCTTTTTTTTATTTCCATCCATATTTATATTTTGCGTCTATAAATCACAAAATTTGTATAAATATTCAAGTTCTAAAAGTGGTTATTTTACAATACCTCGCATGTGAACCGTGCTTTAATTTTGATATGAGGTTAAAAAACTTATTCAAGAAAATTTGGTATAAAAAGGTTTCGGATTTCACTTTGTGACACCATATAGCTTGCTAAGGATTGAAGTACGATTATTGTTTTGTATAATACTTTGGTTATGTACAGTATGTTTGACTAGAGCGTGTACAGCTACATTTTTCCTGGACACCGTTAGAGTGTAGATTCGAACGCGAGTAGGTAGCAGGACCCTTCCCCAAATATGCTTTATATATATAAACTCAGTTGTCGTTCGACCTTGGTTACACAAGAACATATTTCACGGGAAAATGACGTTGACGTAATGGATTGGGCGTCGCAGTCACCAGATGCAAATCCCATAGAAAATGTTAGGGCACTCATGAAGTTCAAGCTCCGATGGAAAAATATCTGGAACGTCAAGCAGTTATTTCGACTTATATGGAAGTCATTGCTCCTAGATTATGCTATAAAATTAGTAGAAAGTATGCCTCGGAGATGCCGGGCAATTATTACTAGTGGAGGCGACTGGACAACTTATTAATAATAAAGCATCACGGTTTATATCATGTTAGTATGTGTGTATTTTTTTTAATGCCTTGTCCCAAAAAGTTTTTCGGGTTTCGCCGTACAAGTTCTTGTCAAACATACTGTACAATACAATCTACCAGATTTATCACCATGTGGTTGTCTCTTACAAAGCTTTACGTAAAAACCATACGGAATATTTAAAAAAATCTGGCTACTAATTGTAATCCAGTCCGGCACCATCTCGACTAAGCCCATCATCTATGGGCGTCATGGAAAATGCTAATACAATTTACATACACCCCAATTTACTTTATTTCGGTTTTATGTCAAAAAGAAATCATGCGCATAGGATAATTTTTTTTCAAGTTAAGTTGATTTTAACACTCCAATATTTTGGGTTTTCAAAGGTTTCGGCTGCAATATTCGCTATTTTTGAAGTCACAGAGTTTCACTCGATAACCGTTTTGTCGTTTCGGTGTAAACTCGGCGTTATGTCTCGCCCTTCTCCAGCATCGCACGGGGACCTCCATCCCTTCCTCTTTCTCCCTGCCCCCCCCCCCCAGCGCACAGAGCTCCACCTACTCACTCCCCTCTATCGACCGGCCCCACGCGTCCCCCCCCTTCCCGTTCTCCCCACTACCTGAATGTTCGGCCGGGGATGGAGCGCTGGATCAACTCGCAGAGTAACACGTGCCTATCATTTTGTCACGCAGCTTCGAGCGGGCCACCTGTTTGAGGTTCGTGATCTATAATTCATAGACTGAATTAAGTGATACAAAAAACAAAACCAAATAATGTTAAGTATTTTTCAGACAGATAATTAAAATGTATCTATAAAGTTAACATATTCGATAGTTCGAAATGTTTCAGATATTTTTTGTGTAATCGTTGTTATATATGTGGCATTGTGGCAGATGTTGATATGTCCGTTTTACCTTAGTTTACAAGAGAAGTAATATTAACTTTGATAAGCTGTTAAAATCAGTACAAATAAGCATTTTTTTAAGTTTTTCCAAACAATATATATTTTGTTTGTATAATGACTGACACACCAAGTTTTGCCACAACATGCTAAGAAATATTTTCTATAAATTGGGACAATAAACACAAAATGACAAAAATCGGACATATCAACTTCTGCCATAACACACTGCCACAGATATATTTTCATTCCCCTCTGTGTAGAAATACTTCTTTGACTTCCTCGTCATTCAAACATCTTGTGCAGAACCTATTATTCGCATTAACCTATTATTGACTAAACATTGTTTTCAAAATTTGGTTGATTTTTCCTTATTTCACGCAAATATGCACTTCTGTCATGATTTCGTTATTCATTTTCTCTCATTTATGTGTAAATTGCTAACATTTATACATATACAAATTGCTAACGAGAAAAATATCAAACTCTTTGTTGATTGTCAAATTTTTGTTAAATAT
The DNA here is from genome assembly GCA_949825065.1 of Odontocerum albicorne. Lineage (NCBI taxonomy): Eukaryota > Metazoa > Arthropoda > Insecta > Trichoptera > Odontoceridae > Odontocerum > Odontocerum albicorne. Next base: position 14,438,540 of record OX463850.1, read on the forward strand.
ACCAGACAATTATTTACCCCATCGTGAATTATGATTGTTTTCGGTGCTATATTCATGACTGAACTGTTAAGAGAATTACCACTCACACATGAAATGCATTGTCTTATTGGATGAATTTTCAGTTACCGATATCTTCCACATCTCGGTGGATAAATTGAAGTTTAAATTACCTAAATAAAATTTGTAGGTATAACCGAGTCACTACACATGGGAAGATTAGTAACATGGTTTCTGTTGTCATTATGCTATATTTAAACTTTAATTTTTTTCTTGTTATTGGGTTAAACCTGTATAAAATGTAAAATAAAAAAAATATTGAAAATACGTATGTGTTTTGACTCCCGGTAGTACCCAATTTTTCGATATGGTTCTCACTTCAGGTCTTTTTAACATCTTTCTGGTAGGTTACCAGATATTATGACATGACATTATACTCGTAAATCCTCTAGTGGCACTTTATACAATGAAAACATAATACAATAGAAATACTGGTGTGATTTTCTGTATATACTCGTACATACATTTCACGCACAATTTATTATTCGTACTTCTTACTAGCTTTCTTTCAAAATTTGATAAACTTTTTTCATGGTCTAAATATTCCACGCGCAATATGCACATCTGATTTTATTGTCATTATTTCATTATTCATTCTTTCCACATGATTTAATAGGAGTAAGTATGTATGCATTTTTCAGTAGAATATATAAACGAGTTAAATATAGACATGTGTATTAGAAAAAAACTTTTCGGTTATGTTAATTAAATTGTATTCGAGGTTTTTTGCATTTGAATCTTTGTAAGTAATAAGTTTCGTTTTTTCTACTCTTATATGGCTCCTCACAGACGGAAGAACAGGTTCGCTATTCATGATACAGCCTTTTTTCAACAGAATATATAAACGAGTTAAACATAGACATGTATATTATGAAAAACTTTTGGGTTAAATTAGTAAAATTGTATTCAATTTTTTTTTCTATTGAATCTTTTTAAGTAATAATTTTCTTTTCTTCTACTCTCACAGGGTTTCTCACAGTCGGAAGTTAAGGTTTTCTATTCTTAATACAACCTCAGAAGTAGCGTCATAGATCTTCTCCAGTCATGGGAATACATTTATTGGACACTCCTTTAGTTTTCTCCCATGGCTGGTCTCTCACAACGGATGTTCACATTTCTTGTTCGTAATACTGTTTCAGGAATAGCCTGATACATCTTCTCCAGTTCTTCCAGGAAATAATATATTGATTTAAGGTGCACCACAATCTTCGTAGTAGGTCAAATCCTAAGAAAAGCACATTAGAATTCTTCACAAAGTGACCGTTCTAGAAAATTTCCGATTGAGAACTGTTTCACCGCTACTACCAGCTATTTAGTGAGCTCACATTCTTTATGTACACATATGTCATATAATTTATGTTGTATCTTATGATAGAGTTACATTTTCTATATGAAATTCACACAATTAAAATATTCAGTATTATTGAACCACCAAACTCCATCGGGAGTCGAATTTGAAACACTCTAGTGCGAGTTAAACGTTTTACCAACTACGCTACATATGTCGTTGGTATAAAAGGGTCACAGTATGGCGAATCAGTTCATTTGGTTACAATTCTGGCACGTAATAGACGCGTGTTCGTGTCGTTGCATTTTCACTTGCGGGGTAGTATTGCCAACACGTGCAATTACGAACCACGAGTCGATTAATGGAGCTGAAATAATTTTACTCCAGGCCACGCACTCTTGATATGTCCAAATCACCACTTTTGATATGTTGAAAGGTTACCATTCGAATATAAGAAAACCGATGTTAAAAATATTGCTTTTGCATTCTGCAAAAAAAAGAAAGGTTTTTGTGTTTGCATAACAGTAACTTGTATCAGGTTTGTATACCTATAAAAACAAGAAAAGAAAAATATTTTAAAGAATTTTCTCACAAAATTGACACTAGTGTTTCACATATCCCCTTGATATAGTCTCTTCAACATGGCGTCGTTGCTGAACTTTAAAAATCAATCTTTTTCTTTGGAATAAGTTTTTGAAGCGATCGGGAAGATAAATATTATCTTCCGTCTCTTTTTTCTACCTTCTACGATTGCATCGGATCCAGGCTACAGATATATCCCAGTTCAATTGATCGGGTTACCAATTGCATTTTCGCAATGTATTGCAACTGCAATTTCAAATTTAATCGGGTCTATTCTGTGAAATACTATGAATGTGCTTTTGTAGAAATGAACCAACCCACAAAACCTGTTTTTTTTGTTTGTTTGAAATGTTAAAAAAAAAAAAACAATCCTTGATATATACTCGTGTATAAAAAAAATCAGGCCATATAAATTTGTACATTATGGTTGAATTCCTTTTTAAAAAAATATTACATTTAAGCCCATAGATTGCAATTTGATGTTTTCTCAATTATTAAGTGAGTTGGGCTTTTTTGCATAATGACCTCATTATGATATCGATTTCAATGAGGAAGAAAATTATTCAATGTTTTTAGTTTTTGGTTGTACTTCTGTAGTAGGTAGCAAAATGTTTATACCACTACGCCGATTCCCTGTCGGAGTAGGTAGAGAGGACAGAGCGCCATAGCGACTCTCACGATGTACTTCCTTCGCAATTTATATTTTTTTCGCCTCATCTTTATCCATATACGCTTTCTCATACAACTTTTACAATTTCTTGTTTCATTTCCTTGTTTCAAAATATTTATCAAAACGCAAAATAAAAACAGCGGCTCTCTTTCTAATTTGATTATTGTCTTCTTCTCCCTGGCTCCATCCCAATTCACTGTCTGCGAAGACTGTTGGGGTCAGCTCTCCTCGTCCTCAGGTTGTATGCTCTTCTGTTCCGGACTACGTCCCCCAGGCCGTGCCTCTGCATCAGGTTATCTTTTTGCACCACCCATGAATCCTTTGGTCTTCCTCTGGTTGTTATTCGAGGAAGATCCATGCTGATCCAGCTGACCCTCTTAGCATGCGCATTTCAGCAGTTTCTAGTTATAAGAGTAAGAGTTCCTAGAGTAAGAGTTATACATCGTCCAGCATTCGGAGCCATAGAGGAGTGCGGGTCTGACAATTGTTTGGTATACTTTTCCTTTTAACTTTACTGACATTTTCGGATCACATAGAACTCCCGTCATTGATCTAAACTTCATCCATCCCACACTAATTCTATGTGTTACATCTGCTGCACATCCTCCATCGCTATGGATGAGTGACCCAAGATACTTAAAGGAGTCACAATTTGGTAATGTTTCTCCATCCATTTGCATTACGGGAGTGACAGCCTTTGAGTTCTCGAATGGTAGGTACAGATACTCTGTTTTCTTTCTGCTCAGTCTCAATCCATTGCCCTCCAAGATTCTTCTCCACCTTTCCAGACTATTTTGCAGGTCTTCATATTTTTCACTTATTAATACGATATCGTCTGCAAATAGTAGGATCTTTAGAAGACTGTTCATTTCCTGGTTAGTTAAATAGTCCATGACTAAGATGAACAGTAGCGCACTGAGTACCGATCCTTGATTTACCCCCACCTTTACAGGAAATTCTAACTTGATTATTGTGTTTTATTGTAACTTAATAATACCTAGTTGACGTTAGAAAATTACGTTCTATAGCAAAATTTTGGCCATCAAATGTAAATGACAATTTTATATAGCAAACTCTCCTGAAGGGCGTTTTAACTCCGGACTCGAACCCACTATTATAAAAAAAATTACGCCTGGCAGCTGTATCAGCGCCCGAACCAATCATGTTGAACACTTTCGTTCCAAACAACACAGTCTTGTAGGATAACTCATGTGGCAACTTCTTCCAATAACCCAGAAAGATGTTTATGAGACCATAAGTGAAAGTCAGATTGAAAATTTGGGTTTCAGCGGATATCGAACTTGCAACCCCCGGGTCAGAAGACAGGCGTCTTATCAACTAGGTCACGGATGTCGTCAAAGCACATGGAGATACAAAGATCTTGGTCTTTTAATTGAAATTGTATGATGAGATTACAGTTCATGAAATAAGAGTTGCGGCTATAAATAACGACTTTTCTATACATATTTACTAATTTGTACATTACCCTTAACATTTTATTTTCATAATATAGAATGTTAGAGTTCGCGTGAATACAAAAATATAAGATGTTACAAAAAGTTTAAAAAAATCATGCAACCAAAATAATTGAATTAAAAACATTCGAAAATAATACTTTTAAATTGAGGAATAATGTAAGATTGTTATAAAATCAAAAACTTTAATTATTTGTTGAAGAAATGTTCCTTTCAGTAACATGAAGTTATCTATTGCCGCTCTTCAAAATAAGTTAAAATTTTTGTAATGTGAAACGTCATAGTAATGTATTATAATTGAAACGTCATAGAACTTTCATACTTAAAATCTATAACTTGGAAACTATATCATTTTTTTGTGTTTCAGTGTTCCATTAAAGGTGCGATGTTGTCTACCTTCTTCGCTATAATATTTTGAATATTTCTGCGAGTATTCAGATAATGTGACCAGCTCCGTCGATCATGTTTGTGTATTTTTATCCTTTATTAATGTCCTCACATTTTTTTCTACTTTGATATCCGTAATTTTGGATTCGATTCCCGATAGTACCTCGATTGTTAAAAGGCCAATAAAAAAAGCTTTCGACACCCAATTTCCATATACGAGTAGTTGATACGACAAGCGGACGATCAGTTTTTGTTGAGATAATGTGTCCTCCGCATGCACCTATTGTAGTATTGTTGTAGGACCAACGTTCATCTTAGATAACTACCTTGATCAAAACGTTTTGGGACTTTATTCATAAAAACTAAAATACAAGTTTATTCATCAAATTCGATATGGTCCTCTTCAAAGTACTCCCCATCGACTGCAACGCACTTACGCCAGCGCTTGATCCAATCCTCGAAACACCGCTGGTACTCAATTTTCGGTATGTCCATCAGAACCGTCTTCGATTTTTTCATGACATCCTCTCGGGTGCTGTAACGCGTTCCGCGAAGCGGTTTTTTACGTCGGTTGAACAGGAAAAAGTCGCAGGGAGCCAGATCAGGTGAATTCGAAGGCTGCTGGATAGTATTCGTGTTGTTTTTGGTCAAAAACTCATGGAAATCATGTCTTTCGCGATTTCAACGCGGCCCTTTTTTTTGGCATGAAATTGAGGTCTTTCGGCACCAGTTTTGCAGCGACACGTCTGAGGCCCAAATCACTAACCAAAATGCCTTGAACGGATCCATAAGCAATGTTCAAGTCCTCTGCCAGCTATCTGATGGTTAATTTGCGGTTTTCGGCCAACATTTCTTTGATTTTATCGATGTTTTCATCAGTTTTCGACTGCCACTGCGTTCTACATCCTCGACCGACTCACGCCCACTTCTGAAGCGTTCGTGCCACCGAAAACCACTTCTCCAAAATTTCCAACGTCTGCGGACCGTTAAATCCGTTTTCACACAAAATTTAATGCAAACTCGTTATTTCACAGTTGATGCCATTTTCAAACTTGTAAAAAATCGAAAACACGCACAAAGGTAGATGTACTCAGTACAGCGTAACTTTTACAAATGTCAAGCTATGACGCTGAAATTTGAAGGGAAGTGTCAATGATATATGTAACCTAACAAAAAAAAAAGAATTCCAATCGGGTGACTGACAGCGCCACAGGGTGGCCGGTCCTAAAACTTTTTGATCAAGGTAGTATAAGCTAGTTTTATACAGATAAACAAAGCGCTCTTGTGGCATTATTGTGATACAAAACAGCAACTTTCAAGTTATTTATTCATATTTGTAGATTTCTTCCTTCCTTTATCAAGCTAAATAATATCTATAAAAAATAAAGAAGAAAAAAAAAGCTTTCAAATAACCAAGCAGGTCTGTCTTTTTGTTGTTGTTGGGGCCTCGTAGTCGAGGATCCTTTCGCCATTCCAACGTCAATTAAGTTGGAAAGGGAAGATGTGCTGTGGAGTTTTTTTTTAATGTGAGTTAGTCGTTGCACACCAACAAACTCACCGGCCATACCTCTGTCCCGAATACTAGGCGAAAAACATGCCTGTGTCATTCGAAGGGAGTAGCAGAGCGCGGGATTCGAATCGGCGATCTAGCACATGAAAGTCCAGAGCGTTACCGTGCGGCCATGTGCGGCCATGCTCTTCGAAAATGTATTTTTAACTTGATATAACTTGTTTATCATATATATGGTTAACACGAATTTCTAAATTTTAATGTTGAACACTCACTTTTCTGGTGAGGTTTCGGGGATATGCGGATATTCGTGACTGATCAAATATTTCCTCCTGAAGCGAAATTGCTGAAATTGTGGTTCGATAAATATTTTCCGTTTGAAACTTGTCTAATTGTTTATTTCTATTAGAAAAAAAATTGGGTTCAATGTGATTTCTTATACCACCGATTTAGATAACTTATATTTTCCTAAAGTAAAATACTTATATTGTTATTCAGGAAATATATTCTATTTGAAGCTTATCTCATTACTTATTATTTCGAATAGAAAAAATATTTTGGTTCTAATAAGGTTCCGGGGATATTAGAATATCCATGATTTTGATCATAAATATTTTCCTAATATAAAAACACTCCAATTGTGATTAAGGAAATAATTTATGTTTGAGAGATGTCTCGTTTGTTTTTTCAAATAGAAAAATATTTTTTTGTTTTAATGGGTTTATTAAAAAATAAACAATTTATTTCTTAAGGTTCGTGACTGGTTAAATTAATTTTTTAATTATATTTTATGCTTTTTAAACAGGCGATTGTCCGTAAGGAAAACCTGGTTTGATGAAGACGAGGGTAAAATAAAGGGTGTTAATGACAAAAGTGGTAAATAAGGAAAGCGAGTGATGGAATCAATTATTGTGTCTTGTATTTCCTGAAACTTGAGGTCAGCGGTTTTTAAATTGTGGTTAAAAAATTCTCAAGGATTCAAAGAATTAAATTTGTTATATTAATTTAAAATGTCTTGTTTTAAGCGAATATATATTGTGTTATGCTAACGTTGTATACAGTGCAACATTACGAGTTTGATGTCACTAGAATATTTCTTCCGACCAACCAGAAATACTTTTTAGGCTCCTGTCAGCAATCTTCTCGAAACTCTCGTATGAAGAACAATCGTATCACTAGATGCCCATGGAGGCCATCTTACTCATATTGATACAATATGTTTTTAAACCAGAACGTTAACAATTGTATTTTTAAAACGCCAAGTGTGCAGAAATTCTATAAATATTTCGATTGGATTATATTAAACAAAAATAGTTAAAATGGTAATAAAACAGTTTTCTGTGTTAATCTTAAAACGTGTGTGATTAATATCTCCATGCGACAATTATAATTATTCAAGAATGCTTCCAACGGACCTCGATTCACTGTGCTGGACTCATAAAAATTGCATTTAGCTTAAAACGGTTAATGTTAGAAAATTACATTTACCCACAACTATCAACCCTTTTCACGGTAAATATACGATTATTTTAAATGGTTAAACATTGCAAAGCGTCAAGACTATGCGTGATTTTGTTTTCTTTTATGACTCTCGTCTTTCTTTTGATTATTATTTTGACGAGATAGCGAAGAAATCCTTTAGATTGCTGAGTAATAAGTTTCTTATAATTCATTGCCGTGTCCAGACCATCAATTGTTAATTTATACAGCGTGTTTCTAACAGGAGGTAACACAGATCGTTCTATTATTCGCATCAATCAGGTTTTATCCCAGTCCCGATGTACGGATAACTCAGTATGTATTGTGACTCCTGTATAGCCCGGCCGGCAATCACAATTAATACTACATTCGTTCCAGAAACCCTATCTCTGCATATTCACCTTGCATTTAGTCAGTCCTGATTGGAGTCTATTCAGGATCCTCTAGTTGATCTCCTGGTGCCATGTTTTCCAAGATCTCTATCCAGTCGTTAAATGTTTTTTTTAATAATTTCAGAGAACGCACTTTATCTGGATAAAGTGCGCGGAGAAATCGTCATATTTTGCGTTATTATCATGAAACTATTCCTGCATTTCAGTCCAGATATTTCTGACCTGTGATCATATAAAGGATGCCTTGGGTCGTGAACTTGTTTTGTTCTTTCAAGGCCAGCTGTAATACTTCTACTTCAGGTGCAATACTACTAAATTAAATAAATAAAAAACTTCGGTGACCTTTTATTTTTCTGGAAGGGAACGTTTTAGTAAAGGGTTTCTGTAAAGAACTACAGTTTAAGAACCGTTGCTCTAGATTTTTCTGCTCGAAATAATTTAGGTTATAAGAGGGAGTCTTGCAATTAGTAATAATATATGCAGAATTTAAGAAAATATGAGACTTGAATATTTAAGGGATATCTTTGAGATATAATCGGTCACGTTTTAAACATTTCTTACATTCCTTTTCTCCTTTTTTTTTTTTTTTTGTTTTTCGGTGACTCAAATGCTTACGGAAGATTAAGTACAACGCTGTCTTTTCCACTTCTACAGCTAGTTACGGTAAATGTTGTGACAAATTGTTTTCTTTTAAATGGTTAGTGTTTGTTGTGTGTTTTTCTTTTTATATAATTTATGATTTTATTTGAAGTAAGTTTGATTATAATTTTAATTGGGTTTTGAACACAAATTTTTTTGGTAAATTAATGATTTTTATTTATAAAAATGTTACCGACATAAAATCGTAACATTTGTCTTCACCTAAAGGATTCGGATTTGATTAACATATATACATACAAACTTAACTTCACGCCATTTCCCTGTTATAGTAGGCAGAGAGGACATATCATTAAACTTTCCCGTCACGAAATACATTATTTGCCTTCTCTACATCATTCACTCATGTCACAATATGGCGTTTTCCTTTTTTCATGTCTTATAGCTTTTTGATATTTACACAGTTTTTAGACTAATCTCATTCATATTTTCTAAACACTCTTCATTCTCACCTGTATCGTACTCCCCTTTGTTTCTACTATTATCACCACTCTCGTACAGTTCTTTGAAATATTCCTTCTGTCTTGAGTGCTTCTTCTGACAATACTCTTCTATTTTTATCATTGATTCCACTCATACCATCGTACCATTTTATCCTCGCATTATAAAGGGTCTTTCAAATTGAGTGGTTTTAATTCTTGGTTAAAACACAGATGGCGTCACAAACTTGCCTGAGTCTTGTGACATTTGAGAAGTATGATATTTATCAAAATGGAGTCGTACACAATACAACAACGCGTTCAAATTGAGAATTATTTTATGTATTTTAATCTCCGGAAACGGTGATGTTATTTGCCACCAAGATCATGTGATCTGACACCGTTGGACTATTTTCTCTGGGGTTACGTATAAAGCCAGGTCTATAAGAATGACCCCCAATCAATTCGTGAGCTGAAGGACGAAATTATTCGCGTTATTGGTGGGTTAGAACCGCAATTATGCTAAAATGTCATCGGAAATTTTGACAAAAGAGTGGACAACTGTGGAGCTGCAAGAGGTGGACATTTGGCGTGTATTGTTTGTGTTTAAATGTCATACATTATACTTCAATGGGCAATGAAAAGTTTTTTGAAATCAAAGCAAATTGTGTGTTTTATTCAAGAATAAAAAAAAATAGAATTATAAAAACCGCTCAATTTGAAATACCTTTTATTTACTCTCTTCAAACTCTTTTTTTACTTCGCTGGAAAAAATATCACTTTAGAAACGAAATTGTCGGATCGAAGTATGTTTATTTCAAGGAAATAGGAATATAATCGAATTGGCCTTTTTTGCTCAAAACCTTAATAGATTTGGTTCATTGCGATATACTGCGCTGTATTCTATCCGAAATAAATCAAAATAATTTTCCTATTGTTAGTCTAAATTGTTTTTTGTCATTTAAAAAAAATGTAATTTCTCTTTAACTTAATTTTTTTTTAATTGAATTCATTTCGTATTTTTTTTCAGCGTATTGTACTTAATATTGATAATTTCATGCTTTCCGAATTTGGCCGATTTTTAAAGTTATGGATCTTTTTTTTGTTAACTAAATATTGCGATTGTTTGTAAAGCATGCAAAAATATATTTAAAAAAATGTTTTAAATACATGATGATATTTTTATATGATTTTTTACGAATGTGTTGATTTATCCATTACTGATTAATAAAAAAAGTCGTGGATAATATGTTCCCTTTATCTAAGTCTGTGGAAAAATCCGCGAAAATTTTTCACGAGTAAAAATTTCGTCTGTTTTTTGAGAACTCCGGTGATCCTTTGTCGAATTGACGTTTTGACATATGGATATCTCTGCTAAACCCTGACCCAATGTGTCAAGTGACATCCGGAACCGACTCCCGGATCCCAGATTGCGAATCCTGGCGTTGATTATAATTTATTATGAGTACGGATAGCGTAATACTCATCATCCCTTACACTATCTGTTGAGAAGTGTGTTCATTCGAGTTATACATATATATGAATGCTAAAAGTATCTATTTTTAACCTATTTTGAGATATTTGAGAAAGCATTACGTAACTTTGTATGGGATTTTATGTAACGAAATATTAATAAAAAAAGAAATAAAGCCATTTAATCTATTATAAAAACTTGATGATTGAAGTATGTTGTTTTTATACAATTTCCTGTAGGGGTAGGCAGATAGGATACTGCTCCAAACTTCCTTATCGCGTCATACATTTTTCGCCTTCTCTACAATTATACACCTCATACTCGTACATACGATTTCTCTGATTTTTTACATTTTATTCTTTAAAAATATAATTTATCTCATTTAACCATACCTTTGTAGATATTTATACAAACTCACATTCATGCTTCATCACTCTATTCCACATTAAAGCAATCTATATTCTCAGTGCACGCATAAGTACCGTATTTTTTCGGTTTCTTTAATTATTTCCACATTTTCAAAAATGATATTAAAATACTGATATGGACTATCACCTTGGCAGATTTTGTTACTGTTTAGTTGAACTATACCATATACTATGTCACGCCTTTTTGCTAAATTTAAGAAACAACAATTATATATACACAATTGATTACATAAATCAATTCTCCAAATATCAATCTTACCAAGGTGACAGGGCCGGACAGGTCAGTCGGCTTCTTAACGAGACAAGTACTCTTTAGGTCTCTGGGATATGTTGGGTTCCTCTGACTCTGAATAACTCTCTTTCAACTCTCGCAGGGACAGGCGACACAATTAAACAAGAACAATTTGTAATCAAACAGTTTATTATATTGTAAAAAAAAAGAAAAAAGAAAAAAAATATGTAAAAAAAACTAGACGAATGTCTAGAAAAAAAGTTTTAAAATTGGCAAGAAAAATAAAAATAAAAATGTGTTGTATTTAGCAAGGGAGATTCCAATAACAATTTAGAATTAAAGTTGAGCGATGGTTAAAATGTGCGGACGAAATTCACATTAAAAATAGGAGGAATAATATTCACCCGTAATCAAGATGGCGTCCTGGAGTTCTGTGATATATGAGGGAGAGCAGTGTCGGACTGACGTCTGAATCTCACCACGATCTGGACGGAATAGGACGAGCCAGCTAGCGCCCGCTTCCCCTCGGCCAGGAAGTACAAGGCGACAGGGGTGCCAATCTCGGCCTAAGTCGTACGTGACAAAGTTGTCATTGAATAAAAATGTACCTGACTGCAAGGGTAGCTACCCTTATTTTATTGTCTTTAGTATTTTAAAATATTCAAGTATTTCATAATATTTTAATCTTCCTGTTTTCAAGGCAAACACATGGTCTCGACACCACAAGTTTCATAAATTATGATATGTCGCGAATTAACAATTTCGAGGACGTGAAGTATGCAATTTAACAAATATAGTCCTAACAACTATGACTTTGGATTTTGTTACTGTTTAGTTGAACTATACCACATACTATGACTTTGGATTTTGTTACTGTTTAGTTGAACTATACCATATACTATGACTTTGGATTTTGTTACTGTTTAGTTGAACTATACCATATACTATGACTTTGGATTTTGTTACTGTTTAGTTGAACTATACCATATACTTTGACTTTGGATTTTGTTACTGTTTAGTTGAACTATACCATATACTATGACTTTGGATTTTGTTACTGTTTAGTTGAACTATACCATATACTATGACTTTGGATTTTGTTACTGTTTAGTTGAACTATACCATATACTATGACTTTGGATTTTGTTACTGTTTAGTTGAACTATACCATATACTATGACTTTGGATTTTGTTACTGTTTAGTTGAACTATACCATATACTATGACTTTGGATTTTGTTACTGTTTAGTTGAACTATACCATATACTATGACTTTGGATTTTGCAAAATTTCTTCTCTGATCTTTATCTTCTCATCTTAATTTTTAATTTTGCAAAATCTGCAATTAGTCCTTATTTTATGCTAATACTATTTATGATATCAGAATATAGCAAAAAGCATACATTATTATATGATATTTGTATGCTATCCATTGATCTTCATAGTTTTTTAAAACATGAATCTATGGATATATGAAATAACGAGGGTGACATATCAAATCCTTGCTTTATCATGTTGTAATATTAAAACGCTCAGTCAAGACATCGTTAACTCTAATACACGCTCAATTTTTGGTATATACGAGTAAAAACGTAATACTACGTTTTAATTAACATTCAACGCATTTCTTGATTGTAAATTAATGCGTGATTTTGTTTTACATTTCATATAGAATTGTTTTACATTTCATATAAAACGCCTGAAAAGCATATTACAAGATCTTTTTTTTTTTAATATCGGCAAACTGTTCTGCGTTTTTAAGGACATATTTTGTTGATCGAAGTCGCTCTGATGACATTCTTTATTATTTCTTTAATATCAATTTTATTGCATTGAAGCATATCTCAAAAAGTTTCGAGGTTTTGCATTACAAATTTAATATATTCAAAATGGTAACAATGTGTTAAATAATTTAAGATGTGTCAAACGATAACTTGTAACAGAGAACCTAATAACACATGAAATTAATTTTGACTTCTTCAACGTGTCATTTGAAGATTAAGAAAATAAATTTTGTGTTATAATTTTCATACGCATATACATACATACGAGTACATACCATCACGCCAATTCCCTTTTGGGGTTGGCAAGATGACGAGATTACCAGAATTCCATATCACGGTACATTTTTCGCTTTTTCTACATCCATACACCTTTTCATACAACTCCTATGATTCCTCTGACTTTCGTACGTGTTTTATGGCCCTTTGAATTATAATTTGATGATGACTACAAAAATCAAAAATAATATTCATGTTCTTGAACACAAATATATTTTTGTGTGGTAGTTTAATCAAAAGCCACGACCGCCGTGACCTAGTTGTTAAATGATCGACTTCAACAAGAGGTTTCAGATTGATAGTAACCGAAAAAAAAAGGAATCCCAGTCTGGTGACAATATTCGCTTGCCCTTAACGCCTGAGAATATTGTTAATTCTTTGAGTGTGGTAGTATTTTCAACACGTACAATAACGAGTTGAAAATACTACCACACATGAATCAATTCTAGGTCCATTCCGGATTTTAAATCGACTCGATCAACGAGGCCGATGAAGTCCGCTCCCGGTCAGGCTCTCCAATATATCCGCATCACCACTTCGAATATATTGAAGAACTACATACGATTGAATAAATGACTCATTAGTTTCATACCAATATTCAATAATTAAGATAAAAAATATAATTTAATTACTTAATAAAATAATGGTATCCTTCTAATTAAAATCAATGTTCTTCATTTAATAAAAATGATAGGGTAAACTCTATTAACGCAAAAAATTGGCTTTGTTTTTTTTTTTTTATCAAGGAATTAAGTCATCTCATTGTTTCAGTTTATATTCATTAATTTTTATTATTTTAACGACCTTTGTGGCCTAGTTGGTAAGATGCTTGATTTCCACCTGGAGGATCGGGTTTCTTTCCCGATGGTACCCAATAAAATAAAATAAAAAATGGTCCCAGTGTGGTAAAAGAGTTCGCCTGGTTTGGTGCTCACACGCGCTAGACTTGTGCGAGTGCTGTTGTCTCGACACATGCGATAGTTAGTTAGTTAGCCCACACTGCGATGACGAACCGCTAGTTGTCTCTCAGTTACGCTCTTCAATATGTCTTGATCATCAATTCGGATAGATTGAAAGATATTTATTTATATAACACTTTTATTGCAAATGCAATCTGACGGGCTTATTAACAGGCGGCAATCTTTTCCAAACAACCAGACAAATGTAAATGAAGCAAGTTACACGGTCGAAAAAAACATTCAAATGAATATCCATCCCCACGAAATCCATGAACACATACGTGAGCATATGCCCACAAACCCCACAAAGACGGACAATCACCCTAACATTTATTTTCATATAAAGTGAGATATCATCAATCAAAGGAAAATGAAGGGATGGTGGAGAGGAAAGGAAAAATAATCAGCAATGAAACACGTATTTTACTGACTAGTAATTTTAGGGAGTTTTTTCAGTCGCTTCTTAAAGCATATCAATGACGGAGCGAGTATAATATTGGTTTTAACTTATTCAGGAGTCTCACTGCATGGACAGTTATGGAAGACGTAAAAAAAGTAGAGCGGTGAAAACCGGAAAGGCCAATAAAAAATCTCTTTTTTAGCGTAGCGCTAGTCCATGATCGGAAAGTAGCGCGATGGAAACCGGAAAGGCCAATAAACAATCTCTGTTTTAGCGTAGCGCTAGTTCATGATCGGAAAGTAGAGCGGTAAAAACCGGAAAAGCCAATAAACAATATCTGTTTTAGCGTAGCGCTACTCCATGATCGGAAAGTAGAGCGGTGAAAACCGGAAAGGCCAATAAACAATCTCTGTTTTAGCGTAGCGCTAGTCCATGATCGGAAAGACGCCGAAAATTAGGTATCATGCGAATGAAAAATATATGCCATAGTTCTAAAATACTTTTTATCTACATCTCCTAAAAAAATGTTTTATTGCGACTTATTTTTGTTATTTGTTTTTTCTCGGATAGCAATTGAAGGCAACTTCCATGGTCTTGTTAATAAGATGCTTGTTTTCCAATCTGGGGATTGCGGGTTCGATTTCCACTAGTATTGGAATTCTTTAAAGACGATTCCAGACTGGTTTTCATCTAAGGTCTTTTCGAGATTACCCTGCTTGATTGGAAAAGATTGCCTCATGGCAATTAACCCGCCAGGTTATACTGTATACATGAAAGTGTAATATAATACCATTCAGCCATTTGATGTTTATTTCCAATTTGATAATGAATTGTAGGATGGGGACGGAAGACAATTTAAAAAAAATAGTATTTAAAAAAATCAGTCTATATGTTGTATTATTGCATTACAGTTTCATTGTATATAATACAACCTGGCGGGCTTATTGCCATGTGTTAATATTTTACAAACAATCAGAAAAGTGTTCAGAAAAACCAGACTAAAATATTCTTAAAAAAAAATGATCCAACGATTACAATTTTTAGAGACATTAAGAAAATATTGTGATAGCTATGAGAAGGGGCAGTATTTGTTTTTTTTATTATACTTTGTCTTTCAACTAAGTGTATTCTCAATTTTTAAAAGTAGAATATACACATACTGTCAAACGACATGATGATATGTACGAGTATGTATTCTAAATGTCCAAATTCGGGAGTAAACTTAGTTCAAATACAAAGTTTAAAAGAAAATAAAAACAAATACTGCTTCTTCACATGAGTACCATAACCTTGTTTCTTAGTATTTCAATCTTCATTAATCTACAGATTAAGCCTGTCGAGGCACAACCCTTAGCAGAGTATATTTTGAGGACAGCAATTTATTATGACCCTAGCTAAAATGATACATGCATATTTCTCCCTGATCTGCATCAAAGCGCTCCTGTCGGCTTTGGCAGGATTTCTGTAAATATGTGTATTAACTCCCAGAAGTAGGTTGTTCCCTGATTGATGATAAGGTGTTTCATTTCCTACACTTTTATCGCATATTTAAGAGTATGCATAATCCTTAGAAGAGTGAATAAAGCCTGTGAAAAATTCCCAAATGTGTATTAAATTTGATTTATTATATTATTTATAGTTAAGGCATTAACACTGTGGAGGTTTATAGACATTGTAATTTGTTTAGTCAAGCACTGTTTATTCCACTTTAAATAACGGTTTAACCCTGCCAGTTTAAGGTTTTCACCTCATTAATAGAGAGCACAAATAAGCCTTCTTTATGCTCCTCTGATGATGAGGTGAACACCTTGAAACCGGTAGTGTTATACCTTTTTATAAAGTGGAATAACCAGTATTTGACTCAACAAATAAAATTAATTTGATTTATTTTTTGTATGACCATGCAATCAACCTATGTTATGTTATTGAAACTTTAAAAACACTGACTTTCTAATGGTTTTAATATGAACTTCATACGATATGTTGTCGCATTCAGTAGTCGTCCTTAGTCAATTTAATCAAGCTGTGTGACTTTTATGGTGTCGTACATACCACCACGCTTTATCCTCCGTGGGAGGCAGAGAAGACAGAGTGCCAAACCTTTTTATCACGGCATACTACTTTCGCATCCTCCATATCCATACATCTCATACAGTGACTTGTGTTTTCTTACTCCTCACCCTTCCTTCTTTAAAAATTTCATTCACTTGGTCTAACCATAGTTTTATCGGGCATCCTCTATTACGGTTTTCACTTACCCTTGCATTGTGAATTTCTTTAGTCTGTCTTTCGTCAGGCATACTCTCAACATGTCCAAATTACCTAAACGTGTTCCTTTTCACCAACGTAATTGAATATGTAAAACGCTGGCTTTGTATTGGTTGATCAAATATTTTGTCGCATGTCGTCTCCATCCTTAATTCAATCACTGAGTGCTTTTAATTGCGAACTCACTCTTATCTAATTTTCAACAAAACTCGTATTTATTTTGCTTTTATAGTTGATGAGTATTTGATTTAGCTTCATTCATACTTGTACCGAAACATGTTAAGTGAATAGCTGATTTAATCATCAAGTTATCTAATATGAAATTTACAACGACTTGAATTAACATCTAAGGTTTTTTCGCGTGTTACAGTTTAAAAAAAACTAAACTTGGCTGTACTTTTGATCTAATGATTAATCTTTTGAGGTCGTTCATTAGAAAAAAACATTTACAGCTATTTTTATTGATATCTTATATATTTTTTTTAAATTTACGTACAATGCATTAAATAAAATATTCGCTGATTATTAAATATTATATTTATGTTTGGTTAGACTTTTTCTCTTTTTATAATAGACTATTCACCCAAACTAGAATGATTTGTGCCACCAAATCAAAGTCATTATGCAATTATATGAGTTAATATATTGTAATACATAGAATTTAAAGAAATGACGATGCTAAATTATTTCAAGTTTCAACTGATTAAATAATCGATCTAGAAGTGGAAAAGTTCCACGAATATAGAAGAAACACAACATTTATTAGACGCGGTAAATATGTAATTCATTGGACGCGGTTTTTAGTAAATCAAATCTATCTCGCAATAGATGACCGAAAACATACTTGGTCTATAGTTTCATCATCCAGACCACACTCGCAGCCGGGATTCTCCACAAGACCCATTTTGTAAAGGTAACTAGCCAAACCGTCCACAAACGACACATGGCAGACACTTTTATCTTGTTAATTCTAATTATATTAAACCATGGTTTCAAATGGATAGATTGTTGGATTGATTTATACTCGTACGAGTATACCCCTTATTTACGCCAGTTATATCCTTATTCAACGCCCATCGGCGCCAAGTATTATGTTTAATTTTATTTAAAAGATCAGTGAGATGAAAAATCAGAGAAGGGACAACCGGTAAAACTTGCTTCCTTTGCGAAGGAATTAACACATTCTTGACCAATAATACTAATATGTAAAGGAATCCAAGTTAGAGAAACATCTATATTTTTTGACATCAATTGGAATAACTTCGCTTTGATTGAGCAAATAATTTCTTTGTCTGAGTTACTCTAACAATTACTTGAAAATGAATGAATAACATTGGGGAATCGGAAAAGATAACAATTTTTGAAAAAGGTAACATTTGTTATGAGAGTGTATTGCTCTTACGATAACTAAATACAGTAGGTTTAGAAGTGTTTCGGGGTTTTCTAAACTTGTTTTGACAGACTTATTGTCATTCGACATTATCGTAATAATCATATCATTATCCGACGTCACACGTACTAGTGCCGTTGTCAGTGGTCTGGTTGATGGTAGGTTTATGATTTAGTATTAATATTCCAGTTCAGAACTCATTATTAACAAGTAATATATTTAATAAGCCGTTATTTAGTAAGCCGTTCTAGAATGTGTAACTGAGACGATAATAAAAGGTTTTAGGATTCAGATCGTATGCAAATCAGAATCGATTCTAACTCGACTCAACTCTAATTTTTTACTTTCTATTCGAAGGCTTCTATAGCTTATTACTTTCGATCGGGTAATGAATCAACTTCGACTGGCGGATCTAGCTCATAATTTTCCTGTTGGCTTGAAGGATCTGGATTGGTAGGTAGACGATTTAATGTTTTTTTCTTAAATTGAGTAATGTACGCTGTGCGTGATACATTTTACGTAGGTCGAACTTCATCGTTCACTGGGTTATTGCGAAATTCAAATCGCGTTTATGTATCAGTCGGCACTTTCTAACGGTTTATCGGTTTGGAGGGGTTGCACCTTAACACAGAAGTGCATTCTTTAGGTTTCCCAAAAAATAATCATAAAAATAATTAATAAACTCCCTGTCCGGTATCTCACAGCGGAACTTTTCAGGGAGTATCAGGTCCTTAAACTACCCAACTTACACTTCAAATTCATTCTCTGACATTATCATCAAGGAAAAGAGAAAAAATACAAAGTCAGCACAGATACATGACACGCATGGTAACTAATCAATATTTTACCATTCTAGAGTTAGAACATCTTTTTCCCAAAAGCAATATGCTTATTTAGCTCCCATGACATACAAAGGGGTGCCGAATTCAATAAAGTGGATAAGAGTATGTTTGTTATTGCGGCAGGTGTTTAAGTGATTGGGTTTGCAGGAGGAAAAAAATGTAGCAAAGGGTTGTGTGTGAACTTTTGAGTGTGGTATGTTTTTGATGATTGTGTGCTGTTTTTGACATTGTGGGATGAACTTTTTGGTATGTCTGGAATGATGAAGTATATGGGGTTTGACTTGCGTGATACATACATGTAATTGAGTCTCACAAGTGAACAGAAGTTTGCAACGGGGCATTGTATATTAAATAATCGAAAAAAAATTAACTTATTTTTCCATTTTATACTCGTATGTCATCAGTAAGATACAGGCAAGTTTACTGGGGACATAACAAATGAAAGGCAACACATCCAGATCTATGTAATTTATGCCTTTCTTTCAAATTACCTGTTGATTTTTCATAAATAATGTATTTGTATAATTTTTTTGCTATGTATTATATAAATAAATAAAATTAAATAAATTTATATTTTTTCTTAATTTTATTTATGTCTGGTTATAGCGAAATCGCATCAAGTGGTATCGCGTATAAATAACGATGCATGTATTACTCTACTTGAATATTACACATAACTTAAATATAATAGACAAGATGCAGACTTTAAACTTTTAGATTTATGTTTTATTTGTTAAAAATAATACATTTTACGTCGTTGAATTGATTTTATTTTTCTTCCGTTAATTTGGCATTTACGAAATGGATAGAATTTTCCTCCAGTTTCCAGGGAATATTCTTCCTCACGCCGTATTTAAAGTTCATAGACGGCAACGTTGATTTGTTGTAATGTATTCAAAATTTAGTTTGATCGAATTTAATAAGTCATCTACTCGTTTACGGGTCTGTGTCTGTGCTAATCACTAATCTGACGAAACCTTGCAGAAATAAAAACCACTCAGCTGTAAAGTAAATTGCTTCTAAGTTTCCTTACTTTTTGTGGATACCATGCAATCTGCTCAGTTTCATTATATCAACATTGCATTCACATTGACCTATCTTTATAAGTTATTTAGTCCCTACCAATAATGGCTATACTCTCGAAGGGCATAAACTTTGCGATTTAACGATTCCACTCATTCAACGCTGTGTATCGTGTTCACTCATATTCTATATAATTATTTTGTGATACTTGTCATCTCTAAAATGCTCGACAAATCTATGTTACATAGCTAATTAGTGTTAGTACAAAAATACCATATGGTTAAAATTGCCTGAAAATTACTCGTAAGTTAGCCCGTAAACGTTACCGGGACCCCTGGCTGCTTGGAAAACCTACTCACCACAGTTTATAATATTATTATAATAATAAATTTGTTTCTGCAAAGCATGTATAATATTTTTGATGAAAATTTTGCGAAGGTACAAAAATATAATTGAAAACTGTATAAAAATGTACAATATATATAAAATAGAAAGCATAAAATATATATTTTTTAATAAAAACATCAAAAATACTTGCCAAATAAATATCTTGTCCACTGCACTAGCGCCTTCTTGCCATATCACGTTTTGTTTCGTAGTTTGTCTTCCCTTAGTAAGTTTTCTGCGGTTTGCTTAGCAAATATCTTTTTCTAAACATATGCTGATGCGAGAATGTTCCCAATCTACAGACCTTAGTCACCACTTGTCTATCGTTACACACAAATTGTTTTTTTAAATATTTTTAATCTCTCAACAAAAGTGGGTTCACATACGAGTACGTTAGAGGTGCATGACCGCGCGGCAACGCACTGGACTTCCGTGCTATATTTTTTTTCTTTCATTATTATTACGAGGCATATCCAGAAAGTAAGTTTACTGAATTTTTGTAGGTTACATTTTTTTTTATTTAAACAAAAAAATTACGTGGTTACCGTAGTACATATGTAAGCTATTTTTCGACATAGTCGCCATTCCTCTCAATGCAGGTGGTGAAGCGGGGTATCAACTTTTTGATGCCTTCCTCGAAGTAGTTTCCCGCCAACCCCTCCGTCCACTTCTCCACCTTTACCTCCTCGTCGGTTGAAAACCTTTTTCCACCCATGTGCAGCTTCAGGGAGGTAAAGAGATAGTAATCTGAATGTGCTAGGTCAGGGGAATGCGCGGGATGGTTCAGGACATCCCATTTAAACGAGGCGAGCAGTTCCTTCGTGGCGTTGGCCGTGTGTGGTCTTGCATTGTCGTGTAGCAGGCAGACTCCCTTTGTCAGCATGCCTCTCCTCTTGTTCTGAATCACCCTCCGCAATTTTTTTAGGGTCTCACAGTATCTTGCAGAGTTGATGGTCTCCCCTTGAGGCATATATTCAATTAAAATTATGCCTTGACAGTCCCAAAACACGGATACCATGATTTTCTTGGCTGAAATTGTGGTTTTGAACTTTTTGGCGGAGGGTGAAGAGGTGTGATGCCACTGTTGAGACTGCCTTTTGGTTTCAGGCGTGTAGTGTGCAACCCAAGTTTCATCTCCAGTAACGATGGAGCGGAGAAATTCATCTCCATGGAGTTTGCAGCGCCTCAAAAACTCTTGCCCGGCATTATTTATTTCGCACGTGGCGGGAGATTGGATTGACATTTTTCACGAAACGTGTTGTCGCGTCGACACTTCTCAACGTACTGACCTCGAACCGGTCTCGTTGCGGAGGGGAAGGGTCAGGCTACACGGAAGTGTAGCCAACATGTCGAAAATAAAATCCATCCGGTCGTGAGAGCCTCAGTACACTTACTTTCTGGATACGCCTAGTACATTGTCACAGGATCTATTTTCTTCCATTGTATGTTTCTATTGTTTTCCCTTCATTGTAATTATTAACATGTGTATAATATAGTGTATGCGAAAAAATGACACTGCACATTCCAAAATACTACCAAAAGATGACAGTACTGAAACGTAATGACCAATCAACACAAGCAATCCTGGGGATACAATTATCAATTACCTATTGCAAAATATAGCCAATTCCTTTTTTTCTAAAGTATATGAAGATGTAAAGCTGATATCACCATCGCTTTCTACCGCATCTGTTCTGTGTCGCCTCTCCCGTCATCAACCTCTACGCTTGCGGATCTCTCGTGCACACAAAACACTCCCTTAATATTTCATATACTTTCTGCTTCTTTTACTTCAACATTGAAATGAAACATCTTGAAAGCCTGAGTTCCAAAACAATTTAATAACGAGTGAGGCCCAAATTTAATTTTAACCCCTCGGTACACCCACATGACCGGTTAATTTAAAATTACACGCACCTGTTGTAGTAATTCGTGCTACCCCAGCTACACCGCCTCCGTCCTGCGTTGCTTCCTGTTGACTCGCGCAGAATGTGAAGTGCCCAGCTAGCGGGATGCCTTATCCTGTTCCCCTGTACCCTCATAAACCATGCGACATTCGCCACTCACGGGAAATAACCTGGGGTGACTGCATAAACTGTATTTTAACACAAAATTCTTTCTCAGAAAATTCATATTTTTTGTTCGAATTCTGTAAAAAACGAGTATTTACGATTATTGATATCAGAGTACTCGAGTAACTGCGAAAAAAATTCTATTGACATTTATTTTTCATGCATAAAAAAACCTACCCTTCAATTTAAGTTTAAAATGTTTTTCGGAGTTGTTACCGTACTGAGTTAGCTTAAATGATATTTTGATTGGCCGACATTTCGAATGCCGTGCACTCTTCATTCTTAGAGTAATTTGAAAAATATTATCGATTTGTATATTCGGTAGTATTCAGACGTAGTATATGAATCATCGAACGAATACGACGATGAAAGATACAACTCCCTCGAAGTTTCGGTCATCATTTAAGCCAGTTCAATATGGTGACAACTTCAAAAACATAGAAAAATATTAAAGGAAAAGTTAATGCGATAAACGGGTAAATAATGAAAGAGTGAAAGAAGAGCGATAGGAAACAAACTATTGGGGCCTTAAACGAATGTATTCGAATCAGGCAGTATTAAAAACTGCTAAGATGTTAGTATACAACAGTATTTTAATACCAACTTTGATGTATGGGAGTGATACGTGGATGTGGAAAAATACTGAAAGGAGCCGAATAAATGCTATAGAAATGTATGCACTGAGAAGAATACACGAGAAGTGGTTATAACGGTATACGGAATGAAGTGGTTATGGACTAATATGAACTTAAGGTTGATTGGTTGAGTATGGTAAAGAACACTGAGATGGTTTGGGCATGTAAAACAAATGAATGAAGAAAGGCTAACAAAACAAATATATAATGCATATGAGAGTGGAAGACATGGTTGAGGAAGACCAATAAAAACGTTGTTGGATGTAGTAAATTATATTTTGAAAGAAGGAAACGTAAAGTCATATAAATTGTAAGAGTTGTATGAGAAGGTGTAATGACGACCTCCATGTCCTAGTTGGTAAGACACCTATCTCCCAGCCCGGAGGTTGCGGGTTCAAATCCCGCTGGAACCCAATTTTTTTAAAAAAGGATTCCAGTCTGGTTTTCACTTAAGACCACTTAAACATCTTTCTGGTTGGTGGGAAGAGATTACCACTTGCCAATAAGCTCTCTATGTTGTACTGTGTTTAACGAAAGTGTAATACAATAGAATACAAAGGTATATGGATGTAGACGAGGCGAAGGGTATGTGTATGTGTAGAAATTAAGAGGTTTTTTAGTCGCTTCTTAAAGCATGCCAAGGATGGAGCGAGTCTTATATTGGCTTGTAACTGATTCCAGAGTCTCACTGCATGGACAGTAAGGGACGATGTAAAAAAAGAGGAACGGTAAACTGGAAAGGCCAATAGACAATTTCTGTTTGAGCGTAGCGCTAATCCATGATTGGAAAGACGCTGAAAATTTTCGGCGAGATAAGAGAGGGCGGTGGGACAGTTAAGGATATTATACAACAGATACAGTCTGTGATTTTGGCGTCTATTTCTAACATTCAACCAGTTCAATGCCTTCTGGTATCAAGTTATATGATCGTACTTTCGTAGGTTGAAAATAAATCTTAGACACACATTTTGAAGACGCTGTAATTTGTTCAGCTGTCCCTCTGTAACATCCAAGTAACAGACGTCCGCATAGTCCAGAATCGGAAAGAACAGAGATTGTACGAGTAAAATTTTGATTTTAGTAGGTAGGACTCTTTGTAACACTTTTAGGGAATGAAGGCTGAAAAAGGAGCATCTTCGCAAGTTTTCCAGAAGCGTTAATTTATCTTATTTTATTTTTGTATTTTAGGCAATTTATTCATTCAATTTTAGATGTATCATCAACCTATAGAGCATTAACCTTTTAATTTATCTTGGGTACTTCCGTATCTAAAGATTGTCTCTTTTCCGATTTTGCTCTTCGTCGTTAAGGGGCTCAATGATGTTTTGATTAAGAACGAACTCAATATTTTCATTAGCTGTTCTGAACATTTAAAAATAACAGATACGTGTTAATGATATTCATTCGTATATGACGATTTTAATCCAAGAGTAAATACGCCAAAACAAGGAAATAAACAGTATTTTGTCCTTTTAACGAATTTTCCAAAATCATTCTCTAAGCCTCACGGAAAAATATTTAGACGTTGAATGCGGCTCTATTGTCCCAATTAAGAATGGTCGGAAGATGTTTATGGTAAATAATAAGAAGTAATATTAGATTTTTTTCAGATGATTTTTTAAGAAAAAATGAAAATATTCGGTAAAAATAATCTTCTCTACTGTATTTTTGTAATCCCGAGAGATTAAAACAATGGTAAACGTATTTTTATACTGGAACGTTTAACTATGTGACTTTTCAACTGGAAAAACATTCTTTGTTTTAGAAACGCGTTTGATCAAAGTCGAAATTTTGACCTTTTCAAGACGAGGTATTTTTTAATTGACCTTTATTAACCTTTTGTAAGTTGGAGATATTAAATTAGGAAAGTTCCACATAATGAGATCGTATGTTGTTTAAATATTTGAAAATTGATATTAAAATTGGATGAGAGTATTGAACGCGACCATTGTTGTCATAAATATCACCTTTGTGCGTGGGTTTTGGCTATTAAAAGTCCAGCTTTGGGCGGTTCAGAATAAAGATAAAATTATTTTATTGACTCGTTTTTGTTACACGCTCGTTTAATGTTTCCGTATTTTGCTCCTGACCATTAATAAATATTAACACATTTATCTAAAAGAATACCAAACCTGGGCTTATGATAAAACTTGTGTACTCCGTCCTATTAAAATGTTGTTCAGTAATTCAGTATCGCACCTTGAAGGAGATGAAACCTTCGTTAAACATCTATACAATGATGTAGAAACTATTGTAGAAACTTTGATGATGGAAAGGTAAGAATTATGAGAAACAGACAAACATCTATGAGGAGATATATAGATGTGAACGTATGCATGAATAAAAAGGCGTAAAGATCTATCGTCTCTGTATATCCCAAAAAGGACATGACCTGATGGTGTATCAACATTGTTACTTTTTAAATAAGTAGATGCAGATATTTTGAGGTTTTTGAAAAATTTTCATGCACATTCATGGTAACATATATCTATGTTATGTATCTTATTCTGTTGACCACTGTTTTATATAATTGACGTGTGCCTACCCACGGAGACACACATCGTTCTAAGACAACTGTGTGACGAATTTGATTTTATTCCGCCTTCTTGGAGACAGTTATACGATTAAGCAAGTTTTTCGAAGAAAAACTAACTTTCGGTGTTAAAATAAATGTTACAATGTTAACCTCTTTTATTTATTTATAAACGGTAATTTGCACCATATAACATTAGGAAGGAACATAATATATATGAAAATGATTTAAAACAATTACAATTAAAATAATAACAAAGAAACAGGCTTTTATAAGTGTACAAAATTATATGTTACCAACACAATACGGACCGTCCAAAGTCAAACAGTCTGCACTGCACCAAATAAAATTACTTTTAAAAAGTGTTATTGAACGGTGTGCTATTAAAATATACTAAACGGTAAGTTGCAATAGGAAATAAAGTTAAAAGATAAAGACTTACTCAAAGCGAACAATATCAAGATTTACCAAAATAATTTTAGAAAATACAAAATATTCATAAATGAGCCAAGTCTGTAGATATCGTTCAATATTTCGAAACCTTGGAAAACAAACACACATTGCTGCCATGCTATATATTTAACAAAATATAGTAAATAAACTCATGAAGTACTCGTAGTAGTTATTCTGTTTTTGTTTTATTTTCTATTTCTTGTTTCTTTAATTTACTTTTCAAAATGACCTGATTAATATCCGTCTTCATTGGATGTCCAATTCCATTTCTTGTAACGAGTCTCAAACAAATATGAATATTACCCGTAAATTCGAGCAAATTGTTCCCTCTGATTAGTGTTTTTAATGAGGAATACGGTTAATGCAGATTAGCGAGATTTATGAATTCCATTACCGGCTAAATGAGTTAAACGCCTAACAAAGAAAGGGAATTGTGCGAATAACTTTGCTCTCTAGGCTCTGAATAGCAAATAATTCATTCACGTAGCATATTATTCATATTTTTGTAATTTAATTCATAGATACTAACATATAATCACGCCATATTTCTTATGCGGAGAATACTGATTTCAATACCTTCATATCCATACAAACAGCCTTTGTCTCATCCACACTCATACATTTCGTCATAAACGCTCTTCTGTTTCTCACGCTTCTTGCCTTTCCCTCAGTTAATATGTTTTTAACAATACCTTTATTTTAAATAATACCATATTCAGGAGTTGTAAATGATCTAATATTATACTATATACGAGGCATATCCAGAAAGTAAGTGTACTGAATTTTTGTAGGTTACAATTTTTTTTTATTTAAACATAAAAATTACGAGGTTACCGTAGTACATATGTAAGCTATTTTTCGACATAGTCGCCATTCCTCTCAATGCAGGTGGTGAAGCGGGGTATCAACTTTTTGATGCCTTCCTCGAAGTAGTTTCCCGCCAACCCCTCCGTCCACTTCTCCACCTTTACCTCCTCGTCGGTTGAAAACCTTTTTCCACCCATGTGCAGCTTCAGGGAGGTAAAGAGATAGTAATCTGAAGGTGCTAGGTCAGGGGAATGCGCGGGATGGTTCAGGACATCCCATTTAAACGAGGCGAGCAGTTCCTTCGTGGCGTTGGCCGTGTGTGGTCTTGCATTGTCGTGCAACAGGCAGACTCCTTTTGTCAGCATGACTCTCCTCTGGTTCTGAATCGCCCTCCGCAATTTTTTTAGGGTCTCACAGTATCTTGCAGAGTTGATGGTCTCCCCTTGAGGCATATATTCAATTAAAATTATGCCTTGACAGTCCCAAAACACGGATGCCATGATTTTCTTGGCTGAAATTGTGGTTTTGAACATTTTGGCGGAGGGTGAAGAGGTGTGACGTGACCGTTTTTAAACTCGCGACACCACTTGAGCACACTCGTACGATTCATAGCTTTATCACCATATGCAGTTTTCACCTCATTATAAACCTCAACCTGAGGTTTTCCCTTCCAAACGAGATAACGGATGACGCCGCGTATTTCGCACTTGGCGGGAGATTGGATTTACATTTTTCACAAAACGTGTTGTCGCGTCGACACTTCTCAACGTACTGACCTCGAACCGGTCTCGTTGCGGAGGGGAAGGGTGAGGCTACACGGAAGTGTAGCCAACATGTCGAAAATAAAATCCATCCGGTCGTGAGAGCCTCAGTACATCTGGACTTACTTTCTGGATACGCATAGTAGAACTACCTAAAGTTTCAACGAAAGAAGAGTATTTCCACATGCGATGTTGTCGCAGAATATTGGGCAGGATAATATAACAAATGAAGAAGTTCACAATAAAGCAGGTGTTTTTGTATAATGGTGATTCTCAAATTAAAAAAGGCTACGTAGTAAGAATGACTGAAGGAAGTCTTCCCAAACTGTGCTGTATGGTGATATAGCAGATGTCAAGACAAACCAGGGATGCCATAAGCATAGATTTAAGGACACCTGCAAAATACACATCTTGTCATTCGGGCTAGATATTCTGCATTGAAAGGAGCAAACCAAAAACCGAAATCTGCCGGGAATTATTGTTGTCAAGGGCAGCTTGTTCGCGACAAGGCTTGGTTAGCTAACCTGCATAGGGAACAATTGTAAAGTGAACAGTTCGAGTTTACTATATAATCGTTTCGAGATTCTGAGGATTCAGTCCACGTTCGAAGCGGATGTGGGAGGAGATACGGGTCTAGGATTGGACACTACAGCCACAGTGAGAGATTTTTGTCAGTCCATTGTTTCTCGTCCACGAAAGTAGGCCAGCGTCATATCTAAGAGCAGAGTTCAGGGACGAGTTTGGTATGACAATTGGGGTGGTGAGTAGCGGGTTGGGATTTCTATGTATAGATCATAAACATAACGAAATATGCCATAAATGGAACGAAAGTCGAGTTCTGCAAAACGTACTCGAACACATAAAATGAACTACAGTTCTCCTTAACTTTTGGTCGTAATATTGTAATGTTTACGGAAAAAGACATATCAAGTGTCAGAAACGAAATATCTGATTAGGATCCTTAAGATACAACATACCTTCACGCTGTTTCCTTGCTGGGATAAACAAAGGACAGAATGCCAGACTTTCTTTCTCGACACATATTTTGCCGCTTCCAAATCCACACACTTCAATCTTGTTCATCTACCACGTATTGCACTCACATTTATACATCATGTTTGTTTTATTAGTATTTTTTCATTCATTCGTTCCGCGTGCTTAAAACATCTCAGAGTTATCTTTTTCATCGTACTCAACACATCAACCTTAAGTTCAAATTTATCCCTAATCACTTCTTTCGTATTCTATCCCTAACATACCATGTCAGAAATTATCCAACATGTGAGGAACTAAGGATGAATTTCTAACTCCCCTATGGCGATCTGATAAGGATAGGTTCTTATTTAAACACCACAAGGGCTGTCCAAACGAATCATCTTTGCTGGATAAGAAAGAAAGCGTCAAGTTGAAAGAATGAGAAAGGGAAAACAAATGGAGGAGCTCTATAGTGAAAAGTTGCGACTTAAGTCATCCCCTTCGCCATTTGAAAGCATTTTCAAACAGTTTTTGCTCGAGAATAACTTGTGACAGTCCTTTTGGCCTCATCCAGGATATGATCCTCTAATTCTATTAGGAAGAAGAGTAAGTTGGCCGGTGTGTATCACATAATTTTTCAATAGATTTAAAAAAAATGGTATTTCTGTCTTATGAATTAAATATATTTTTTTGTAGTACGACGGATGATTTTCGTGTTATTTAAATTTTGTTCAAATTTTTCAGTAATATAATTGATATTTGTTGATATATTATAATTGATATGAATTATTAATACGAGAGTTGATATAACAGCTACTTAATCGTTAATATAATAAGAATACAATAAAATCCGAATTAAACCATCTTTCCACAAATTTTTCAGTAATATAATTGATATTTTGAATTATTAATACGAGAGTTAATATAGCAGCTACTTAATCGTTAAGATAATAAGAATACAATAAAATCCGAATTAAACCATCTTTCCACAAATTTTTCAGTAATAATATTGATATTTTGAATTATTAATACGAGAGTTAATATATCAACTACTTAATCGTTAATATAATAAAAATACAATAAAATCCGAATTAAACCATCTTTCCACAAATTTTTCAGTAATATAATTGATTTTTTGAATTATTAATACGAGAGTTGATATAGCAGCTACTTAATCGTTAATATAATAATAATATAATAAAATCCGAATTAAACCATCTTTCCACAAAATTTTCAGTAATATAATTGATATTTTGAATTATTAATACGAGAGTTAATATAGCAGCTACTTAATCGTTAATATAATAAGAATACAATAAAACCGAATTAAACCATCTTTCCACAAATTTTTCAGTAATATAATTGATATTTTGAATTATTAATACGAGAGTTAATATAGCAGCTACTTAATCGTTAATATAATAAGAATACAATAACATCCGAATTAAACCATCTTTCCACAAATTTTTCAGTAATATATTTGATATTTTGAATTATTAATACGAGAGTTAATATAGCAGCTACTTAATCGTTAATATAATAAGAATACAATAAAATCCGAATTATACCATCTTTCCACAAATTTTTCAGTAATATAATTGATATTTTGAATTATTAATACGAGAGTTAATATAACAGCTACTTAATCGTTAATATAATAAGAATACAATAAAATCCGAATTAAACCATCTTTCCACAATTTTTTCAGTAATATAATTGATATTTTGAATTATTAATACGAGAGTTAAAATTGCAGCTACTTAATCGTTAATATAATAAGAATACAATAAAATCCGAATTAAACCATCTTTCCACAAATTTTTCAGTAATATAATTGATATTTTGAATTATTAATACGAGAGTTAATATAACAGCTACTTAATCGTTAATATAATAAGAATACAATAAAATCCGAATTAAACCATCTTTCCACAAATTTTTCAGTAATATAATTGATATTTTGAATTATTAATACGAGAGTTAATATAGCAGCTACTTAATCGTTAATATAATAAGAATACAATAAAATCCGAATTAAACCATCTTTCCACAAATTTTTCAGTAATATAATTGATATTTTGAATTATTAATACGACAGTTAATATAGCAGCTACTTAATCGTTAATATAATAAGAATACAATAAAATCCGAATTAAACCATCTTTCCACAAATTTTTCAGTAATATAATTGATATTTTGAATTATTAATACGAGAGTTAATATAGCAGCTACTTAATCGTTAATATAATAAGAATACAATAAAATCCGAATTAAACCATCTTTCCATATATTTTTTTAGATAGTTTGATGTAGCACGGTTTTCTGACCATTACGATCACCTTTACAGCGCCTCCTAATTAGCTCAACCTTCTAAAGAAATAAGGAAAGTGGAAAGTCTCCAATTTCGCCAACACAAGCGCCTTCTGGATTCTTCAATTCAGATGTAAAATGGTGTAAGAGAAAAAATGAGCCCTAAAGTGAACCCGCCAGGAATCGAGCTTGAGGCGCCCGCTCAGCGTGACTGCTAATCGTTAGACTACGACGACCAATATTGTTTTAAAATAACTATATCAGAACTTTAAGAATGTTTGAAACTTTGTATGATTTGTTTATTTTATATTTGATTCAAGTTTAACCCAATTACATATAATAAAATGCATATTAGCAAAAAAATATAAAAGTAATAACAAACGGACAACTCAGGCTTCGCGGTGTAGTGGCTTAGTAATGTATATAAACTTTATTAAGCAGCTCTTTCTTCAATTATTCACCGAGATATGGAAGATATAAGAAAATTCGTTTAACAAGGTCATTCCGCGTGCTAGTGATGAAAAGCTCAGTTCGTGAATACGAAATAAAAAAAATGTATTCACGTTGGCGTAAATAATTATAAAACATACAAAAGCTTTTAACAGTGAAATAAATCCAGATATATGTGTTGATTAACTTTATAATTGACACAGGAAAATACCCTGAACTACTAAATAAGCAATAATTAAAACTATTTATAAGAAAAGGATCACACATTAATGACATACAATATGGATCAAGGGAAATTGATTCATTTATAGACGAAGTAAAAGAGAAATACATTGATAAATATTTAGCAGCATACTTCGATAAAAACGAATTAATATTTGCAGCACCATATGGAATACAAAAACAAAAAGGGACACACACGCACACTAATAATTAAATTCTCTAACCTAATCAATGAACAACTTAATCGAAAATCTAATTAATGAAAACAACTAAATCAGAAAAAATACCACGTCTTGGCGCTCTTCATAAATTATGCAAAGTTGTTCGACACAGAGTACCACAAATTAATAAAGTGACTTGAACAAATAGAAAAAAGAGATCCATTAAAAAACTATTGGGAAACATCATGAAAAAAAGAAAGATCAAGACATGACAGGAGATTGGGAAAGAAAAAAAACATGTAAAATGGAATCGCACAAAGATCGCTGTTAGGGCCGATAACCTATTTTCTCTGTATTAATTCGCTCAAATTGTAATTTTTTTATCCATATATATAAATAGACAATGCAGCTTTTATGATATATCTTATGGAAAATATGCGGATGAAGTAAGAAGTGACCTCCGATAAGAATAAAATAATGTTTTCAAGTGGTCACACCACAATAATTTGGTGAAAAAGAAACATTTACATGTAACATCTACACATTTGAAGAAAATAACGGTGAATCTAATTTCACACAAATATAAATTTCTAGATACAAATGTTCAGAATTGTCATTGTCGTGTGATCTAGCCAAGTTCGAGGGAACAATATTTGGGATTCACGATACATGAAAATTTCAACTGGCAAACACGAATCCAAAACATGTGCGGTAGGTTTAGAGCACTGTTATATGATATATAATAACAAAAAATGTAACTTTTAGTATATTTAGATTGCTGTGTCAGGTGATGGTGGAACCAATAATATTGTACGGAAGTTTGGGGACATATTAAACTTATTTAAAACAAATAGAAGTATCGTAAACAAAATATTAAATGATCTTTAACGACCATTAAAAGAAAATTTTACGAAACTAAAAGCATATGAAGATGTACTAAAAGAAACAAACATATTATTTCTAAATACTTTTTACAAATTTCGTACAATATTGGAGCGCCACTATTGTGACCATTTGATCCCTGTAACGTATGTATTGGCCAGGTAAGTTACAAAGGGTTTATGTGAGTTCCATAAACAAATAGTCATTACGGAGAAAGGACGCTTCAGGTAACAATTCCAAAAAAAAAATCAATGAGATACTGTCTGACTTGGTCGGGTTACAAACTTTTTTAATATAAGAAAAAAAAAGTTAAAAAACACGTTTTTGAAGAACGTATTTTCTTGATCATACTTTGTTAACTGTATTGGTTGTGTATATGAATTATAAAAAAATATTATTAAAGAGATACTTGCTGATAATCCTACGGTAAGCTGGATCTCTGTTTTAATTTTATCCATATAAAAATCAAAATGTAAGCTACACTAAACAAAATTTTATCAGTAACAAGGGATTCGCATTTTTTATTTAGTAATTTGTCTATATACATATAATGTCTAATTCGATGTCGATGTTTTAACCATAAACACTATTAATTATTTTTAGATCTCGGTATCTCCAAACACAATGATTTTTTCAATAGTTGAGGCACTAAAGATATAGCCACATGGTTATAAAGCTGACAGGTTGTAGTGTATACACTTTCGTTGTACTGTATACAACGAAAGTCTATACAACCTGACGAAATATATATACGCATCTATCGAATGATGATAATTTATCGTCTAAACGATTAATCAAAGCAAAGTAGCAAAATACTTTACCTCTGTTCGGAGATTTCGATTTTTTTCACGATTGTAATCTATTGAAAATGTTCTATAAAGATTTTTTCAAATTCAACCCTTTTAAAATATGTTTTGGTTAGTTATTGTGGCATTTAGACCTCCATATTGTATTGTATCCAATGACAATATAGTACAAATCAATACAACTGACTTTCATTTAAAAACAAAAACAAAACAGACTTAAATTCTCGTTCACGTGTATCAGGGTTTAATCTGTTTTAAGTATTAATTCCACTGAAGTATAAGTTTCCTTTGTCTTGGTGTCCTACAGTCTTCCATAATTGAAGAATTAATAATTCAATAATACTGAGAATCCTTCCCCCTCTTCTGAATCCCATGGGTTATCATGGTTAGCAAATAGTTTTACAAATTACTTATTACGATCTTCTTCATATTTCAACATTGATCAAAGCGGATAGAGTGCACAATGCCCAAATTAACCGAAAAATCTGTAATGACCTCCGTAGTTTCTTTGTTAAGACGCTTGACTTCCTTCCTTCCGGGTTCGATTTTCGACGATACCCACCCATACTGGTTCAAGAGTTTTGCTGGTAAAAATATTTCGCACGCTTGATGTATGTGAATGTGGTTGTCTCTTCACATATTTTAGTATCAAGTGCCGTACTTTTCCCAGAATTTGTAAAAACACAATATTTGATTCATGGTGCTGAAGACACAGTAATCTCCTAGCTACGCTCTTCAATATATCGACCAAGTCATCGAAGGGTATCATACATAAGAACTAATAAAAATAACATTATTCTCCTAAAACATTTAAAAACTTTTTTTCATTTGATTTTGTTTATTTTGTTGTAATCTTTAACACAAAGAAGACTAAAACTCAAAACTGGTTTTTAGATTCAATTATTTGCACAAAATATTCCATAAAGGCGCAATAGACGTAACAGGAATGCACATGTGTCATCAAAGGCTATCGTGAGCTTGGGAAGGTTGTGCGCTATTAACAAGCTGGTGCATCTTGCGATGCGATTACCAGTCTGATAGCGGATACCTGATCAGAGGTGCTTACTACAGATATGGCGCTAAGGCAGAGACTACTACATATGAGTCTTCCGGTCTCCATGTAGATGTTTGATTAATTTTTAAAGTGAATCATACTAGAATTAGATTAGAATTAAGTTAACTTATAAAAGTTGTATTGCATTTTCGTTGTATACAGTGCAAGCTGGCGGATTTATTGCCCTATGATAACATTTTCCAATCAATCAAAATGATGTTATATACCAGGGATGGCTAACAGGTCGATCTCGAAGCACTTGTAAATGCATTGAATTAGTTATCCTTTTTAATATGTAGATATGTCTACTCTAAATAAATGTATGTATGTTATTTAACATGTATGTATAAGTTTTTTTTACCTTAATATTTTTTTAGTGAAGTCAATTCAACTTATAATTATTAATACACTTTAAGTTATTATTTATAATTTTTTAACATATGTGTTGTGTATTAAATCTCGCGTATTTGATAGGTAGATCTAGACTATTTTTTACGAAAAAAGTCGATCGCGACAGCAAACAAGTTGGCCACCCCTGTTATAGACGTTTTAAGACGTTGAAACCAGATTGGAATCCTTAAAAAAAAACACAGTGCCAACGGTAATCGAATCCGAAACCTATGGATTAGAAGAGAGGCGTCTTAACAACTAGGCCACGGAGGTCATCAAAGAGAAGTTAGCACGATCGATTTTTTCGCATCTTTATCATGGCGATCATTACTTACGATATTATAAGTCAATAATCAAGACTTTTACTGTAGCATTACCTGACGAACTCTGTGCCCTAGTTGGTAAGACGCGTGTTTCTCAACCCGGAGTTGGGGGTTCGTCTTCCATTGGAACCCAGTTTTTTTAAATGATTCCAGTCTGGTTTTCATTTAAGCCCTCTTTAACATCTTTCTGGTTGGTTGGAAGATATTGCCACGTGGCAATAAGCCCGCCAGGTTGTACTGAATATAACAAAAGTGTTATACAATACCTGATCAAATTAATGTGATATAGGTTAGGCCTCAAGTGGCTTAAGATTGAGAAAGTCTGTAATAAACTCGGTTTGTTCTATAAATTGTATATACCTTTTTCTAATATTTTATTCTCTTACGTATAAAAATCATTTCCAGCCATGCGTATAATCGAATCATGTAATTTATGCTTTGGTTTCTGCCAAGAAATAACACGAAGTATTGAAAACTGATGTTATTGAAAAGTTCAGAATATTTTATCATAACATCAGTCTTGTCTACATCCATACAATTTTATACTTCTTGAGTTTCCATTACTTTTCGCTTTTTTAATTTTTTTATTTACTTCAATAATAATTTCCAATCATACTTTTCTGGGTATTCTTCTATCACGCCTCCAACTTAGGTTCGCCTTATAGATTTTTGTCGAGCTTTCATACTCATTCACTATATATGCAAATTACTACAGTTAATGCTTCTACACTCGACCTTAAAGATGAGTCGAATTCAACAAACACATGGAAAAAAATCATGCTTTTTGTCTTTTGCCCTGTACTTTCTTCTCAGACTTTATCTTATTTTGTTTGACAAGTGTACCACTCTCAAATAGCTTTCACATACATATTCTCTTAACTTTTCCTTTGTGTGTTAGCACTTTACTCCTCCATGTTTCCTAACATTGTTTTTAAAACTGTCTCATTCACCACCACACACAATTACTTTTGGACCTTCTTTCACACTATATTTTGAAACGAAAATCGGATTTCCGTTAGATAAAATCGCAAAGCTCGTTTATCGTGTTCAAACTTAAATTTGAGATCGTATCAAGAGTAAAATGTCTCAAAATAATCGTAATCAAATGTAAAACGGTTCGTTTCCGCATGACGAAGGGAGATCGCTTCCGCCCGTTGATATTTCAAAGCGGAAAATAAGTGCTCCTCATTGTATAGCATACTATGGGTTAAACCACGGTTTCCCGAGGTTTTGAATTCTATTTACTAAGCTGTCCAAATGTAGGAACCAGCTTTTATACTAAGTATTGGCGTGGATTCTTAGAATCATTGTTTAAAATTTGTCAAATAACTTTGTTAGACCGTTATTAAAATTATTTGAATAACATTCAATCTCCTCTTCCCCAAGATAGCCATACAACCCGTTTAGAGCTATAGCCTCCCGGACGATTTTTTTCTAACCGATCGGTCATTTGCCGTCTCCTCCCAGTCTCCTTCCAGTTCCAGCTTCCTAAGATCCTACTGCACGTTATCTAAAAGTCTCTGTCACGGACTGTTATGTTGTAGCCTTTCTTCGTATTGTTGGGCTTTTATAATAATTATTATTTAGCGTGTTTGGTGTTCGAATAACATAAAAAAATAAATACACCGTTGGATAAGAATTATACATATGAGACTTAAATATAATATTCGTACCGAAACATTGATTGAAGATAAATAAAAATGTCATTCACAGCCATAATTTTCAAAATACGTTGGAGTGTCATTAAAATGCCTAATAAATACCTCAAACAATAGTTGTATTTATACGAATGTGCGACGGTCAATACTTTACAAAATAGTCGTATTCATACGACGCCTAGGCAATTTGCGACGATAATTACTTTACAAAATAGCCGTATTCATACGATGCCTAGACAGTTTGTGACAATGATTACTTCACAAAAGAATCGTATTCATACGACACCTAGGCAATGTGCGACGATAATTACTTTAAAAAATAATCGTATTAATACGAAGCCTAGGCAATGTGCGACGATCAATACTTCACAAAATAGTTGTATTCATGTGACACCTAGGCAAAGCAGCGATAAATACCTCACATAATACTTTTGTATATATGACTCGTAACAACCGGGCCCCCAGTCTCGATTCCTGACGGATTCAATTCCGGACTGGTTTTAATATCTGAATTTACATATTTTATCTTTATTTGCTACTTATCATTGATTCACACATCGTTATTAAGCAATAAAATAAATAAAACGCTAAAAAACTGCCTTATGAAAGATTGCCGCAGATAAAACCTGCCAATCGTCTTGGAAGTTTGATCTCCTTGCCATCGAAACATTGATTTTGATCCGTCAAAAACGCGTTCACTAAAGTGCAACAGCTTGCACACTATAAATTAATATACACACAGGTGTCTTCCATCCATAGGATTTCTGACAATCATATACAACTGTGAGGTATAGCTCATGTAGGCAAAAATCGTTAAGCAATAAAATTATGTTTTGTTTGCCTGAAAAAAAAATTGTTTGGAAATTAATTTGGTCAAAGTATTTATATTGTCGCCATACACTTTATAATTATTTTTTGGGTTATGTCGCAGTTTTTCTTTGCGGTAGTAAAAAATCATCAAGCAGCGAAAAAACAACTTTGTTCTGTCTTCCAAATAACGCGAAAAAACCGTTGAAGCAATACGGATAAACAATGGTAAAAAATGCGTTAATTTATTTTCTTTCAAAATAATACACATTCAGCACATTTTGAATTAAGTTACGAAAAATTTGTCCTAGCGATGTCTATCCGAGAAATATGAAACTACTTTCCGGACAACATATTATAGTTAGGAAATTCTAGGATGAGTCCTGTGACAGCTCACAAATTTGCCCCAATACAACCTTATGTAATGTATTTACCTAAATAACTTGCTATTTATTAGAATTGAGGCTTATATTAAAGTTGATAAAATAATTAAAATTACTGAACATCGTTACAAGGTTGTATTGGGGCAAATTTGTGAGCTGTCACAGGACTCATCCTAGAATTTCCGAACTATACGAGTATATTCTTAATTTTCTATTTTATATTTGAATCATTATAATATTGAATTTAGTGTTGTTGTAATGATTCTGAAGTATTACTGTAATTTCTCATACATTTTATGTAGTTTGCATGTTTTAATGCTTCAACAAAAGTCATAACACTTGTACAGATTCCTAAATAATTTCTAAATTAGTAGATTTATTGGTTGTGCAAACTGTACGTTTAAGGAAGTCGGAAACATGGAATTATCTAGTTATTCCGGTGTCTTATCCGTTCAACAAACATGCCTTGGTGCGGTAGTCAAGATTATTAATTTCTCTTCGATAACTGAGATTAAATAGATCAAGCCTACCGCTTCTTACTCGCTTATATGATTTTCGGCCTTTGCATCGAACATTGGAGCAAATTGAGAAATTCTGGTATTTGGGTAGTATTTTCTTAGATAATGGAAGAGTTATGAGAGGCATCGAACAGGTATTGCGATAGGAAATTAACTCAATGGTTTACTAAAACATACTCGAACCGAACAGTATACAAAATCTGCTAAGATAGTCCACAACATTTTTTAAGTATCAACTTGGATGAACGAAACGTTGACGTGGAAAAATACTAAAAAGAGCCCAATAAATGCAGTAGAAATACGTGCGCTGAAAAGAACTCATGGGATGACAATGTAAGATAAAACACGAAATGTAGTGATTAGGTATAAATGTGATCTTAAGACTGATGGATTGAGTAAGATGAACAAGAGCACTTTGAGATGGTTTGGGCATGTAGAATGAATGAATGAAGTATGACTAGCAAAACAAAAAAATATAATGTAACTATGAGTAGAAGGCATGGTAGAGGAATAATAAAGAAAGTGTAGTTGGATCAAACGAATGATATTTTGAGAGAAGGAAATATAAAAAGTCAGAGAAATCAAAAGAGTTGTATGAGATACTATGTGAATGTAGAAGACGCGACGTATGTGTATGTTGAGATAGAAAACCGACAAGGAAATCGCGTGATGGTAATTATGTATCTAAGATGATTCTACACAGTTTTTCATGCAATTTAAGACCAAATTCTAAATTATTACGATTTTAAATGACAATGATTGGACTACACAACTCCGCCTGCACGATTCTGACATACTCGTAATCCAATTTTTTTTATTCGGAAGGTTGGATTTCCAAAAATCTGCTAATCGTATTGACTTTATCCCAGAATGTTTAATTTGTAAATACCTAAGATTTGAACTAGGGCTAAATAACCTTATTTTATATATTTTTCCTAAATTACATTATCGTTTCCCCCCCCCTCTATTTTGGGAACATTTTTTTTTTTTTTTTTTATTATTACACATGACAATAAATATACACAATTTGAGAAAAAACAACAGGTAATTTGATTTGGACATATAATTTTAATGGATCTGGGTTTGTTGCCTTTCATTTGTCGTATCCCCAGTAAACTAGGCTTTTGCCTGTATCTCACTGAGGATATTTAGCATGAAAAAATAAATCGATACTTCTTTCCGATTTTTGATAACACAAAAAACCCCGTTGCACGCTCTCATCAACCTGACAAACAGTGACACTCAACTACAACTGGAAACATCCTGCGAAACTCAACTCCTCACACATTATCGCTCCAGAAAGACCAAAAATATTCATCCCACAATATACTGCACACAATCATAAGAATAAAAATCAAAACAAATTCAAAACAAAAAAAAGAAAAACACACAGAAACACAAATACAATAACAGCCAAAATTAAAACAATAATAAGAGACCCACACTCACGAGCTCACATAAATCACATAAATCCTTTGATAACATTTATTTCATTTGATAACATTTATTTCGTGTTTTTATGAAAAATTACATGACACCTTTGATGGTTCTATGTCTCTTTTTTTATTAGTTACTTTTAGTCAACTTTGGTTTCTTGATATTATTGTTTAAACTATTCTTTTTTACAAAGCATTCATTATATTCAATAGTGATAATATATTATATGACAATATTTGAGAAACACTTTCAAGTATCAGTATTAATCAAGCCATTTCGTTTTTATTAGAAATAAAGCAAACGAAAAATAAAGATTGTCCGTATTTTGATCGGTGTAAATTAAAACGAAGGCTTTATAGAGAATTGTTTTATTAAGTGAAATGTTCCATTTGACTTTCGATCCAAACTTACCGTCTGAACAAGTCATAAACCTAAAATCCTGAAACGTTATGTCTTGTGAGGAATTCCAAGGATTACAGATACCCATTTAGAGATTCCAGTAGAGTTTTCTTTTCTTTTAGGTGACAGATTTGGAAAACGAGGATTCGGAAATATATTTCGTCATTTTAGCTTACCTTAAGTTTTAAGAGTCAACATTTCTTTGTTTATTCTCATAAAATCTATGTTTTAGCTTTGGATATAAATTTAAAATATTTGTCAAATAAATTTTTATGTGGACAATCTTGGTACTTACAAAAAATCTTGAAAAATTATTACGAACATTGTGAGATTAAAAAAACATCGAAAGAAACAAATGAGATTAAAAAATAATGAAAAACGAATTAAAGTAACTGTATTTAAAAATTAATTTTAAATTGTTATATATTGCGGGTTCTTCTAATCAACTATTAAATTAGTTTACAAAGTTTTGAGTGATAGGTGGATTTTACATTGTAGATGGAAAGAAAAAATTAAATGTAGTACCAAAATAAAAAAAATAGCAGAAAAAATAACAAAAACAAAGACAAATTGAACAATGGGGTCAGGAGAAGGAAATAAATATGTAGTAAAGGGATGATAGGATACCAGGAAAACCCATTATGTCACTGATGAGAGGTGCAATGTTTTTTAATTCGCTTTATGGCTTTTAAGTTCAGGTACTATTAGGAATATATTTTTATTTTTGTGTTTGACTTTCGAATAACGTATAGCCACGACTTTTATCTGTTTTCAAACAGCCGGATTTAAAAATAAATTAAAATAAAAGCATTTTCATTTAAGTGCTTCATAATAAGCGCTTACATTGAAATTACTATTTTTTTGTATTCTAATTTGTATTTTAAAAGACGTTTACACCAAAAATTATTTGAGCAATTCACGTAATACACAATGAATGCTTTGTATTAAGCGTTAATATCAAAAAAATATT
This sequence comes from Odontocerum albicorne, assembly GCA_949825065.1. Classification (NCBI taxonomy): domain Eukaryota; kingdom Metazoa; phylum Arthropoda; class Insecta; order Trichoptera; family Odontoceridae; genus Odontocerum; species Odontocerum albicorne. The sequence goes on from OX463850.1 coordinate 14,479,925, forward strand.
TTTAATAATGAGAAAAAATATTTAGGAGAATGTAACGTGTACAAGTCTTGACGTTATATATTTTGCTGTTATATGACATCAAGTTTTAAGATGTGCTTTCTTTTATGTTGATTTACAAATTAATTCATTCCCTGCTCCCCTTCCCATATTTCTCACTGTAGACTGACGTCATCAACATGTGTTTTGTGTGTTTTTAAGCAGTTAAATGAAAGCCTTCAGTTTGAAAAATAATAGCCTCAGTACATTAATAAGCACTTATTGTGAATATATTTAAATATTCATGAATATGCAAACATAATTTTTGTAGCTTAGTCCGAGGATTCTTTTAAGAGGTAATTTACGAGTATGTGTTGAAATTAGTGGAAAAATATTTTTATGATTTTTGTGACAAGTGCTTGACGTTTGTTTTAATTTATATTGATTTTAATCCATTCAGGGATTTTATACTTACTTTTTTATTTTTAAATAAGGAATTTGAACTTATTTACCAAAAAGACAGTTTATGGGACATTTCTTTTTTTTCTCGTGTCGGTACAAAAAAAACAAAATGAAAATAAACCATGAATTGGTTAGGATTCGAACCTGGACGCTTAGATGCTGAGCGCATTAACAAAATGAGATATTTATTAAATTTTATATAATGAACGGAATGATAGATTTCGGATTAATAACTGATTAACCGGCCTGCACATACGAACGTACGTGATACGCGCGTTTTGACTGAGCCATTCTGCGCTAACCCGTATCACGTACGCGCGGGAGAAAAAAATATATACCTAAAATATTTTAACCGTACGGGATACGCATACAGTCCAAATGAAATGAGGGAACGAAAAAGTAGATCAGTCCGTTCACGGCAGGCGACGAGTAAGGTCGTTTTGTTGAAGTTTCATAAATCTCAGTGACTAGTATAGCACATCAGGGGTGCGTAGATAGCGGTTGCGATTACCAATATATTTTTGTTATTATAGCTAATATTTCTGTGAATCAAAACTTTTATATTTTTTTGGGATTTGGAACTTTATATGTGAATACGAACTTTTATATATTTTTATTTTTGTGTGAATATTACTGCATACATATTGAGATAGATTTAGTGATTCTGAACTTGAATAAATTTTAGTGTTTATTTCTGTGGCTAAAAACTTTTGGATTTTTATTTTTGTGACTTGTAACTTTATATGTGAATACAAACATTTATATTTTTATTTTTGTGTGAATATTACTGCATACATATTGAGGTAGATTTAGTGATTTTAGTGATTCTGAACTTGAATAATTTTTTGTGTTTATTTCTGTGGCTAAAAAAACTTTTAGATTTTTATTTTTGTAATTTGGAACTTTATTACCTAAAATATGTCTGGTGAAAGCGAATATGAGGGTGTGTCTAGTGGAACCGAATACGAAGACATAAGCTCTTCTGGAAGTGATACTTCAATATGCGATGATTTTTCATCATCACAAGAGGAAGATGAAAACGAAGCAGGTACAAGTTCTGCGGAATGGATTGATATAGATTCAACCAATGATAGAGTTCAGCCTTCATTTGAATTTGTAGAACGTTCTGGCGTTTCAGAGATTGTGAATAGCTTCGAAAAAGAATTTGAATTTTTCAACTTTTTCTTCGACGAAGATTTATTGAAAATCATTGTGGAGCAAACAAATTTGTTTGCTGAACAATTTATCAGGGCAAATGCCCACTCCTCGACAAGTCTCATCAGTTTTTGGAAACCTACTTCCGAAAACGAAATGAGAGTTTTCTTCGCAATTGTTTTAGTACAAAGCATCGTAAAGAAGCCAGAAGAAAAAATGTATTGGACTAAAAACCCTATATTTGAGACACCTTTTTTTGCCCGCACGATGTCATATCGAAGATTTTTGCTCCTGAAAAAATTCCTGCATTTTAGTAATAATGAAGAATATGATGAGTCATCACACCCAAATCCCAAACTGAATAAAATCTGGCCAGTATTTGACTATTTACAAAAAAAATTCCAGGAAGGATACGTTCCAGAAAGGAATGTAACGGTTGATGAAAGCCTAATGTTGTACAAAGGACGCTTAGGATGGATTCAGTACATGCCCCTCAAAAGATCCAGATTTGGGATAAAAACATATATGTTATGCGAATCGTCATCGGGCTACATATATTCGACCATTATATATACTGGGAAAAATACGTTGTTTGGCCAGGAATTTAGAAATTTACCGGTTTCCTCCCAAGTAGTGATGAGTTTGATGAAACCATTACTAAATAAGGGTCATTGTCTAACGACAGATAATTTTTATACGTCACCGGAGCTGGCAGAGCTGCTTATGTCAAATAAAACTGACACATATGGGACACTGAGATTTAGACGCAAAGGTGTCCCAAGGAACATATCGTTTCCGAAGAAAGTAAGCCGAGGGTACACTAAGGCTTACAGAAAAGGAAAGGTGATGGTCATGAGGTGGAGGGACAAAAAAGACGTATTTTTCTTGTCTACAATTCATAGCTGTACGATGATGGAATTAGATTCAGGGAAGCGGCGTCCAACAGTAGCAAATGACTACAATTTTTCCATGGGGGGTGTTGATCGTGTTGACCAACACCTAGCCATCAGACCAATCCCGAGGAAGCAGGGGAAAAAATTTTACAAAAAAATGTTCTTCCATCTACTGGAACAAGCCTTGTGGAACGCTTTTGTGTTGTACAAAAAAAAGGGTGGAAAAGGAAATAACTCCAAATTCAGGGAGAATGTAGTCGGTCAATATTTTGAGGAATACCATTCCCCTGAATTTGCATCAAAAGGGGGGAGACCTTCAAAAACTCCAAATCCCTTGCGTCTTACTGAAAGACATTTTATGGAAGTAATTCCACCAACAACAAGTAAAACAAACGCGACAAAACGTTGCGCCGTTTGTTGTTCAAAAACGGACGAACGCGGAAAAAAGGTGAGGAGAGAAACCCGTTATCATTGTCCCGATTGTAATGTGGGTCTGTGTATTCCATGTTTCAAAATTTATCATACCGTAAAATATTTCTGATAAAATATTCATGTAACCTATAATAATAATAAATAATGTATGCAAAAAAATATACTGTATATTATTTAAAATGGTTTACAACCCCTGGAATTACGAAAGCTCATAAATCTATTCTAAGTGCACATATGTCATAAAATTTTGTCAGGAATGTATACAACAAGCATTGTTTTCATGATTCTGTAGAAAAAAAAAGGTGATTTTTTTTTTACTGTTTCTCGGAAATTTACCTGCAGGTAGGGCGGTTAAGCTTTCCAATCAATAACTAATAAAACATCTTATTATCTTTTAAATATCCATCTAATTTATTAGATACAAATGGTAAGTTTACGTTATAATTTATTTCAGTAAAATAATCATGTGGATAGGATCCATCTAAAAGGTGGAGAGACATCTGGTGCTCTGCCTCCTAGGATTGATTTTGCAACGAAATAGAGCCAAGGTCTACGTAAACAAATATGAATACAATTTTGAACTAATATGCAGATAAAAATCGTATTGATTGTTCTAAAGTAAAATAAAAATAAATTTTATGTTGCTTTGTGGCAGTTTAATTGAATATAAGTAATCATCAAAATTCATAATTATGTACGTAAATGATGTCTATTTTTTTAAATATTGATAACGAAAGTTATGGTTATTGAAGGAGAAAGAGGAGTGTAGCTGATATAAAAGTGAAAAACAAAATATTCGAGCGAGTTGAGGATATTTACCTAGTATTTTGTTAGTATGTTTACATACAATCGAGCGGAGTGCGATATGGAAAGAAGAAAGCAGCAGATACTAGAGTTAATGGGGGTTTATACAATATTTTTACCGAACGGATCATTTCAAGGGAAGCAAAGTTGACTGCTGATAATGGAATCTTGGTTCCAGTATTAGCATAAGTTAGCGAAGTTTAGACAAGGCAAAACATTGATGAAAATAAGATAAATTTTGTTGAAATGAAAGCGTTGCGTAAAATGTGCGGAAAAAACAATGCTTAAAAGAATAAGCAATATTGATATTTGGAAATAATGCGGATTGAAAAAGATGTAGTACGATATGAAAAAATGCATTGAGATGTTTTTTTTTTATTGGAAGAGTTGAGCCAATGGGCAACCTTGGCTTATGACGCACCAGGTTTAAAGTCCCGGGATTGTGTTTAGACTCTCTGAAGTGGTACTTTGGAGACTCACTTCTTTGCCTGTGCCCTCAGTGCATACCCCGAAACGTTAAGCTTATGCATTGAGATGGTTTCACCACGTAGAAAAAAATAATGATGAAATATTTACAAAAAAATAATCTTTACAATTATTATACGAGATACAATAAGTTAAGGAAAACTTAGAAAACTTAACACGACCAAATTAATCAAATTTTGAAAGAGGGGAGAGAGAAAACCCTATGTAATAGAATTATATTCATGACGACGTATATGGACGTGGCAAAAGCAGAAGATTTGTGCTAAGATAGAATGAAGTGTATATTAGATATGTTCTCTCTGCTTACCCTTAAAGGGTGGTGTGATAGTGATTATGATATATTATGTATATTTTTCTACGTTTTTTACCACTTCTGTTCATTGTGTATTTGTTTTTGTGTAAAAGGTTTTATCTAAAATTAACCTTTTTTATTCGTCGCTTTTAGAAAAAAATGTGAATTTCCGAAAAAGTGTGTGACCTTCTCTTTATCGTACCGTCATGAGTAGCATTACTGGCAACAAATGTCAAATAAACATCGCCTCAAAGGTAAACAGACAAATCATTGTGACAGCGGTTGTTCCTTGGACAGGAAAATACCCACATTGAAGTCGGGATAAATTGTTGACAATAACGTTAAGGCTTTATAAATATTTTTTAATGTCGGAAACAAAATAAAAATTAACATCCATAGTTCTATGTGACGTATTTAGGTAAATCAATAAAATTAACATCCATAGTTCTATGTGACGTATTTAGGTAAATCAATAAAATTAACATCCATAGTTCTATGTGACGTATTTAGGTAAATCAATAAAAAATATCTCTAACCAGTTCAGAGTCCAAAGTGGAAGAAATGTTCTTGTCGTTAGGCTTGGCGATAGGTCATTTAATACAATTTTATGTAATTATATAATATTTATTTTTAATCTTTTATAACTTAATGACCAAGAGAACAAAATCAATACGGTGATAAAATACTTCAGTCTATGCAATATCAGGATCAGCTAAAATTATGGTATTTGCCAACATTGTTGTATTGGAGTGAAACGTGGACGATTAATGAAATTAGCTGAGTAAATCCAGTGGGCATGTGTGCACTGAGAAAAATATGCGCTGTGTGAAAGTTTGACAGAATAAGAAATGAAATAATTAATGATGAATGTCAGCTACAAACTAATGTGTTAAGTAAGAGGAAAGAGAGCACGTTGAGGGGGTTGGGACATGTTGAATGGATAGATAACGTATGGCTGATTAGATAATTTTATAATGCAAGCATGAGGGCGAGTTGTGGTAGAAGACGATCGAGAAAAGTATGGTTGGATCAAGTGAATGAAATTTTAAAACAAGGAAATGAAAGACGTTAGAGAAACAGATGAATTAATGAAGAGGAGGCGAAGGAAGTGCAAGTATGTTGTGATAGCAAATATTGGCAATCTGTCACATCTGCCTACCCCAACAAGGCAATGTTAGGACGGTAGAATGAATGCATATAACTTATGTATAAATGTATCTTATAGGTTGGAAAATATTGCCCTTAGGTTATAAACCCGCCAAATTGTACATTAGAGTTTCATTAAAATAAATAATATATTAGTATTTATTCACTTAGAAAAATATAAATTGTAAATAACCCACTGAAAAAAAACATACATGTTGCTAGGTCACGAGTATTTAAGTTATAGATTTTGTTGAAAATACGTTGAAAACACTTTTGTACACCGACATATAAAAAATATGATCGATTATCGCACAAAAGTTTATTGATGAAGTTGCCTAATTTTATTAACGTTTCACTGTATTATTTTTTAATAATAAGTAAAAACAGCCAGTTTTGACCTTTAAAAAACATATTTGACGTTTTTCCCCTAATACATACAATAAATACACTCGAATTTTCAAATACTCTTTTATGCGAGGAATACTCCAAGGTCGAACTCGGTACTTATAAAGTACATACATTGAATTAATTATTAAAAACAGTCTTTGAAAAATGAAGTTGTATTAAAAAACAGTATAATTTTGTAAGTTATAGCATAAATTGAATAATTGAGGAAACGTTTAAAATGAAACAATGTTTTCTTCAAAAGTGGGGACTTGACTATGTTATAATATAAACATATAAAAGTGTTTTTTTGGGTGCGATAGGATTTTAAATTGGCCGCCATGATCGTGCGATTTGACGCCTCTGGATTATTTTCTTTGGGGTTATGTTAAATCACAGGTTTACACCAACAAACCCAAGATTCTTGATGAACTTGAGGCCAACATTTTGTCGTGTTATTGACGCCATACAACCGGAAATGCTCCACCGAGTCATCGAAAATTGGCGTGATCGAATTGGCCAGTGCAAAAGAAGCAGTGGAAGCCATTTGAACGATATCTTGTTTGAATCGTAAACGGCATAAAATATTCTTTCAAATTAAACTTTCAGATCCATTTTTGGTTTATTAGTTGTTGTTTTATTTTATTTTAAAGTTCTATCGTTCTTAATGGGAAACCCATCTTATGATCGGTTAAGGTAAATAAAAGCCAGCCACGGTCAACATATGAATGAAATTATCTTCAAACAATAAGTGTTATTAAACAACCTATCAATTGAATTCAAATACACGGCCATTTAAATAATTTATATGTGTTTTATTTCAAAAACAAATCCTATCACACCCAAAAGAACACCCTATATATTAATTAGAAAAATATATTGTATATAACATACATTAAAATGGTAAATTAACAAACATAAAACAAATCTATCTAAATAATGTTGAAAAAATCTGAGAAAAATATTACGCTTCAATAATAAAAAGATCAATACGAAAATTCTGTCATTTTTAAATTTATTTATTTAAATCTTTATTCGCCTAAATTTGAGTGTTCTCAGACATAGTGCAATGATAAATTAATTTGGAATATACTACTATAATAGTATATAGTAATATATTAGTTAAAAAGCATTATTATGTTGAAAAATAAACACAATAATATTCCTCTTTTTCTTGATGTACTGTAGATCTTGGAATAATTTTGTTACGAAAATCATTCGTTAGGACAGCTGGAGGGGAAGACCCAGCTGTCTTCCCACCTTTTAGGTGGTCTTCCTGGGGCATGCGCTGTCCTACGGGGGTCTCGTGTATACCATAGTTATGTATGCGGTTCTATCACTGCCCATCCTTTACACATGCTTACTTCACTAACGCCTTATTTTCCTGTTGCTTCTATGCTGTCTGTCTTGCAGATCTATCGGATATGAGAGTTTCTTACCGCATCTCTAAAAGATTTTCCCGCAATGGTTCGTAGATTAAAAATATTGAAATATAAAATGCAGAGTGAGATGACATCACATAAAAGAAAATAGATTTGTGCTTTTCGCATGTTTACTGTATTAGATAATGTTTTTTACATCATCCTGAGGATGAAGTTCGCAATGTCTTTGAAACGTCGGCCATTATTTAAGCTACGTCAACTCAAAACGGCAAAAACTGCGAAACATATTTAGAAGTAGTGAAAAACTGCCGTAAAATCTTCGAAATTAATAAATAAAGCTATTAATACTCAAGAAAATAAGAATAGAAATAACTCTAAAAATAGTTGCGTAAAAACCCACGAGAGTCACGCAACGGCGTCAATCTTATGACTCGGATACTCGAAAGTTACCATTAAGTGTTTTTTTCTTCTAAGTGTTCAACTAACTTCCAAGATTTTCTAGACTTCAGTGTTTTCATTTCCCGTTTATCGAGGTGATGGAGAATTCGAGACATAATTTGTTTAGTAATTCTCACAAAGAAATGTATTTTCCAGTATAAAAGTTCTCGGTGGTATTATTTTACAATATTATTTTCGAGTTTCGGACAGTACACCATTCAATTAACGATTTAAAAAAGCAAGACCATGTCTGCACCTTGATGATCAGATAATCTTAAGTTAAGATCGACTCTAAGAAGTTGTTACTAAAGTCACTCCTATTAAAACCAATTTCAAAATTGACATGCTAAATCCTGTGTTGGCCTCTTTCTAGACCGTTTGAATAGGTAATATAATTGGGCGTTGCTAGGGTGTATGTGAATGGATAGTATTATCAGATATTGAAATTGTATTCAAGTTTATTCATTACAATTGGTATAGTTCTGACTGTAGTTCATAAAACGACATATTTGTTATGTAGGATCGCTTTTTCATGTAAAATCACTTATTTATCCATTCAAGTTGATGATATATGTTGATTATATATGATGCCCTCCGTGGCCTAGTTGGTAAGACGTCTGTTTCCCAGCCCAAAGGTTGCGGGTTCGAATCCCGCAGGAACTCAGATTAAAAAAAAGGATTCATGTCTGGTTATCAACTTTAACATCCTTTTGGTTGGTTGGAAGATATTATCATATGGCAATAATCCCGCAAGGTTGTACGGTATATAACAAAAGTGTTATATAATACAATATGTAAAACTCAAAGTGGAGCATACCTGATCAAAAAATTCAAGCCTTGTTAATTTTTTTTCCCAGTATCACGTATTTATTATTTAAAAAATCAATAAATCCAATAGTGATGTAAACTGCTAGAAGAAAAAAAGAGTTCATATATCTGCTTCTGATTTTTTAATTTATTCTCGTTGTATTGTAGTTTTTTAATGAAAATTCGTCAGAATGCATTTTCAATGAAATTTCGAGACCAGAATTAATAAGGTGACCAAACATGATTCGAATAATTTTTTTTTTATCTATTTTCAAAAAATCCTGCAATGATTTCGAGCAATTTTGAAATAAATGAGTAAAAACGATATTTTTTTTATTGACGCTTGTAATTTTTCTTTTTTTAACGTAAATACGCCATTTTAATACGTTGACACATGATCCATTTTATTGTTTATGATTGACTGAGTGAATTTGTATTTAAAGTAGCGATTTTTTTTAATTTACAAAGTTTTCAGATTGAAACATCACCATTTGATCACTTTCATAGATGACCATAATCAAAATAATTGAATGCAACGTTTAAAATGTACATTGTTTTAATGGAAATATGAACCGCAGAGTACAAGTACAGAATAAAGCATAAATCCTCCATTTTGTAGATATATGAAAAGACTTCATTAGACAAGGTCTGTGAAGAAGTGATCAAATAATAAATATTATCGATTATTTGTAGACCTAGATGTTGGCTTAGTATTTCTACATTTTGGCGTCCAGGGCTATCAAATATTCCTCCTCCTGATTTAAGTTGTGAAGAGAATCTTATTGAAGAGTGGAAGACAATGTCGCAATTCGACCAAACGCTTGTTATTACGGAAATAAGAGAACCACCGCCACTCTGTTTTACCTCCCGTAGTTCAATCTGGAAGACTCTGGAGTGAATATACAACAGCCCGATTGCCGATAAATGGCGGTCACGGTGGAAGGGATGTCACAAAAAAATAGGCATTTTGTGGGCGACACGACGGTGGGGTTGCCTGGGTTTTCCCTACTTTAGAAGGAGTGGTGTACTCTAAATAGGAATAGATCCCGAGTTGGCGCATAATATGCACAAATGTGACCTAGAAGAGTCGTCTTTTTGTGATTGCGGGGAATCTAGACCATGGATCACACTGTACATAACTGCTCACTGTATGCATCCTCTAGAGCAGGGGTTCCCAACCTTTTTGTACTCTAGAGCTTATTTCTAAAATATCGGTAGGGTGGCGGGCACCACCTATTTTTAATCGACAAACTCCTTCCATAACTTCTCATTTTTCACCATTGCTGGTGCCCCATCGGTGGTTATCGCAGACAGCTTGTGCAAAGACATATTTATTGACTTGGCGTATGTTCTGAATGTATTATAAATATTCTCACCCCTTGTCTGTCCTTTCATAGGTAATATTTGCAACATATCCTCTTTTACTGTGAAGTTACTAAATACCATTATCACCATAACTGCTAACTGTGCGGTGTCTGATATATCTGTTGACTCGTGTCAACAGATATATCAGAATTTTGAAAGAAGCAATGGTGGCCTTTTTAGAATTTTCCACATGTCTAGTGAAAACAGTCTGTTGTGCAGTTAGACTTGATTTTAGTTGACATATTTTTTTCTTTCTTACTTCAGATTTAAGTGGATAATTCACATCAAAAGTGGCATGAATTGTCTGAAAGTGTCGTTCAACATTATGTTTTTTCGGCACTGCAATACTACTACCACACAACAAACAAACGCATTTATTTTTCAAATTAACGAAACAATATGATTCCTCCCAGTCAGTGTTTAAATTATAGGTTCGTTGTATTTTACTCGGTCCACTCATTTTAAGACTAAAAAAATAAAAAATAAATAGTAATTGAACTACAATATAATATCAATGTTATAGCGCACGTCTGTTCTACATTATATGCATAAATGTATTATAACAAGGACTATAACTATCCCCACAATCATAATAGATTATCGCTTATTAATATAATAGATTACGCACCTCGCTTTTAGCCCGTTAAAAATTTTCAGAAGGAATATCAAAACTCCTAATTCGTGTTTCGTCAGACGAAGATGTCTCCTAGCTAACTGTCGCGAACCGAACGGGGCAGCAATCGCAATCACAATGACAACAACGCGGTTCCAGGCGGGAAATGCTATTTGCACATCACTCCTTGTACACGCCGAAAACCCGAAGTGAGCCGATGATCGCCGAAGCAATCGGGACGGTACGAGTTCGTGACTACTGTCAGTTTGGCTGTCGGGGCCATGCTTATTGCTTTCACCGACAGACAGAGCTGTCAGAGTCATGTGCCATGTGTTTTAGCGCCTTCGGCGTTCATCGGCTCAGTTCGTGGCGTTCGTTCACTTCGGGTTTTCTGCGTGTACAAGGAGTGATGTGCAAATAGCACTCCCCGTTCCAGGCTAGCGTGAAGAGTGCAGTCTGGCTCGCCGCTAGACAAGTTGCGACAAGTACTGCAGCAAAGGAACCACTCATACATACAATATCGCGAACATACGAACGTATTTAATAAACCTAGGCACTCAAAAAAATTAAAACTCTAACAAATAAATAAAAATAATTCACATTTTTAATTAATGTTTATGAAAAAATTCTGTCTCTGTCGAATAGTGGCGGGCACATACGAATCGTTCCGCGGGCGCCATGGTGCCCGCGGGCACGGGGTTGGGAACCTCTGCTCTAGAGGGATGTTGGAGTTACGTAACCGTATACCAGATGCTGCGACCTGGTTGGAGAAGACACACTATGTGAGGGTCAACCACAGAAGAAGAGAAGATTATTTGTAGAATTTCTTGCTTTTTTTTCTTTGCATTGTTAATTAACTCTTACAATTAATATTTAAGTTTGTAGTCTTTACATGATTTAATTAAGGGAAAAGTGTTCATTTATTATTTGCTCATAAACGTCACTAAATAAATTAAAATGGAGCTATGTCTGAAAATGTTTCTAATACCAGGATGTCAATTCACCAGGCTTTTGGTGCCGGTAATACTGCTTCTAATACGAGTATTTGGGCAGATATCTGGTTTATTACGACCAGATAATTATGTAACTAACTTCATAATTAAAACAGTAGTTAAATAAAACGTTAAGCCATTATTTGAAAATCGTTGTCCTTGGTTTGTGATCAAATATCTTTCAACAAACTCGGTATGTGGACAAGTAGTCACATACAAATATACGAGGAGGGAGGAGCTTTTGGAGCTCTTCACATACGAGTAGGCGTGAGAGTGAATAATGTATGCGAATATAGCGTGTTATGAGGAGTTTTTGAATATAACCTTTGAGGTGATTGTGATGCGGTTGCAACTACGTGTGTGATGGGGTAAAAGTGTGTGTACGGATGTGAATGTTTCAGCCGAGTGTTTAAGTATTTAAAATAAATATATTAACTGTGTGATTGAGGAGGAATACGACTGATTCGTCATATACCTGGCCTAAGGAAGCGTTTCTATAAAAATATCGAGTTTTAGCATTATTGTGTTTTTAGCCTTGTACTCAGCGTATTTGAATTTTAAATGATGTATTGTGGATAGTAAGTAAAATAAAAACATGTAAAAAATATCGATTTGAATGTTCAATCGTATTCCGTTCCGTTTCGTTTTTTTCGAATACAACATAGTCACCCTGATGATAAAATGAAATGTTTGCAGTTCCCCTTCGCCCAGAATGTGGCGTAGCCAGCGTGCAGGGGAATAAATTATGACCAGTCTTAGTTCTGCTCTTTATGCCGGAGGCACCATGTGTTCTTTTCAGACGGCGCGGCAGGACGCTGAGTACACTACCATATAATATTACTTTACCCTATTACAATGTACGTAAGTAAACTCTTACTTAGTGCACTCGAGTTAAGTGGAAGAAAAATATTAGAAAATCGCATTATACTGTTCTTTATAATGATTCCATATTCTTCATTTGAACTGCCTTTCTAACGCAGTCATTCTCTGTAAAACGCTTTGAATTCAGCGCAAAATAACTTGAAATAATAATTGAACAATTATCATGGAATGATCAAATAGAAATTTAAGCAGCTTGAACAAATAAATTAGTTTTCATTTTAAGATACGTAAGTCGAGTGGGTGAAGTAAATTGACTGAATACACTATATATAATATGGATTATATCAACCGATTTTAAAATATGGGAATATGGTTTGGGGTGTTGCAGAACAGTCAACATGCAGTTTTGAAAGTGATGAACATATATCAAAGAAAAACGAACACTGATTTGGTGTTCCGTCAGTCTATAGAGATATCTTGTCAACAACTATACACAAAAAATCTTGTGTATGCATTTAGAAAAATATTGAAACAATCATTTATGAAACAATAGAAATAAACACAAGGCTAAGAAAAATACCATTTATGCGACGGCCTTAGGAGAAGGAAGGTTCGTGTACTTGGTTCCTTATTTAATGCATTGTCTAAAGTCATCAGAGATATTAAAATATAAGGTAAATATAAAACTGAAATAACAAAAAATATCGACGTAATTTAATAAGAGATACATTTTTTTTAAATAGGCAATCCACCCAAACCTGGCAACCCAGCATCGCCTAGTGTTGCTTGAACTACTTGTGCCAAAGCTTACGTTGTCCAAAGACCAACTTAAACCGATACCAAAAATTAAATGGTTCAACATCTCAAAGGAAAAAGGCAAACAACTAAAATCTAAAATGAAAAGTTGGATGATTGAAAATGTGCAAAATTCCGACGTACTTAACCCAAATGAAATGTGGGAGGCATTGTCACAGATATGCATACAATATGCTAAGCAACATCTTGGAGTATCAAAAGGTAAACTAAAAACTAAAAAAGAGTCCTGTTGGTGGTCGGATGATGTACAAAGGGGTATTAAGGAGAAAAAGATCGCTTTTAAGAACTGGTCTAACTGTGAAAATGAAACAGAGAAAGAAGGCCTCCTTCTATTATATAGGGAAGCTAAAAGAAAAGCAAAAAAACTAGTAGCCTCTGCCCAACATGAGGCGATGAAAGACATATACGAAGAACTGGAAACACAACAAGGAGCTCAGAAAATATATAAAATTGCGGCACAAAGAAAAGAGAGGGCTAAATCAATCAGAACCCCTAAGTACATAGAGGATAATGAAGGCAAGCTAATCACTAAAGAAAGTAAAATATGTGAAAGATGGAAAGACTACTACTCAGAACTACTGAATGAAGAATTTCCGAGAACCTCATATCTTTCAGAACTACAAATCTTTGGGCCAATTGTAGATATTACTCCTGCAAAAGTGGGGTTGGCCATATGTCAAATGAAAACAGAAAAAGCAATAGGACCAGACAATATACCAACTGAATTTTGGAAAGAATGTGGTGAATGGGGACAGAATTGGCTGTGTAAGCTCTTTAATAAAATATTGGCCGGAGCCCCAATGCCAGACGAATTCCGAAGAAGCTTTCTCCTTCCCTTCTACAAAAACAAAGGAGACTCCAGGAAATGCGACAACTATAGAGGCATCAAGCTAATATCCCACTCTATGAAAATTTATGAGCGAATTGTAAACTCGAGAATCAGGAATTTGGTGGAAATACATGACAACCAGTGTGGCTTCGTATCGGGAAAGTCAACAGTAGACGCCATTCAAACCGTTAGACTCCTTGTCGAAAAACACCGTGATGCCAAGAAAGATCTTCATATGGTCTTCATCGATCTTGAAAAGGCATTTGACAGGGTCCCTAGAAGCCTAATTTGGGCAGCACTTAGAGCCCACAGTGTACCAGAGAAGTATGTACTTGCCATCCAGGACATGTACGATAACGTGACAACGCAAGTGAGGTGCACTTCGGGAACTTCACCAGAATTTCCTGTAAAGGTGGGGGTACATCAAGGATCGGTACTCAGTCCGCTACTGTTCATCTTAGTCATGGACTATTTAACTAACCAGGAAATGAACAGTCTCCTAAGGATCCTACTATTTGCAGACGATATCGTGTTAATAAGTGAAAAACACGAAGACCTGCAAAATAGTCTGGAAAGATGGAGAAGAATCTTGGAGGACAATGGATTGAGACTGAGCAGAAAGAAAACAGAGTATCTGTACCTACCATTCGAGAACACAAATGCTGTCACTCCTGTAATGCAAATGGATGGAGAAACATTACCAAATTGTGACTCCTTTAAGTATCTTGGGTCACTCATCCATAGCGATGGAGGATGTGCAGCAGATGTAACACATAGAATTAGTGTGGGATGGATGAAGTTTAGATCAATGACAGGAGTTCTATGTGATCCGAAAATGCCAGTAAAGTTAAAAGGAAAAGTATACCAAACAATTGTCAGACCCGCACTCCTCTATGGCTCCGAATGCTGGACGATGTATACCTCTTACTCTAGGCAGCTCGAAACTGCTGAAATGCGCATGCTAAGATGGTCAGCAGGTGTGCCCCTAAGAGACAAAATAAGAAGCTCACACATTCGTGGAAGCCTGGGTGTTACAGACATCAACAGCAAGATGGAGGAGAGGCGATTGAGATGGTATGGGCACGTTGGACGCAGAGCACCCGATCACATTGTGAACCAGGCAATCTCCATGGATCTTCCTCGAATAACAACCAGAGGAAGACCAAGGAATTCATGGGTGGTGCAAAGAGATAACCTGATGCAGAGGCACGGCCTGGGGGACGTAGTACGGGACAGAAGAGCATACAACCTGAGGACGAGGAGAGCTGACCCCAACAGTCTTCGCAGACAATGAGTTGGGATGGAGCCAGGGAGAGAGGCAATCCACCCAAACTAGAATGATTTGTGCCACCAAATTTAAAACATTATGAAATTATATGAAAACCAATTAAAAAAAATGACAATTCTAGATAATTCAAAGCGTTAACTGATTAAGATTAAAACATTTAACAATCGATCTATAAATGGAAAATTCCTCGAAGAAAGAAGAAACGCAACGTTCATTGGACGCGGTAAAGATATGGCTTTTGGGAAATCAAATTTGTCTCGTAAAGGAAAACCGAAAAATATATGGTCTATAGTTTCATCATCCAGACCACACTCGCAGCCGGGATTATCCACAGTAAAGAGACAACTTTAACACAAGATAAAAACTCAAATTGAATCAAAATCATACAATAGAGAAGTATTACACGTGCAGTACACTTTTCCTTGAGTTTTGTGAATGAATAAGTGCCTTTTAGTGTTTACAAATCAGAAATGATGCTTTGTAAATTAAATGTTTCTAATTTAAATGCTCTATTTTGTATAGTGTGATTATGGTGGGATTCAATTTGTCTTCTGTTTTAGTTTGTATAGTGTGATTATGGTGGGATTCAATTTGTCTTCTGTTTTAATTTGTATAGTGTGATTATGGTGGGATTAAATTTTTCTTCTGTTTTAGATTGATTTTTATTTTTATGATTGCTCTATAACATATATGTTATTAATGTTTTTTTCATATTTTGTTTTGTGAAACCAACCTGCCATTAGATGAGTACTATATATGCTTTGTTAGATTGGGAAATATTTTGTATATTTCATTGTATTTTTTTAAATGATTAGAAAAATGGACACATCTTCGTACATACGAGTATCATTACACCATGTACACGAAACTCAATTTTTCTATCCATACACGTAACTTTTGTCTCGTCCCAATTCGTAAATCTGTCATGCGGAATCTTTTATAATTCGTGCTTTTCTCATTACGTTGCTTTAAAATTTGGTTCTCTTCATTCAGTCACGTTTTCCTTGGTAAACTTTTTTCATGCAAACTGTGCACTTCTTACTTGTATTTTATTTTTCAAACTTATCAATATATTTCGTTTGTTTGTGAGATTGCACTTTATATTTGAAAATCCACTTAATCTTTTCGAAACAAACTTTACAAGGCTTTTTTTTTACTTCCAAGGACCAACACTTAGATCCTCCTGGGCTGCAATTCCCAGTTGGTTTTGTGCAACTTCAAGCTAGTAGTGTGCAACTCTATATCGAACTTTATAAGGTTTTCTGGACCATCGAGGTCCAAAACTTAGATATAAAGTCGCAGTGCCCAGTTAACAATGTGCAACTTCCAGTAAGTGGTATGTAACTCGAAACGAAATTTCACTAAGCTTTTCTTTATCACTGAAGTCCATCACTTAGATCTAGGGTTGCAGTTTCTAGCGAGCAACGTGCAACTGAACTGAAATAGTATGTGGGCTAAAAACCATCTGACGTTCTCGCGGCCAGGTTCGCCCTTCTATTGATGAGGGTGTATCTTGATTGAAAGGATGTTACCAAATGAGCCCATACCGTTTTATAGCTTTTCTTGATATTCTTATTTTCCACTGCTTTAACACATGTATTATTTCAGGATATATATATATTTACATATGTTACTATGTTGCTAATAATAAACGTATTATTTATTTGATTTTAATTTTATAAATGATAACCTCCTACACAATAACAGAAAGTCAGGGAGCATTTTATATAATAGTTTAAAAGTAAAATTTATTGAAAAGGGTGATTATTCTAAAACCACCTGGTTAAAAAAAATACAAAATTTTATGTAATTTGATCTCAATATTTAGAATGAAAATATTTTTAACTAAAGATTTTTAACATAAATACATAAGTATAAGACATCCACGAAATTTATGATCGCTTCGATAAATTGAAATTCAAGGTATGGGTTGGTCTATAAAGTTTACACCCGCAATTTAATGTTTCGGATCGTATCGGGGTACGTTTTGACCGTACATAAACTGAAATTGTTGTATAAAGGCGTAAGTGAAGATATGGTCGAAATTTTAAAATGTTTGTGTTGCAGATAGTTACTGCGTTTAAATGTACATACATCTATTTATTTTTTGGCGCCGTTTAGTGACCAAAGATGACTCGAAAGTGCCCTCGATTTAATGTAATACATACATACTTATCATTACTCCGTGTCGCTTCCAGAGTAGGTAGAGAGAACAGGTCTCCAATTTTTTTATCCATCCACATAACCTAGGCCTCTTCTAAATTCGTACATCCCATCATGCACGATCTTCAACTATTCAATGTTCTCATTTTACCTTCTTTCAACATTCGGTCCATTTGGTCCAGCCACATTTTCGTCGGTCAACCTCTTCCACGCATATTTGACTTGTATATTCGCTTAGTCATTCTTTTATCACTCATTCGCGCGGTTGTTGTATATAATATTGAGGGCTCCATTTAACTTGTTCCCTGTTGCTACTCTTCTTTCAATCTCCCTTTCAATTTACCCATTTCACGTAAACAAACGGCTCAGATAACATAACTCATCAACCTGCTCCAGTTTTTTAGTTAACTTGTACATCCCACACACTCAACCATATAATTTGCATACAGAAGCCCACATATATTTACTTCACTCATCTTTACACTTCTTCCATCATCTTTTGAATAACGCACAGGTGAATCTATGTATAAATTAAACAATCGTTGTGACATCACATATCCTTGTTTTACGCCTTTTGTAATTTTAAACCACTCAGTTAGTTCTCGATTAAATGTAATATCAAGTTTATCCAGGGACACTTATTTTGTAAACAATTTCTTTAGAACTCTGAATTGAAACTTTATTTTTTCATTATCTTTGTGCGGCACTACGGATATTTTTCATATTTTGGTCAAATTGACGAAATATATGATACAATATTAGAATAAAATACTTCCATACATACTACCACTATAAACCCATTTTTGAGGTAGTCTTAGAGGGCAGATCGTACAGCCTTTGCCTCATACACATTCAAACATTAAGTCAAATACGGTCTTTTGTTTCTCATGGTTCTTACCTTTCCCTGAGTCAAAATTCTCCAACTGTATTCTTTCATTAGCCTACTTCTTTCTCGCACGCCATTTATTTCTAACATGTTTTCGATATATTATAAACCATTGCAAGATTCCTTTATTGATTTCGATATATTATAATATAAACAATTTCAAGATTCCTTTATTGATTCAGCTTTTAATATCTGATTTAATATCAAACAAATGGTTATTCCTTATCTGGTCATTGTTTACTATGTCATGCATTGTTATACAATATGTATGTGTTAGTAAATGATTATTTTTTTCTTAATGTGCCGTGTTCAATCCCCCTGACGGAATAGGTCAACTGTCTAGATACCTGCCTATTCGCGAATGTTACATGACCAAGACAGGTAGGTACCTTCTACCGACCAAAACAGGTGCCTTCTACTGATTCCGCGACGACTCTCGATTTGGCCCATCAATATTAGTTTTAGGAAGTTGTATTTTTATTCTCTCAATATATAACCGAGATAGACAACCCATCCTCATTTTATGGTATTTAAGAGTTCTTATTCTACACTTGCTTGGCGTAGTTCTTCAGTGTTTTGGATTCTATAATACCAATACATTCTGATAATTTTCCGATGAATCCATATTTCAATATTTCCAGCTTATTTAGCATTCTTGTTTTCATGATCCATGTGTCAAAAATAAAATGTTACTTTATAAAAGTTTCCTATTTTGATCAAATTGGTGTAAAACAATAACACTTGAACTAATTAATTTAGAGTAAACGTGGTTAAATATATTTCAATCTTAATCTAACGTCACCATAACTCAGCGGCTTTAGACTAATTATATATAAAATCTAGCATCAAAATGTTAAGCTATTATTTTGCAAGTACAGATTAAACCAAACAATCCATTTAATCCTCTCGAGGTTTATTCAAATGAACTTCTCCTGCCACAATCCCGGTGTCTCGAAATGTATGTACAGAGCTGCATTTCCTGTAGATATTGCACGTATGGTGGATCCAACCAAACTCCCGTCTTCCTGCGCGCTTTTGTTCTCGGGAGCCATGTGGTATTAAGATAACGGCCGAACTACATGGATTGTTGAGATATTAATTGCACCATGGAACATGGGTGTATTTTGAGAGTCATTACTGTTTTTTTTAGTTATCTACGAGTTTTGATGAAAATATAAAAATAAATATGTAACGGAACACTTACATAAACCAGCGAACTAATAAATATTTTTGGAAAAACGCTGGTTTATGTTCTGATCATCACCACTACTAAGCCATACTCCTATTGGTGTAGTCAAAGAGAACAGATCTCCACTTAATTCTATCCTGACATACATTTTGCGCTGTATATTTCGTCTCGAATAATCTCCAATTATATTGGCTTCCACGCTTGCCTCCTTTAGAATTTGATTAATTTGATCGTTTTTCGGTTTTCTAGATTTTATAAAAAATTTCGTTACTTCTGTATTATTTGTATCCATTAGTTTTGTTAATCTTTCATCATTTACTCTTTCTAAGTGGTCGCATCATCATGATGTTTATTTTTCGTTTTAAGTACTGCATCTTCTTTTCATCTGCATTCTTATCTAAAATCATCATTCGTTATTCTGTTATATTTGCCACACATTCTACACAACGCCCTCATTCATCTTACTTTCGTCACTTTTTTGCCACGTCCACATTGCAATTTTATATCCTTATGCTGGGCCCAAAATTCAATTATAATCAGCCAGTTTTGTTTCTTTTGAAATAATTTGATAGGTAAATATATTTTATAGTGTTTTATTCACTCTATTGCCTCTTGATAATTTTCCTTCTACGAGTACATAAATATATCGCGCTTCGTGCGGCTATTCAAAGTACACATGCTTCCAAGACAAAACATTTTCTCTTTTGTTGGTTTGTATACTATCATATTTTGTAGCTATCCTTTCTTTTTTATGTAGCTTCCGTTTTTTCGAACAGAAATATTAATAGCATCTCCACTCGCACACGGGATGACTTATTGAATAATTTTTCGGAAATCAATGTTATCATAGATCGATGAATATACTCGATTTATAATTGAGCTTCTCGTAGGTTTTTGTAAATATGACTTAGTCATTTAACATAAAACTTTTGATGATTTATTTTCAGTATCTTCTATTTTTTTTTATGAAAATCTCTAATTATTGTTTTTTCACTTTTGATGTATAATGATAAGTATCACCAGTATTAAATAAATTTCAATTCAATAAAAAAGTAACGATTAAATTTAATGCACGATTATTATAAAAATAATTTTATTTGACGTAATATATAGGAATACATATCGTCTGTCTCCTAGTTGGTAAAACGCCGTTTTTAAAATCCGGGGATTACGGGTTCGATTTTAGTTGGTATACGATTTTTTTCTTCAAAAAAAGTTCCGTTCTGAATTTCACTTACAGCTTCTCAAACACCTTCTGGTCCGATTGTATACAAAGAAGGTGAAATACAACATAAAATAGTTAATTAAAATCCAGTTTTGTAAAACTTTTTATAGAGTTTTTTGGTAATTTTAAATATTTGGAGCGTCAGTAACTTCAGTATATTTTTTCGTATTATATTTATAATTATTTTTAATATATCGAAATATTATTGTGTATTTTATATGTAAGTTTATTTTTCTTTAAAAAAAACCAGTAACAGTGAAGGGTTACTTTGCTGGCTGGGAGTGAAGATCGATTTCAAAATATTTTCTAGGCTGTTAAGTGGACAAAAGTCTTAGCGTGTTTTTAACACGCTATGCGAAGTTATATAAAGTTATTTAATTAATAAGTTACTTAATTAAACAATTTAGAGTTTAATTAAAATACTGACAGGTACCCTTTTCTGAATGGTCCTTTCAACTCGTGATGGGCAACTTCAAAAGGACATTTAAAGAAGGGTAGCGACAGGGAACAAGGTAAATGGAGCGTTTAATGTAATATACATCAACCGCGCTATATCAAACGTAGCAAAAATGAAATACATAACAGTGTGGCGGTGCCCACTTTGGCATATAGAAGAAAAACTTGGACTTAGAAAAGTAAGCAAAAAACTAATTTTGTGGAGATACGTGCACCAACGAAAAAACCTGGATTATTAATGTATGAAATAAGGCGGAATGAAGGTATCAGAAATGGATGCACGAATAAAATGGGTGTTTAAAGTAAGATGAAAGGAACTTGAAGATGTTTTGGACAAGTAGAAATAATGAATAACAAAAGAATGACTAAGCGTGTATACTCATAAAGGGAGAAGTCCAAGGTGTGAGTGGAAGTGGAAGAGGTAGACCGAGGAAAACGTTACTAAATCAAGTGGCCCAGATTTTGAAAGAAGGTAAAGTGAGAGGCATGAGTTATGGATTGTGCATGATAAGATGTTTCAATGTGGATTAGAGAAAAATTGAGCTTGCATAGAAAAAATAAGGAGATCTGTTCTTCCTGCCTACCCGTAAGCGGCACAGTGTGACGATATGTATGTATGTATGTATATTGGAAGACTTGGATCAGGAAGTACAAGTATTGAGTTAATTAATGCGGATTGCAACTTTCAACCTCAGAGTGACGTCGAATAACATTATCGAATAAAACAACCACGCAAAAAGCACCCACCTTGTTATCCGCACTCGCGACTGTAACGTGAATACATGTAAGGCCTGTTCAGCCGCCCACTTTCCCCACCGCAACACAAATACACTGGCGGCGACGAGCGCGAAACCCGGTGAGCGTATCGCGCTCACTACACGACAACTTTAAATTCACCTACTTAAATTATTGTTTGTGTTTAAAACTCAATTGAACATTATTAATACTGCATTTTAATACTCCATTGAACTTTTCAATCTTTTAAAATCGTTGATTCACATTGATTAGTTATTTAATATAAATTTGTTTTTTTTCAAGTATTTGCTCCTTTTATTAAAATTTCAAAAGGTCATACTATATTATTGCAAATGCTTTCACTGTATATAGTACAACCTGGTATATTTATTGCTATGAGGCAATCTCTTTCAACCAACAAAAAAGATGTTCAAGTGAAAACAAGACAGGACCTTTTTCTAAATTGGAGTTTCAACGGGAATCGACCTTATAACCTCCAAGTTTGGAGAGGGTAATCAAAACAAAAGATTGATCATAACAAAAGACTGATCAAAACAAAAGGTTGATCAAAGCAAAAGCGTTGAAGTGTCATTTGGAAATTCAGAATCGCGCAAAACTTTTTTGCAGCGTGTCAAAATGCCACCATTCAGGGAGGAACAAACTAATTGACTCTTGTCTATATTTGTTATCTTTTCAAAACAAGCCAATTTTCCAGAGAAACCATCCGTCTTTAATAAGCCTTTCCAACTTAGTATAAAAGCGATTTTGCACAAAGCAACCAGGTGACAAATTTACGGAGTACATATTTGAAATCCAATTATGAAACGAGTCCATCGAAAGAAACTCATGGAGATTTTTTGTCTATTTCGTCGTTAAGGCTTTGGATATATTTTGCTGAAATCATCCGTTTGATTTGAAACGCGTTTTGGCTTAAAAGATTTTTCAAGAATGTGACCGGAATGTCAATGAATGCTTTTATTTATTTATTTACACAGAAGTAAGAGCGAAATTAATAAATATTTATTATATACATAAAAATATGTTATACTGATATACCTACGAGTATATCTGCCTCTTAGTCGGAAAACTGTATAACATTAATCTTTGTTGGGAAAAATTGTGAACCCATTTGTTTCGAATTTTGATTTATAAAAGTGGGAAGTTGACGTAAAATATCTGAGGGAAAAAATATTTAACAGAGCAAATGAGAATAAAATAATATTAAAACAATTTTAACTGGACCAAACTAATGAAAAAAGGAAAAATCTTCTCTGCCAACCCCGAAAGGGAAAAAGTTTAATGGTACCTATGAGTATGTATGAACTTTATTTGTCGAGTTTCTGCGTATTAGTTGTATAATAGTCAAGTTTGTATTATATAGTTTAATTTTAACTTTTCTCGTTTTGCTTTTGATTGGTCCTAAAGGGAGTTAAGGTCCTGTATAAGTATTAACGCGTTTCCACCTCTGCCATCAAAGCTAAAGGTTCACGAGGGTTTCGATTTTGTACAAATTCCAAAGGGAAATTATTACCTTCCCGAATATTTGTTCGAGCCTGTAGATCAAACGGGAGCGATCAATAGTCACAAATTAAATAAATAATTTACTCATTTATGAGTTTTGTCAATATATATTTTCATGCTTCAAGATGGAAATGTAATGTTTGAATTATATACCCTTTTTAAACTATATTTTATCTTGAAATTTTAAACGATTAAATTGCGAAATTTTATTTATTATTAACAAAATTAATGACACATGTGTAAGTGTCCTTTATATGCCGAATCAACAATTATAAAACAAAATATAAAATAACAACATTTAAAAAAAAATCAACAATTCAGGATTACAATGTATTGCGGATATATGAATTCATTCATTCGTATGATATTTCTTAGCATATTCTAACTAGAGTTTCTGGCATATGCAAGATCGTTGCCTGGATACAACTTTGTCTTCGGTTTTAAGTTTTTAGAACCACTTAAGTAGGTACACCAGACTCTACTGTAGACAACGAAAGTGTAATACAATTCCTCACGTGAAGAGGTAACGAAGAAACTTCTACTATTATAACGAGAAAGTCGACCAGACCGGAGTCCTTTTTTTAAATTAATTTTTCGGGTGTCAAAGTAAATTGAACCAGAACGTTCGAGGTGCAAGTAAAGCGTTTTACCAACTAAACCACGTGAACCATCATATGTTATCTAAATATGTATTTCAAATATCCCTGCAAAATTTTAAGAAATACCTACATTATATTTTGACTTTCAATCATATTTATCTCAAATATTGTAGGTAAAATGTTTGATTGTTTTTTACAGATTGAGGTGATTGGCAAGACGAATATTACTTCGATAAATATTTTTTGTGACTACAAGAGTCTTTGTAAAATATGTCTTTCTTCATATATATCTTTGTTAATTATTACATAAGTAAAATTATCCTTTTCTTTATTTCGAAAAGAAAATGCTTATTGGGAGAAAAGTATCTTTTGAACATTTTTAACATTCTTTATAAGCTGATTAGTTTATATGTTGTTTATAGTTAAGGCATTAACAATGTGGAGGTTTAAAGACATTGTAATTTATTTTTATCAAACACTGTTTATTCCACTTTTTTGTGACGGTATAACCCTACCGATTTCAAAACTTTCACCTCATCTTCAGGGGAGCACAATACCGTCACAAAAAGTGGAATAAACAGTGTTTGATAAAAATAAATTACAATGATTAGTTTAATTTGAAAACACCACTGGGTGATGCATGCTCTTTTTCCAAATATATTATTAAACGTCTTATAACAATGTTTTCTTACATGTATCTTAAAGTATGCTTTCTTCAATTCTTGAAATTTAATTATGGTAGTTTTTTTAAGGATATACGAGCGTATATACGATTACGTTTTTAGTCGTTCGCAATTATATATAATATATTTTTATACCTCCAACAACTAAAATCCTATCCTATTCGAGATGAAGTTTACATACATACCATCACGCCGCTTCTTTGCTGAGGCAGGCAGAGAGGATATAGCGCCAGGCTTTTCTATTTCGACACACATATTTCGCCTCTTCCACATCCATATACCTCATACAGCTCTTACGATTTCTCTTACTTCTTACTTTTCTTTCTTTCAAAATATCACGCAATTTATCCAACCATACTCCCCTTGGTCTCCTTTTACCACGTCTTCCACTCAAATTTGTACTGTACATTGTCTTTGTTAGTATTTCTTCATTCATTCGTTCCACGTTCCCAAACCATGTAGTGTTTTTTAATCTTATCCAACACACGAGCCTTAAGGCAATTTTTTGTACACAAATCTAACATCCTGGAACTGTGTTTCCGAGCATTCTTCAAGCTTCTGTTTCTGATTTAACCCTGAGAGTGCTACGAGAAAAAAATATAATTGTCTATCTAGTGCTGAGATATATTTACGATTCGGACGTTCGTGATAAATATTTATTTTAAACAACAAAAAAACAAAAAAAATATATTTTTACAACATAAATATATTTTAGAATAGGTACCCTTGTATTCTAAATGAAGGATATTCATTTAGAATACAAGGGTAGAACAAATTTCTTCCACTGCTATAGCAGTGCGCCGATCTCTCAGGGTTAAGATGTATTTTCGAGACCATATTTGTAATTTAAGACGTATCCTCAGGACTGTTTCTGATTTAAAATGTACGAGTATTTTCGAGACCATATTTGTAATTTAAGATGTATCCTCAGGACTCTGTTTCTGATATAAGATATTTTAATTCCAGATCTGAAGCGAGAGGCCACGATATGCCACATGCTGAAGCACCCCCACATCGTGGAACTGCTAGAAACCTACAGTTCCGAAGGGATGCTCTACATGGTCTTTGAGTAGTGAGTATTTTCTATCTATGTTTAAGTTTCTATATGTCGTTAATTTTCCAAAACTATTCTCTTCATTATAAGCGTAATGAAAACCAACTTATCACTAAGTTCCAAAACCTTCTGGTCTGAACAAGTTGGAGTATATGTGGACAGACATACTACGCCAGCCACGTCCACCCCATGGTCATGACATTTTACTGTTAAAATGGGACACCTTTGCCCTTAGTAGAATGTCAACTAGATCCGATAGAAGACGTGTTGTTTCGTTATATTGTGAAATGTTAAAATTTGAATATTGCGCGGTTATCAAACAGCACGTTTTCTTTCGGCTCCAGTTGACATAACATACTACTGAAAGCATAGGAATCAATTTCTGTTACATCGTCTTGACCATGCGATGGGCATTACGGCCGTGATATCTACCCATATATTCTCGAACTTGTTCAGACCGAAAATGTTTGGACCTTAGTGGTAAATATTTTTAAACAACTAAAATACTTATTTCACATTGAATTTGAAAACGTACGAATCTACAATAAATTGACCGTTTTTTGTTGGAGTTGTATTTTGGTCTATCCTACAACTTTTATTTAGTACCTTTATTCATCTTTAACGATTTATTTCAATAATTTACATCGACACGTTCCAGGCAAAAGGAATTAACCATTAACGCGTGAATTGGCGGGAGGGACCGAAACTGTAAAATACGAATTACTTTAATGTTTTCGTTTATAAAAATTTACCATATGTCAAATAAATATAATAGTTTAAACAAAACAAATTTGGATGTTTAATTGACAAAATACTCTTTGACCTGTCAAATTTCCGCGATGATCGTTACACTATTTTACCTGGAGCGTATCGATATGATTTTTGATTGTTAAATTAATCAAAATTATGATGACGTATATGGATGTGGCAGAATCGAATGAAGTGGAGATCTGTTCTTTCCGCATTTCTCAATAGGAACATTGCGTGATGGGGATGATTATGATGCTTTCTCTTGAAACGCAGGTATGTCTCTGCCGGACGAAAAGCCCCTTTAGACATTTTCTTCTTCGTCACTACGCTCACAATAACTGAATATTTCGATCTTCGAGTGTTGATCGCGCTGAATGGCAACTTATTGTGTATTTCATAACAGAGATGTCCAACATGGTGGTAGAATCAAACTGGACTGTTAATTTGATTACGAATTGTATTTTAATTAATATTTTTGAATGTAATTTTTCCCTTCACGATTTTTACCGAAATGTGAAAATATTCTTCATAACAAACTAAGAGTAAACTGTGATGATAATGATTATTAAATACATGGTGTCGCAAAGAAATGTATCCATAATTTTAATGATTATAAAGTCTGTATTTATTAGCATACAGTATTTTTTCAACCTTCACAATAAATTACATAAATGTGTTTTTTCAACCTTCACAATCACTAACATAAATGTATTTTTTCAACCTTGACAATCAATTACATAAATGTATTTTTTCAACCTTCACAATCAATTACATAAATGTATTTTTTCAACCTTCACAATCAATTACATAAATGTATTTTTTATACTAAGCGCCTGTTTTCAAACTGATGACCATTCTGGTCTAGACATTTCCAGCCACGTGAAGCAACGGAATCACAAACATCGAGAGTCATTTCATTTGGTATTTGAGTGGATTCCCTTTCAATGATTAATTTATCAATGTAATTCATCTAGAGTAACTCGTAATTCATCAATGTTTTTTTTTTTTTTTTAGCACAAACTTTATTCTTGAGAAATTCCCAAAGAAAAAGTTTTCTACCACGTTTTCGTACTTCCAGTAGCACTTCAAATAAACTTTCCTTGTTGAAAATTAAGTCTGGTTTCAGCAATTATTTCTCAACGGTTAAATCTAAAACAACAAAAAAAACAGGAAGTTACCAGCTATTGAAGTACGAATAATTTTTTTGCGACAACCTGTAGTACAATTCACGTGGCAGTGAAATATTTACAAATTAAAAAGTATGGCCTTAAATACTTAGTTATGGATTTCTTTAATGTTAGTACATTTTTAACAAATCAATAAATATTTTTTCAGTATGGACGGTTCAGACCTTTGCTTCGAGGTGGTCAGAAGAGCAATGGCAGGCTTTGTCTACAGTGAAGCAGTGGCCTGGTGAGTCCAATATAATTATTTATATTGTTTACAGCGAAGCAATGGCCTGGTGAGTTCAATATATTGTATTGTTTATATAATTGTTTATATTGGCTACAGTGAAGCAGTGACCTGGTGAGTCCAATATAATTATTTATATTGTCTACAGCAAATCAGTGGCCTGGTGAGTCCAATATAATTGTTTATATTGGCTACAGTGAAGCAGTGGCCTGGTGAGTGAAATATAATTATTTATATTGTCTACAGTGAAGCAGTGGCCTGGTGAGTCCAATATAATTATTTATATTGTCTACAGCGAAGCAGTGGCCTGGTGAGTCCAATATAATTGTTTATATTGGCTATAGTGAAGCAGTGGCCAGGTGAGTCTAATATAATTATTTATATTGTTTGCAGCGCTGCAGTGGTTTGGTGAATCCATATTATTATTTATCGAAATTTTCGACTACATCTTATCTCTCTACTTACGTGAGTTTGGTCCCTACCCTTGGCTCTATCCTGTAAGTTTTATTCTAGGTATTTTGGGATTCCCTTCTTACCGTGAGGATCTCTTCTTATATCTTTAAGTTGATGACGGGAGTAACGTCTATTTCAACTATATTGGAAAATATTTTAGGTTTTATGTACTTGACACATATTCGAGGTACAGAAATATAGATCTTTTTAGCCTTTTAATAAGTATAACTAACTTGTCAAGTTCTCTTCTTTTGTTTCGCGGGCTGTCCCCTTTGAACAGGTCTTCGGATACTGACATCTTAAAATTTTCAGATAATGTTTAGTAATGGGAGTTAGTAGTTTAAGCTTAACAATAATTACATCTGTATGTAAGCTTTATAAAATGTATAAATAAATCTTTGTGAAACTACAATTTAAAATCATTACTTAACTAAACCTATGCTGCAATATTTAATTATCGCTATACGTGTTTCTTACTCCTATTCCGAGTCTTTTTAGAGACGGATTTGTGTTTTTTTATACATACTATATTAGAGCAATTGGTGAATGGGTCGTTTTTCCTAATAAGTGAGTGATTTCAAAGAACAAAACATTACAAATGTATTATAAACATAGAAAACAATTGAAGACACAAGCGGTGTATACATACAATAATGTTAAAATATATGACAATGAAGGTAGAAGAAAATGCCACATACGAGGGTCATCCAGAAAGTAAGGTTACAACATTTATGTAGGATTCAAAAATGTTTGTATTTAATTGAAATTCATAGGATACTTCAAAAATATATTAAACTATTTTTCAACGTAATCGCCGTCGAAATCGAGACATTTCTGTAGTCGGGGCACCAGCTTTTGTATGCCAGTGTCACAGACCTCCACCGCTAGCTCTTTCAGCCACTTCTTCACAGCTTCCTCGACCTCCTGATCGTTGGAAAATTGTCGGGGTATAGTGACACACCTACGTCTCATCCCCCGTCACGATAGAGTTCAGAAAACCTTCTCCCTCCTGTGCAAAACGATCCAAAAATTCACGCGCGGCGGTCACGCGATTTTGACGGTGCTCCGGTGTGAGCATTCTGGGCACCCATCTCGCACACAACGTCTTGTAACCAAGTTTTTCCGGCACAGTATTACCAAGGAGACTTCGAGAAATGTCAGGAAATTCTTCTTGAAGTTCGTCAAGCGTCACACGGCGGTCATTTCGCACTTGTTCTTCAATTTTTTGCACAAATTCGTCAGAAATCACTGCCTTGCCTCGTCGTGAGTATCAGTACGGCCTTCTCTAAAAAACCTAACCGACTTCGTGACATGTTGTCGACTCATTACATCACTACCATAAACTTCATGAACTTCCGATGGATATTCGCGGCGGTATTGTTCTGCAAAATCAAAAAAACTGATGACCGTGCGGGTCTCGCATGGACGAGAGTTGACGGGAGCGTACGACGACCTCTCCATCGGAAGAATTTACTGTGATAACAAAACGGCCGACAAACACGCGGGACCAAACAAACTTACTGTTGGAATCCCCCCTACACGCCAGGTGCACCAACTTTGAAACAAAAAATTTCCCCCGGCCTCAGGAGCCCTTGTAACCTTAGTTTCTGGATGACCCTCGTATATTGTCTCAAGAACCTAAACTAAATTGTTGTTGCGGGTTTCTATCAGTAAGTATTATATAAATAGTGAAAATGGTGAGAAACGCCAAAAACATACAGCACCTCAAGCTGAAGACATATATCACAAATACAACTGAAATTTGTTAGATTTGTTTGTGCAAAATTATCAGAAACGGCATTGCAAGAAGAAGAGAAACATAGAACCATAACCGGAAATAACACAGTAATAAAAAAGAAAGAAAGCAAAAAAAAAACAGCCCAACTCAAGTCACTTTAATCCACATATAACTGATTTCATAATGTGCCAATAGCAATTTGTTGACGACAGATGTACGTTGTAATAAATCAATCGTGATAATGCAAATAGTGACTAGCTTTATGTCTAGTTTGGTGATTATTTTTGAAGTGAATGTTGAGTGTAAAAGAGTCTTTCCTTCTTAGTCATTTCCTCAATCTTAGGTCTTGACTGGTATTTCCAATTTGTCTCAATTATTTTTGTTTTGTTATTCAATTGGCTTTCTTTTTTTGTCTCTATAAAGTATTTTTTTTATTGTAGTGTTTACATTAGTGATTTCATGTGCCGTGCGTGTTCTCAATTTTAGATTTTGATATTTTACCTTTTATTTAGTACATGCATACATATTCTCACGCTATTTCTCTTTCGAGGTAGGCAGTGGGGACAGAAAGGTAGACTTGCTAATATCGACAAAAATCCTTCGACTTATCTACATCCATACGCTTTTTAATACAACTCCTACGACCTTTCTGACTTTTAAAGTTTCTTTCTTTAAAAATATCTTTCACTAGATTCAACCGTATTTTTTTGGCCCTCTACCACGCTTTTATTAACATTTGCACTGTATATTTGTTTTGTTAGTCTATCTTCATTCATTTGTTCTACCTGTCCAAACTATCTGAGAGTGCACTTCTTTAACTTACTTAACACATCAGCCGAGAGTTCACATTTAACCCTTATCACTTCATTCATGCAATGTAACTCCGTGAATTCTTCACATTACACGCATTTTGACGGCATTATTTTATTTAGTAAATAAATAAATAACAAACCAAAATCATATCGCTTGAAGTGAGCCTTGGAACAGGAGGTACAACACGTGTTGCGGTAAATCAATGGATAAAAGAAATATGAAGTAAAGTATTCCAGTCATATGAGAATACTTTCTGCAGAACAATACGCGCCTTATTAAGATTGCTCTGCTGTTTATTCAGTAGATAAGTTGGATTCTAATTTATCTAACTATGAAAACTCTTGTGTGTGTCTCGCAGGAGTCGGCCATACGGCAAACATTAGACTTGAATCATCTGGGGATCTGGAACTTTTGTGGTATTGTTTGAACTTTGGCGATATGGAATTTCAATTATATGAAACTTTGGTTAACATTTGTAACGTCATTATGTTATGTATGTATACAATGATGAAATTAAAATGAGGCTTTAAAAACCCAATTTGTACAAATGTTTTGAACGCATGTTTATTTTTATTTGATTGAATACTCACAGAAATTAATCAATGGATATACACAAAACATTATATAATACATATGTCACATGCTGAGCTTTCTGACTTGGGCTGATTTTATTTGTGTTTTCTTTTTATTTTACCGATTGTTGAAGTTTCTATTTATCGTATGGTTTTTTTATGGAAATTAAATAATCAAACAAAAAATATACCATCTTTGTATTGTATTATAAACGCTTTTTTATATGCATGGAAAACTGGCGGGTTTATTGCCTTGAGTCAATTTATTTCAACCAATCACACAGATGTTAAGGATATTAAGTGAAAACCAGACTGAACCTCCTTTAAGTATGAAAATAAATATTAGTTCCATCGGTCTCATATAAAGACTATGATATCATTTTTAAAGCAGTAATAATAATAAAAGGAGTTCAAACTGTCGCACCTTTACATGTTGAAGAACGGTGGGATATATGGACGTACAATTTATGACACGCTCAAAAACATAAACACAACTGGGAGCAAACAAAGCAGATAGAGCCAAATGGCGTAGAGCTTTTCCTAGTTATCAGATAACTAATGGAGAAAGTACACGCAAACAGGTTAGAATTGCTATATATGCAACATGATATGCCTATCACAAATTGGCTTTTATAGTTATCTCCGGTGGCACTAACGACAGGTACCGTGACCCCCACTTTATATTATACCTTCTATTATACTTTTATAGTTATCTCCGGTGGCACAAACGACAGGTACCGTGACCCCCACTTTATATTGTACCTTCTATTATACTCGTCAAGAGTTATGCACATTAAATTCATTGAAGTAAAAGTATTTTTTTTTCTGAAATTGTTAAGATAAGTTTTTTGTAAAAAGTTATATTTTTTCTATTTAGTTGAGCCAAATGTAACGGTTTAGCTTTATTTTTTATTCTAATGGCATTATATTTGTGATAATGGATTTAGAACTGAACCCACCATTTTAATAAAGCAGTTTATGTGTTTAAATAAAGCTGTAAATATAAAAGTGATAAAATTATTCGTTCTCTCAAATTACACCTCACTTTCTCTCTTTGGAAATTTTATTTAATTTTGACCCTTTTACAAAGTCACTTAAAATTCTCGAAACACGTTCTTGTGAAGTTAAAATGTTATATTCAGATTAATAAAGCTTTCGTCAATTTATTTTTCTAACTTATTTATTTTAAATTTACGACCGATTTGGCCTAGTTGATAAGACGTTTGACTTCCATCCGTGGCTAAGGGTTCGATTCCTGATGTAACTCTTGATCATGCTCTTGAAAGTGTTTTGATTCATGAATTCGGAAAACTTTAAGAAAACTATACGAATGAACCTTTAAAATAAATATTATTTTACTTCTTGCAGACTTTCTTTAAGATACCTTTAAGTGTTCATGGTATATTGTGGAATACCATGAATATCACTTCCATATTCAACGAATCTTAGTATACAAATATAATAAATTATGGCAACATATTGTTTTTTAACTAATGAGTATGAACATTACCATAGACAACAAGGCGAACTAACGCCTCCATTCTCAAGGAACTCAGAATCACCGACAAATTATCGACAGTATGCCTTCGGCGAGTCCTCCAATTATTTGGGCATATTGCTCGTGTCCAAGGAGACAGTTTGGGAAGGTTTGTGGTTACTAGAGTCGTTGAAGGATGACGCACAAGAGGAAAAATCTCAATGCGTTGGACTAATCAAATAAGAGACGAAACTGAATTACTTTTAACAACTGCCCATCGAGCCGCGGAGTGCAGGGATGGGTGGAGAGGAGTTGTCAGACGATATCATGGGGATCACGATGAAAAAATGAAATTGAGCATATTTCAAAACAGAACAAATATTTAAGGATTATTATAACTATTAAATCGTAATTAATACATTATTAACTTTAAGGATAATCTATAGTTTAATAAAGGACAATTTATATAGCACCGTTTAGGGAGCAGACTCTCCTCAAAGGCGCTCTAACTTCGAACCCATTACAAAAAAAAACACGATGATTGCAAGGATAAGAAAGTGGTGGATACGGCCATTAGATTAGGAACTACCCCGCATAGAGAGCTGCAGAATACTTACTAATCGCAGACGAATAAAAAAAAACTTTTTAGATCTTCTAATATGTGATGGTAACACATTCGACTTTAGATGGAGTATAGTGTATGTGTGTAGTGTTCATATGTAATCATACATTTTGAAAAGACTTCCTTAAAAGGGTGGTTTTCAAGTGCTTCGTAAAGTTACACACGCCACCCATATCTATAACAGTTTAAGGCATACAAAGATTGTATCGTATTGTATTACATTTTCGTTGTATACAGTACAGCTGGTTTATTGCCATGCGCTTATTTTTTCCAACCAACTAGAAATATGCGAAAATTACCTAAAGTGATCTGGGTTCCTACGGGAATCGAGTGCATGATTTGTCGGAGGTCGTCAATTGAAAGATTAATATAGTTGAAATATTACTCGAGAAAACGATTACCAAATGTTTACCAAGAATAGAGAATGATTAATTAAATATTATGTATTAATAATATGACTGTTGCAATAGCAAAATGAACGCGTAAAAACTACGAAAAATACACTTATCGATTAGTAACAATAATATGTTTAACTATAAATATAATAAAATAAAACTTACCTTACTCCAGAACCACCTCAATAGAGTTTGCGTGAAGCGTTTTAAGTGTCATCAATGTATTTTTAAATTTCTATCTATATTATATAGTGTGTATGTATAGTAACATTCTCGTGTGTTTACAGTAGCTAAACAATTAAAACATTTTAAAATATTTTTTCCATAATCCGAGCCTACATCTACTGAGAATGTAAGTTGGTCAGTCAGGGTATTTTATGCTGCCTTATTTCCAAGAAAAAGTTCTTGGATCAGCACATTAATAATAAACATAATTGCATGGGTTAGTAGTTAAGTGAAATGTATATTTGCTACTCATTATTGTCAGCTCAGTTTTGATTGAAAAAAATAATGAAAAACTAATTTTAAAACGATTGTTGCTTCATTTATGAGGCTAAAAACGAATAATACTCGTATATTCATAAGTATAAATAGTACGTGCAAATTTTCCTAGCATAACTTGATCAAATGTCAAATTCGCTATTGTGGTATCATATTACCGACCATAATCTAAGGGTCTGCGGATCGCCCACATTCGCATTTGGCTCGAATTATTATTCTCTGAGGGCTGGAGCCATCAATCATAAACACTTTTCCAGTCCTCGATTTACAAGTTTTCAACCTGAAATTATAAACATGATTTACGGGGACATTTTGCTTCAAATCTTCCAAAATAAATCTTTAGGTTTGGGACTTAAGTCATGGGTAAGGGATTGCTGAAAAAATATTAGCATTATTTAGATATGGATCCTTAGTATAAAACGAGCTATTCTAATATGTAACTTTTTCGTTGAATTGAGCTCTCAACCCCGGGTCGGAAGATATGCACCTTACCAACTATTTGTTATGACATGAGTTGTGGTCGCTTTAATTTATTTCTATCAGCAACAAACAGTTTTGATCTCCGACGATAAAGAAGTATTCAAGGGGGTTTTTAATGGTCTATAAGCTTAATTAACTTGTCATAATGGCGCAAATATTATGTAATAAATATTATTTGTATCCTCTTCAGCACTGGTCTATCCACTACTGTAGCTCGCCGTTCTCTTTGTATACGTATTACAACTTAAGGTTTTAAAAAGTCGTTGATGAAAGTTTTACTGTATGTAGAAAAAGAAAGGAGAAAGAAAAGATCGAATGCACCTACCATATTTCTTGTCTTCTATTTTATTGTCATTTGTTATTACGTTTCGCTCGAGCGCTATTGCAGTTGCGTCGATAATATTGTGTTATTCGCCATTTTAACGTGTTAATTTGCTATCACAACAGTTGTGATAGCACAACTATCACAACAACAATTTGATCAATCTGTCTCTGCCTCCAAGTGTTTGGGTTGCGTGCGCATCTTTAAGAATCACTAGAATACTCGTATAGCCTTTGTTGGAAAGTCTTATCAAAATGTTTGATTATATGTGAACTACACTACACCTAAAGCCGAATTTGTTACTATTACAATATATATGAGAAGATTTACAAAGGTTTCTTTGTGGTTTTTGAAACTGGTAGTATGCCCAATTAATAAAACAGTAGTGGATACAATGAAAAAATATTGAATACAATGAATTTATTTTATGAAACTAAAAATCAATTTACATAACACCACAAAATAAATAATACATCCTTTTTAACTTTTAAGATATTACCAACGTACAATATTTATTCTATTGATTTATTCTAATTTTAACAATTATATCATTAGCAATTATCCTTATTATAAAGTCTTTTTGTTAGTAGTTTGTCCGGTAAGTAGTTTCGTATTTCTCGGATAGATGTCACATATAACATATTATTAAGAGAAACAATAACGCGGTTTTTTGGCCATTGTTTATCCATTTTGTTTGAGTGGGTTTTTGGCGTCATTTCGAAGACAGATAAATAAATAGTTTTTTCAGCGCTTTTTTACTACCCTAAAGAAAAAACCGAACTACTAATAAAAAATAAATATTTACATCGTATGGCAACATTGCAATTAGTAATCGTGTGTGTCAAATGTCTAAAAAAATCCGTAATGGTGATACAACTCTCGAATATGGTGTATGGTCTATAGTTTGGAATGCCAATTACCACTGATGACGACCAGATCAAGCGTTTGATAAAAATAATATCCAGCTTTTTACGACACGAGCGATTGCTCAGATACTGTAAATATCGAAAACCACCGTCTAAACGCGTTTGGTGCAATTTTACGTTTGAATTTGACCTAAAAATATAATATTACTTTACCGACTAACCAATAGATTTCTGATGAACCTTTCAACGACTATTGAAAATCTTCTTTCTATTGCTAATTGCTTCGACGTAATTTTACGAATAGTATTTACCGAGATTAAAATTTTACGTGTATGTTCTCCTATGTTTGATAAATATGGTAAGTAATTCATTGCGTTTTCTGTTTTTTCTTGCATATCCCAATATATAACAGATTTTTTAGGCTAAAATTGTCACCAAGCTTTGGTTTCAAAAAATAAACTTTTTCTAGCGAATTATTTCTGTCATATTCATATGCAGGATAAGAAAGGACACTGTCTGATAGGAAGCCACTTTTATATAGTCCATATCAAGGAGATCCCTACATGTGCGTGTGAGATGGGAGATGAAACCTTTGTTCACGTTTGTCCTGTACGCGTCACATATTACCTTTACTGAAGTATAAATATCTCCCGCCCGTTCAATACGTCCCAACTACACACACTTAATTCTCCACAATTTCACATCCACATATCTCAATGTTCTATCTAAAACTTTTAAAATATTTTGCACTGCATCAATTTCTCACATATTTTTAAACTTCTTCTTTTTCTTTGAATCTTCATTGGCACATATAACTCTTTTGTACAATGGAATGCCTGAAATATAATAATAATCGTTTCATTATTTTTTGAGTAGTTTGGAGCTACTCGTATTGTATTGCTTTGGAAGATACTCGTAGTTTCCATGTATGCGAGAACTGGAAGTATGCACTGATCAATGAAGGATCGTTTAAGGCATATAATATAGGCTGCTTTAGGAATATATTTCAATTTGCCAATCGAACTTTGAGCCTTCTTGATTCTTCTTATCTCTTTTCACTTGTTCGCATGCCTTTATAAGGATCTCTGTAAACTAGTTTTCCGATGGTACCAACAAATAAGATAGAAAAATGATCCAAGTCTAATTTAAGAGTTTGGTAACAATACTCACACGTGATTGACGTGTGTGAGTGTTGTTGCCCACGTGCGGTAGTTTTACAAACACGTACGATGGTAAACTACGAGTTACGTGCCTCTTCCAGTGGCTTTAACCCAAAGACTCGATTATTGGAGTCGAAGATAATTTTATCTTACGGTTATGCTCTTCAGCAAGTCCGTGTTTTCAAATCTTCATGCGAATAAATAAAAGTATTTCAATTTAAAAATTTTATATTGAACAAAATATATATTTTTTCGATAATTCTGTAATCGTTTAACGTTTTTTTTTTCGATTACCGTTTGTTCTCTCCGCTTCGTAAAATAAGGTCTTTATCTCATTTTTAATATCGGGAACGACCGAAGCAAAAATAATTATTTCATAACCATTTTCATCTGTTTTTCTCTCCCTCTTCAAAGGCTTTTATCCCCGTACAATATGGAGCAAGTTAAACACAACCAACCCCCTTCTTATCATCCGTCACTCCCGAGTGCCCGAAATCACAGAATTATTTCCCCAACAGCGGACCAATTGTTACCCCGGAGGTACTACGAACTTAAAAGCTGAACTTCGAGAGTGGTTTTCTATTTCGAGATAACAACGAGTAATTTATGAATTCGAACCGTTTTTCATTGCCATAATTTTCAATTTCAACAAAAGGTTTTAAAAATTATTCTTTGGAGTTTGCTTTAAATGCCAGTTCGTAAACTATGTTTCAGAAATTATTTCGCAAGAACAGCGATGAATATATTAATACTTTTATCTTGACCAATTTATTTGGTCCATTGAAATTTACTTTGTCTAGTCTAAGTTTCAATCATTTAGACCAATTTAAAGTTCTTTAAAGAAACATAAAAAAACGTTTTGTTATATAGCAGAAATAATCTTCTTTCCTTTTCAGATTTCTTTTAGGCATCCGATGATTTTCCTTTGTTATCAAAAGTTACACATTTAATACAAACATAACATCACAACGTGCCCATTGCTGAATAGGCAGAAAAAAAACAAGTGTCCGTATTTCTCTCTTCAAACATACGACTTTCACCTCCTCCACATTCATACATCTCCTCATGCAAAATCTTCTATTTTTCATAATTCTCCTTTACCTTCTTTCAAAATCTGGTTCACTTGACCCAGCTATGTTTTCTTCGGTCTATCTATTTTAGATAATCTTGCACTTATGACTTGTTTAATTATTTAGTCGATGTTTTGTCATCCATTATCTCCACATGTCCATGTCCCACATGTTTTTTCATCTTACTCAAAACATGCATTTTATCCATACCAACCATTATAATGTACGAGGGTAATCCAGAAACTAAGGTTACAAGGGCTCCTGAGGCCGGAAATTTGGTTTTGTTTAAAAATTTTACACCTGGCGTGTAGGGGGGATCCTAACAGTTAGTTTGTTTGGTCCCGCGTGTTTGTCGGCCATTTTGTCCAGTCACAATAAATTCTTCCGATGGAGAGGTCGTCGCGGGCTCCCGCCACCTCTCGTCCGTGCGAGACCCGCACGGTCATCCGTTTTTTGACTTTGCAGAACAATACCGCCGCGAATATCCATCAGAAGCTCGTGGAAGTTTATGGTAGTGATGTGATGAGTCGACAACATGTCACGAAGTCGGTTAGGTTTTTTAGAGAAGGCCGTACTGATACTTACGACGAGGCAAGGCTGTGATTTCTGACGAATTTATGCAAAAAATTGAAGAACAAGTGCGAAATGACCGCCGTGTGACGCTTGACGACCTTCATGAAGAATTTCCTGACATTTCTCGAAGTCTCCTTGGTAATATTGTGTCAGAAGATCCTGGTTACAAGAAGTTGTGTGCGAGATGGGTGCCCAGAATGCTCACACCGGAGCACCGTCAAAATTACGTGACCGTCGCGCGTGAATTTTTGGATCGTTTTGCACAGGAGGGAGAAGGTTTTCTGAACTCTATCGTGACGGGGTATGAGACGTGGGTGTGTCACTACACCCCAACAATTTTCCAACGATCAGAAGGTCGAGGAAGCTGTGAAGAAGTGGCTGAAAGAGCTGGCGGCGGAGGTCTATGACACTGGCATACAAAAGCTGGTGCCCCGACTACATAAATGTCTCGATCTCGACGCCGATTACGTTGAAAAATAGTATTATATATTTGTGAAGTATCCTGTGAATTTCAATTAAATACAAGCATTTTTCGATCCTACATAAATGTTGACACCTTACTTTCTGGATGACCCTCGTATTGTCATTTTTGATATAGCGCAGTTATTTATACATTTCGTGTTGCGTTTACCTTGTTCCCTTTTGCTACTCTTCTTTCAATGCCCTTTTAACCCAACTATCACAAGTAAACATACTGCCCAGATAATTTAACTCATCAACCTGCTCCAGTTTCTGTGAGTAATCCCTGTTGTTTAGAAACACATTAAGTGCTCGGTTTACCTTATTCCCTAAAGAAGTTTTTTTACATTTCTCCAGTAATGTAAAATAAAATTGTCATTATTATTCAAATCACTGCAGATAATTTATGTGACTTTGAGATAAAACCGCTTGCCTTTCCCCTTTGATTTTTAGAATTAATTGTCGACAATAATCAATAATAGAGTTCAAGTTATTTTTAAACAGGTATTTTTTAATTTTTTTAATTGATTGAAAACAATTACAATTAACATAACGCCTTCTCGGTGTATTAAAATTAAACATAAATGCAATTGATTAAAAATCCCCTCTTCCCTTGTAAACTATAAATTTAAACGCTGTTATTGGTTTTTTATCATCATTTTGCAGTATTATCTAAATTAAGGCGAATATTTTTGGTTTTCCATTTTCAATACAGCTTTTTAGACTGATTCTGCAGA
Source organism: Odontocerum albicorne (assembly GCA_949825065.1). Lineage (NCBI taxonomy): Eukaryota > Metazoa > Arthropoda > Insecta > Trichoptera > Odontoceridae > Odontocerum > Odontocerum albicorne. The sequence continues at coordinate 14,520,219 of OX463850.1, forward strand.
AAGATAAGCAAGTTGATTTGAAAATTTAAATGATGTTTCCTTTATCTTGCGTCATGACTTTCCAATACTCGTTCCGGATAACATCTGTGTGAATCGTGTAGAGCTAATAAGAAAACAGCCAGGGAAAGAGGATAAAATTTGCGATATTTCCCGAAAACTGGGGATATCAGATGCCTTCCAAAACTCCCGTTAGCTAACTGGAAATTCCCGTCAAAAAACTAGTATAGGATTCTGATTATTCTATTTTAAACTAGTTAAAACGTTTTAGTTGTACAATGTATCGATATACGAGTATTTGCGTATTCGAACCATGAATCCGGCGCCACAGCAAGACTCGCGTGATTTTTTCCTCTTAACTTCCCTTATTGAAGAGTGTTGTGTAGGAGGATTAAACATATGTTTATGTGAGTATATATGTATATGTTTTTTTATACTGACTAATAATTTTGTGAACGTTATTATGTTTTATAACACTCCCACTCGCGATATATGTACGGCCTCGCGCTTTCTGAGTCCTGGTTTGTTGGACGCTTGCACATTTGGTAGTATACAAGTATTTTGTAGGTACTTCCTTCCGAATTGAGTATGAGTTATAAAAATGTTTCAATATTTATACTTTTGATGATTTTTTTTAACTTTTTGTATCCATGCGCACTACATTCAATGTTTACGTCGTTTATATTTTGGAGATCGAAATCGTCGTACATTGTGCAAATAAATAGATACGAGTATGTTAAGGTGAATTTTACTCAGTCAGCTAACAAAAAAATATACTGCAAAATATGAATGTATTTATTATATTTTATCAACTCTTTTATTTTAAAATTTGTGAAACTCTCTTTAACAATACTTATTTAAGATATCATGTTTTTGTTTCGCTAATTACGTTACATTCGCGCGATACATATTATATATCAACTTCCTATCCCTAGGCTCTCTTCAAACGAAGTGATCGCGGTTTTTTGCGAGAGCAATGTTTTTTTATCGGAATTGTTTGTTGTCTCCCAACCCAAAGGAAACATTTAATACGTTTTTTTTAATCCTGTTAATAACTGCATTTTATTTACAATGTCCTTAAATGTTTAATGTTTCTAAATTCATCGTTATGCATATTTTTGTGAAGTTTGTAAAATATCAACTCTCCATTTTTAAATTTATGATTTATGTGGATAATATGGTTTGCAAATGGCAAAACTATTGAAAAAATAACGTTTATAGATAAAATATAATACGAGATTTTTTTTTCGAAATTGATAAACAAAAAATAAATTAATGTTCAGATGATATTAAAAACTAAATTATGATAACATAAAGCCAAATAAATACAAATTATATTTTTTTAATATTATATTTGAATCGAGTTTCAAAATGACATTGAACGGAATTTAATCAAGATCTATTGTATTGTAAATGCTTATTTTTTAATTTTACTTTGTGTTTACTTTACTTTATCCTATTTTATTTTCTGAAAATGTTTATAAAATATTCGTGAATGAATGTTAATAAGATAAGAGTTGTTGTAGAAAAGGGTGATTCTCTAAGTAATTGCTGTGTATGGGTGAAAAATGAAAGATTAGATAACGTGAGATATATACATTTCAGCTCTTCATTATGTTGAAACGTGTCTTATTCAGAAATATAATATAAGACAGGCCATTACAGTTCAGTTTGCGCGAAAGTCTGTGTCTCCCAAATACATTTTTTAACATTGCTTTGTTTTAAGTTTACATACCACTTACATACCACATTTGATAGCACAGAGGTTTCAAACTGTATTATTTATATTGTGTAAATGTATAATTTCAATGTATTCTTCCTATCTGACAGTCTCTTTCTCAAACATTTACCCTTTTTTTAATTAATAATCTACTATTTTTGTTTCGATATTTGTCATTTACCTGTTTTTTTTTTACTTGAATTTTAAAATGAAATCTGTCATAGTACCATTTAATGTTTCCAAGATGACTTGATTGATTAGAAGTAATTAAAATGATGTGTCTAGATTAAATAACCAGTTGTTTTTTCACAAATTGTGTGTATTTATTGTCATCTGTAAATAAAAAAAAATGCTGTGTAACACTAAGCTTGCCAGAAGTACTATGTACTCGTATAACCATGGACACACAAGAATGTAATAAATTGCTGTGTAACACTAAGCTCGCCAGATGTACTATGTACTCGTATAACCATGGACACACAAGAATGTAATAAATTAATACATTTTGAGTCAACAATGATACAGGCTACATATTCATTTATTTGGAAATAAACATACGTCATATAAGCAAAGCACTGAAGTTAACACAGTGAACAAGTTGAGAAAAATTTCTATTTTGGAGCCTGTATTTTCTATTTGGGAGCCTGTATTTTGAGAGATGGTTAGATAGAGAAAAAACATTGAAATGCGTGTTGCTGCAGAAAGAGGTTCAATTGCACACTTATCACTCTTTTTGTCGATAAACCAATTTTTGAAAATATTTTTGAAAATTGACTATGCACAGTAGTGTGCTAGTGTCTACCTTAATGTATGGGTGCGAAACCTGGTCATCGAAACGTGGTATTATCTTCTTCTTCTTCTTCTCAGTGTTATGTCAGGTCCCCCCAACGTTAAATATCACTTGAGAGTAGACATATTTGTCCCTGGCAGCCCGAAAAAGATCTCTAACGCCTCTAATGCCAGTCCAATAACTTACATTGTGGAGCCAGGAGATTTGCCTCCTGCCAACACCTCTTCGGCCTTCTATTTTGCCTTGGATGATCAGGTGTAGTAATTTGTACTTTGCTTCTCTAAGTACATTATGAGCAAAGTAAATCGGGTAGTAATGCGTTCCTTGCGTAGAATATCTCGTATTACTATGTATGTTAGAGTGAGGAATGATTGAATAAAAGATAATTGTTTGTTAGAGATGGTATAATTTAAATTTAGAAAAGGATCTTGAGATGGTTTGGCCACATAAAGTGAGTGAGTGGCGAAAAAAATACGAAATAAATATCGTATAAACATTGGAAATTATTAAAAAGAGAAGAAGAGGTTGACCGGGGAAAAAGTAGGAGATAATCGTAGAAAATTTAACTGAGGCAATGATGAGAAATGGGCAACAGAAAAACGTGTTGACTAGATGTATGAATGCGAACGGTGACAACTGGTGATCGTGGATAGAAAGGTTTGTAAATCTGTATTTTCGGCTTACCCCAAAAAGGATATGGGGTGATGGTATGTATGTATTTAAACCTAACAAAAAACTTTTCCAAACGAAAACTTTCTTGTTTGTATCTTGGGAAAATTAGGATTGTATGGATTCATATTTATAATCTCGTATAGCTTAGAAACTTTATATCGTTACTTAGTTTTCAACTTTTCTTGTCTCGTTTTCATATCTTGGAAATTGGCGATAGAGATTCTGTGTATGTGGAAATAATTTTTTTTTATCTACGTCTTGGTTGAAGATAAATTATTAAACGCAAACTTTTTTATTTGTAAAAAGCTGCTTTCCAATACTTAAGACTTTCGAAAATGTTAATTTGACTCGATTTAATTGCATTTATTTGGATTTTACATCTAAATATTTCCATTGACTTTATGCCACTTGAAGGGTGACATACAAATTAGTGACTGTCTCTATTATGTATCATCTTTTATTTTATTTCTCTGTTTATTATAATTTGCGTCATATTTTATTATCTTTCCATATTCTGGCAGTGAATCTAAGTTTGTACGTGTATTTGAGTGTGTGCGTTTATATTTTTAACAATGTTTGTGTTATTTGATGTGTTTATATTTGTATCAACTACTTCTTTATTATCATTTATTTTTTGTAATATGGTTTACATAAACAAGAGTGTACTTCAACACATCTGACGTTCTCGCGGTCGGATTCACCGTCATAGTGGTGGAAGAGTAATTCAATCGTAAGAATATTATGAGATGAGCTCAGGCCTTGTATTTTTTCATTACCTTAACATATATGAGTAATTATAAGATATATTGTATTTTTTCCATATTTCACTGTTATCAATAAACTTGGTATTAATTTATTTTAATACCCTTTTTCAACACTGCTTCGAATTAGTAAAATGCAGCTCATAAATGTCACTAAATAAATTCAGCTACAAGTAGGTGCTAGATTCAGTTTAAAATTGAGACGTCAATAATGGATAAACAGATCTGCTTCTCGTCAGTTGCTGTCAGTGACACTGGTTATGCTGCCTCATATATTTGAATAAATATATTTATTCTAACAACCTTATTATTTTAATAGGTTTAATTAAGAAAGCTTCGAGTCAGTTTAATATACTTTTTTTATTTAATAAAGTAATCTTTTTATTTAATAAAGTAGTCTTTGATCTCGCAAAATAAAATGCATTTTATTTTAGTTAGGATAATTCGTCCTTCTGTGAGTTCTTTGTAAAATGCAAGTTAAAAACAAAGCAACGGCAAAAACTTTACTTACTCGTATCCGTAATGACAATATTTGATATTTGGTACATACTCGTACATTATCCGTATCCGTAATGACAATATTTGATATATGGTACATACATTATCTGTATCCGTAATGACAATACTTGATATATGGTACATACATTATCCGTATCCGTAATGACAATACTTGATATATGGTACATACATTATCCGTATCCGTAATGACAATACTTGATATATGGTACATACATTATCCGTATCCGTAATGACAATACTTGATATATGGTACATACATTAACCATGAATCAAATTCCTTGCGAAAAGTTTCATGAACAAATGTTGTTGCAGGTTTGGGGTAGTTTAAAATTTATTGAAATTTTCTCGCTTTGTCTTCTTGAAGCTGAAAGTTTTATTCGCTTTAAAATTTTAAAATCTCCACAAAAAGAACCTTTACAAAAAACTGAACCTTTCTCCCCGAGTTCTATATATTTCTTGATAATGCCCCATTTTGACGCGATGTGACATAGACGGAATAATTTATATCTAAAACGTTAGTTTTAAGACGGACTGACAGTAAATCTAGATGGAATAAATTGTCCCTGTACCTCGCGTGCCATACGGGTGGGTCGTCTACACGGGCCGAAAGGTGACACAAAAGGTATGGGAAGTTAAGGCAAGCCAGTGAGTAAAGGTGAATTTTCATCGCGTCAGTGAGTGAATAAATGTTAAAAAAATTCATTAAGTTATTTCCTTCGTGACTAAGTTGGTAAGACGCCTGCCTGACTTCTATCCCGGAGATTATGGGTTTGATTTCTGCTGGAGCTCAGTTTTTTTTTACAAAAAATAAGTTAGAACACCCTTGACGAAAGTTTACTCTCTAAACGGCGCTAAATAAAATTTCCCTTCATTCTTTCATTCTTTCCCAGCACTGGCTTTCTTCGCATGATTTTGAAGCATAGACAATATTTATCATGACAGAACGAGCTTCCCATTTTTGTGTTTCGCTTTATTATTATGATTCTTAAATTTAAAGTTTTCTGTAGGATAGCGTCGTGTAAAGTGCAAACTAAATCGTCATAAAAATATAAAAATCGTTCTTTTTGATAAGGTCAAGCAAGTTATTTTTCTAAAATTTATTGACATAATATTGTTTTCAACTTCTTTATTTTAACCCTTTGTGTATAGTTTTTTACTCTTTCCTCTTTGAAAAAAAAACTTTATAATAGGAGAGTGTGCATCATGTGGTTCATGGACTTGACAGAAGCGAATGATGTTTGCCAGATTATAATGGAGATCTGTTTTTTTTGCTTACCCTAATATGGACATGGCGCGATGGTGATTACTTTAAAGTATGGCTAAAACATTTGTATTTTCCATAAAAATAAATTTATTGTAGTTTGAGAGATTTCCTTTTGAGGAATATTAGCTCGATTAGGCTAAATTTGGGAGTCATAGCTCATTTCCGTTCCTAGCATTGATTCATGTTATGTACCTATTTAAATGAAATTTATTCGAGGTATAGGAAAGTTGAGAAGAGGAAAAATAACAGGTTTTTTGTAGAACTAAAAATTCTATTTGCATGAATAATTTTCGAGATATTATTCGCTTTTATCGAGTGACCATGTCACATTATACATACTTTTTTTATTTAATTACTACGCGAACATCTTATTTTACAAAATAGCATCATCAATTCAAAATAACAAAAAAATACTTATTTTCTTTTAGAATTCGAGGATCAATATTCACTCATTGTTTTATTTTACTGAACAATTTGTTCACTCTTTCACTCTAGTAAAAATGTGCCTTTTTATGAGGGGCATAGAAAATTACAGGGGGTGTGTGTCTCTTTGCTGGGGAGAGGCGCATCTATATCCTGATGGGTCAGGATGCCGCAATCAGGCAACCTGCGGTCTCCCGCATTGGATTCGATTTATTAGAGATAGGAAACATCATTTTAATACTATTATTTATAAATCAACAAGCTATGAATCACTGTTTCATAATATCACTAAACTTCAGTAGCTTTATTTTAAAAAAATATTATAAGAACACTAATAAACCCTCAAAATAAAATTTTTTACTGAGATCTGAAATTGAAATGAAACTAAGGTGTGAATTATGGGTTCAAGTTATAGTTTGTATCAGACAATCATCGAGACAAAAGGGACTTGTAAGATTTTTTCCCGGACAAAATCCCAATGCTTGTCGATACGCATGTCTTGGATGTGGGACAATTGTACATAAAATTAACATTTATAAATTTTTCAGCATAAATATTCCAAAAATAAATAAATCGCGCAAATGTTTCCTTCTACGAGTATACATATTGAGCAATATCAAATTTTAACTTGCCTCATCCAAAAACCCCTTTGCCACAGAGAGAGTTAAGTTACATGACGATATTTGTCTTTAACGAGATCGCACAAAGCATAAAGGATTGGAAAGATGTATGATAGTCCATGAAAAAAATTACACTATCGATACAAAGAGATGGCGTGTGATATAATTTCGGGACCCTGATTCTGATTATGCGCCGGGGCTGAGAGTGATGGAAACGAAGCTTCTTGGCTTGATTTCATCTTTATTGGTCGTTTTATTTTCAATTCGTTTTGTTTTATTTTTGAGAAATAAACTGTGTTTTTTATTTAATATTGTAAAAATTGTTTAAAATGACATACACCTACATACATAATTTGTAATCAAAACCAGCACCATGTATTGGAACGAAAATTAAAATTTAAGAGATTCCTGACAATACTGAATACAACAAACTAGGAAAATGTCTACTTTGTTGATCCAGAACATATTACACCTAATTTAGAAAACCCATGATTCATGTTATTTTTTTATGAATAGGTAAATGTATCTCGTATTGTAAAAAAAATCTGAACCCGACTTGTAGAACGGTTTGCCTCTACATATACCAAAAAAAAAACACTATTTACGAGAAACCATCTAAGTTTACTTGAGGTACTTCGTACTAAACGGCATAAAAGACTAAATCATGTCTTATTTTAATCTTCGCAAATTGCTGATCTGATAAATTTTAAACGGTGACCCGTAGATTTTAATTTCTTATTAATTTAATAATCAAGTACAAGTAAGAATATATGAACACTGTATTGCTGATGTAAATATTCTGCTGTATGATTGGTGTTATTTATTTATTAGAAAAATATACGCCACTTAAGTTTTCTTGACAAACTAACGCAACATTACTAAATAAAAGATAAAGTATCAACAGCATTAAAAAATAGTACAATTCAGAACACATACAGCGCATTAATTAACTAATATGTAGTAAAGTACTGAAAAAAAAACTTTAATATAGTCAATTATATAGAACAAAAGAAAATTTAAAGTTACATAATCAAATTATTCAATAAAAAAAATGAAAGTTGTATTGGAATAACCAGTCCCTCAGTTAAGACAAGGAGTTGGTGAAATGCCGGAATAGGACCTTCTCGAACTCAACAATATCTACATAAAAAATATTCACCAAACCAGACATGCAGTTACCCAATTGTTCCATTTTCACGATAACTGAATATCAACGTCTGACTTTCATTTGCAAATTGATATCGACATATTTGAATTGTAAAAGTATTCGTGTGTTTCTAGTATTTTCATCCTGGTTCCAACTCCGTTGTTTGATTTTATTACAATACATACCTTCATAGCGTTACGCCATTTTCTTGTTTGAGAGGACAGATCGCCAAATTTTCCTATCGCGACATACTTTCTTCGTCTACTCCACAATCATAAATCTTCTCAAAGAGTTCCCTCTGTTTATCTTTCTCCTAACCTTTCATTATTTTAAAATTTCATCCAGATCCAGATCTTTTCCATTCAAACACATATAGGAATCAAATTTTATCAAGACGCCTTCATAATATATAATTAATGAAAAACCTAACAAATGGACCCTCATAACGGTTACATAATTTTAAAATGATGTTACCAAACCTAACATATATAGCACGACTGATGTAGGACGCGGTGTATTTTGTGGCAGCCAAAAGCATCCATATTTTATAATCTCAGAAAACTGCTTGCTTTCATACGAGTTACTCCTGAGTTATACATAACCTTAGTATCGGCTTATCGCCACTCACGTCGTTAAAGGTTGGGCTATAAAAGCAGTATTAAAAATTCATTGACTTTACGTCACAAACCCCTCGAGCAGTCAACCCTTGGTAACTCGCAATATTGGTTTGATGAATATATACAAAAGAAGACAACCCACAAAACATAGTTTTATTAGGTTATTGAAGTATCAAATGAATAATCCGTATTCAGATATGAATGAACATATCAAGCTAATTAATATAGCATTTGATGGTAAGATAGAGAAAGATTGCCAATAAAAAATTGCAAAATCTTCAATAATGCTAGTACACAGTGGTGTGTGCCGTCTTTGATGTACGGAAATGAAGCCTGGACATAGAAAAAGTGTAACAGGACTGTAATGTGGTTTGCGATGTATATGTGGTATTACAATATTCTCGTAAGATCAAGTAAGCAATGGATAACTCTTTATTCCAGTCGGATGTTGTATAAATCAAGAAAGTAATCTTGAGATGGTTTAGACATTGAGAGAAGTAATTCTAAACGATTTACGAGTATAACATATATGTTTGGAATGAATGGCCTGTGACGAAGACTGATAACTGTTTGAGACGAATGTTATAAGTAAAATAAAAAAAAATCTTAAAATCGTCTGAGCATATCGGGATATTGTGCTTTAAAACAGTTAAAAAATAAACATATCTCTGGATGGAATGGCGTGCAAGGAAGAGGTAAACCAAGAAAAGAATATAAGGATACGATTGGAGAAGTTTTGACTTAGATACGTGGAAGCAGCATGAGAAACAGAAGATCGTGTATGACGATATATATCAATGTTGACGAGGTTCATGGATATAAATGTGTGGAGATCTGTCCTCTCTATCTACCCCAAACGGGATTTATCGTGAGTGCATGTATGTATTCGCATACATCGTATTTTATTTTTAATTGGTATTTTAACGTTTACATACACATAAAAGAATAGAAAAGAAAACATTATACTAAGTATTTTCTATATTTCAGTGGAAAACACTTTTGCTGATTTTACACTTTAATATAATTTGAAAGAAAAAAACGTATTTTTTTTCTTGATCAACCAGTTTTTAACCCATTGACTTTTTCGGGGGACAACATTCAGAGAAAAATTGTATTCGACTACTTGACCAATCCTCTGGATAGTGAACCACGGGGGAAGGCACTTAACATGCTGTCCATTTAGGCATATTCTACCGCTTGCCGAGAAATAACAATGCCTTTATAGACAATCTTGAACAAAATTGGCACTGGCAAAAGAGTCACCATAAATTGTAGTAATTTAAGTGTTTCAATATATGAATAAAACTTGTGCAGAATCTGAGAGAGACAGATAAGATACTCGTAGCTTGAATAGTACAGTCGTGTTGGAGAAACTCTGAGAACAGGATCAAAGGGACAAGTTGTCATGACTATTTTTTTTCTAGAATTTTCTGATTCTACGTACTTATAATACATACCATAAACCCATCTCCCAGTTAGGGTATGACGACATATTTATTTCGTCTTATGTACATCGGAACATCTTATCATACAGTTCCTTCGGTTTATTTAACATTTTACATCTCCTTGTTAGAAAAATCACTTGGTCCAAAAATAATATTCGCCGTCTTCGGCTATCGCTTATGCTATTCGCGTTGAAGATTTTATATTTCCGAAGTTAGTTCACAATGGGGATCTCTGGAGAGAGAGGACTCGAAAAGGCTAGATGGAGCTAAGAGGAAGAAGGAGAAGTCTATCGTTACTCATTCAATCAATATGTCCAAACGACCTAAGCGCACACTTTTTTCATCCTACTGAATACGATGTTACATTTATATTAATGTTTGAAAAACCGTATTTTTTATCCTGTGATACATATGATAGATATGATTCAATATTTAAATGATGTGGCAGTTTGTTGATTTTAAAAATAAAAGTAAAAATCATATCAAACATAAAATAATCTAATGTGAATCGTTAATGCAATTTACAAACGTTTAAATTGATTAATTCGCTACAGTTTATTATAATTCATTTAATTGCCATTTCACAAGAAGTCTCTTAAAATTAGGGGCTCACTCATTCATAAATTGCAAATTTAAGTCAATGTTTCATCACTCCTTTTTTACTATGATATTCATACGATGCTATATATTTGTTTTGTTAGTCTTTCTTTAGTCATTCGTTCTACGTGCTCAAACCATCTCAACGTTCTCTTCTACAACGTAATACATCAGCCTTAAGTTTATATTTATTCCTAACCACTTCATTCCTTATTCTGTCATATATTGTCACGCTGTGTATTCTTCTCAGTGTACGTATTTCTACAACTCTTATTTGTCTTCTTCAGTATTTTTCTCGTCCACATTTCACTTCAATACGACAAAATTGGTTGTGTTATTTTATTTTACAATAAACTTTGCTTAAAATAAATAAACTTAAAAATTATCCTACCTTGAATATTTTTTCAGCGCCCATTTGTCCTTTTTATTCCAATAAAGACATTGCTTATTTACTGATTAATTTAAATGCAAAATTTTGTGATTGGATTCTTTTGAGTAGAATGGGAATAATTTAAGGGAAATTGAAAATAAATTGACCAACTTTTTTCTTTTAAAGATGTTATACTTTTTGCATAAATATCTCATTTTGAAGAAGCGTTTTTATTTTTGCAAAGGATCGTCATGGTTTTACTCTCGGAATACAGAAAAATAATTTGGATATAAGAAATAACCTGGAAATCATCTTCAACGTATTGTTTTGTGTATTTTTAAAGTAGCTCTGCTGGTAAATGCCTTGAAATTAAATGGCTTGAAAAGGCGGAGCTAAAGCTGTGTCATTTTAAAAAACTTGATAATTCTAGCATCTTACTGCATGACAGAATTGTTAGTGTGATGCCCAATGGAAGTCATGTTAAGATGAGATAATTTTTGTTTATTTATTCTTTGATGTATACTGTTCTGTATGGTACATCCGGCTCCTTGCTATGCATAAAAGATCTTTCTATCAATTAACGTACGAGTATTTTGGATACGTCAAGGTATTTTTATCAAACAGGGATTTTTTTAGATGACACTTTTTGAGAGATGCTGTAATACAAAATAGATGAATTTGAAGTGACTTTTTCTCCTGCACAGTCCCATAGAATTGATTGATTAATTGAAACATAATTATGACGTAAATAAAAAAAGGTTTGATTTATTTAAATCGAAAAATTTTGGCATTTGAAAATTTTCAATTAATATCAATTTTTATTTTCGTTAAAATGTGGTGTTTTAAATACTAAATACCTGAAATTAAATATGTTTCGAGGCTTTCGCGGCTCTTCGTATCAGTCGGTTTTTTGAAGTGTTTTAGCGCGTGGTTTGGCTTATACTGCCGACGTTTCGAAAACGTTGCAGTTTTCATCTCCAGAGCTTGTTTGTAGTCAACTTTCGCAAAGTTGGCTACAAAGAAGCTTTGAATATGCAAACTGCGATGCTTTCGAAACGCCAGCATCAAAAGCTAAACCACACGGTAAAACACTCCGAAAAAACTTTTAACTGTGTTTAGCGACCCCAGCTTGAGTAGACTCCGAGTTGAGGTTGCTAGATGTAAGACAAACATGAGATGGACGTGATTATTGGGCTTCGCACCACTCAAAATATGTCAGTTTGTCCGAATATCAAGACAAGATGCTAGAGGCAAAACCTGATTTATTCGAATGATTAGGCGATCTTTGTTACCTCCTACTGGAAAGCTTGGTGTAATTTTTATTAGTTGGTGGATTAGATTATCCCAGAATGTTAGGTGAATAAGTGTAAGGATAGGAACTTATTTGAGCTTTTTTCATATGAATTAAGTTAACGAATATAGATATTCGTAAATTGAAGAATTGACACGTAAAATGTGATGGAACACAGACGCGTAAGAGATAAACTAATAACTTATATCCGTTTAACCCAGAAGTTCTTCAAGTGAATTGAAATTCTTTGTGCAAAAGTCAGTGATAAGTAATCCGTGGCCTGCGAAAATAAGCTTTCATTAGATTAAAATATGGAGGCAGTACGTACTTACGAGTCCTTAAACATACTAGTATTGATTTCTCTCTAGAGTATATGTTATACTGGTTTTTTATTACATTTCCATTTTGTAAAAAAACATTGTTATGTGGAAATTTATTTCCACAAACCTGAAAGATTTGGAACCTTATATTATATAACCCGGCCATGGATACTTTAGTTCATACATACATACTATTATGCCATGCCCCTTTGGGTTAAGTAGAGAGGACATATCTCCACGCCTTGATGTTCATGCAAATTGCTCTTCTATTATATTTCTCATACTTCTAACCTTTCCCTCAATTACAATCAAGTTGATACTAAATACAATTGCGCACAATATGATTGTGCGATTGATTTATTAGCAGAAATACTTATCGGTGCGCCGTTAGCCTTGTTCTATGTAGCATCTTACCATCTTTCGAAAATATGCTCCAAATAACAAAATTCGTTAACTTGTTTAAGTTGTTACTTTTAATTACTTTGAAAAATACGTTTTCTCTACAAATAAACGAATATGAAGCCTTTATCATTGTTGACTCAAAATGTAGGTAAATAGCATATGTTAAGTATATTATATGAGAGGTACGAAGAGAATAAATGTAGATAAATAGGATAAGTATATTGTATGAGAGTTACGAAGAGAATAAATATAGATAAATATGATAAGTATATTGTATGAGAGGTACGAAGAGAATAAATGGTGCAAAATGCAGTAATGATGATAGAAAAGAAAAGTAAACGCGATATGTGGTTGAACTGGAATTCTGGTATTTAGGTAGTATGTTATTTTCTCAGATGATGGAAGAGTTAGGGATATCGAACGGCGTTTTTCCTTTTTTTAGAATTTGATTCATTATATTCTATTATACATGTGTGCAGTTCTAGTTTATACGTATGTGGCCATCTCTTCAAACCAACTAAAAATAAACTATTAAAAAAAAATGGGTACCAATCTGGGAATCGAACTTGCAACCCCAAGTTTAAAGACATGAATCTTATCAACTAAATTACGAAAATCTTCACATTCTTTTGGGGTTTCCACGTTTTTACGGTCTCTCCAAATGTTTTTGTAGATTTTCTACTGCTTCTTTACTCTTAATTTAGACGTGTTCAGACGAGATTGTCAGATTTGATGAATGCCTTCAAAATTATGCGTATTAAATGACAAGGTAAATACTACCCTTGAAGACTTGTTCGATGAAATTAAAATCTAGTATCATAGGTCTGACTAAGTAGATAATCTGTAAAGTAGATTGTAAACTTTAGTCTACCCGAGATTTAACGTTTCATTTGGGAGACACCAATAGTCGTATTTTTGCGTAAATACAACTCTATGGGTCTGTGCTATTTGTATATTTCTGGATTAGAGGCGTTTCCATTTAATGAAGAGCTGAAAGGTATATGTCTTACTTTACTTTGATGGTTTTATGGGGCGTTCGTAAGTTTCTTGTGTAAATCTTCGAGTTTTTTGCCTTTTATTTTTAGCAAGGAACAATATCTTTCTATTTTATGACTTAAGACTTCCATAAAATTTATATTGAAATCGTTAAAAAATATATTGAAGCGTAGGAATTGGTTTAGTTTATTATAATAATTTTCAAGTTATTTATTCCGCACGTATATTTTCCATTAAAATGCGCCATTAAATTTGGTTGATTTAAATTAATTAGATTCCTCTTCTTCTACGTCACGTGCACGTACTGAGGTCACGTCACGTGCACGTACATGTACTTCTTCTACGTCACGTGCACGTACTGCACGTACTGAGCATCGAGGTCGTCCGTTGTTTGTAACTTGGTACAGTACCTGTGTTCATCCTTCCCTGTTCTGAGACATGTTGAATTCAGCGTTAAAAGAGGATCTTGTTAACTCCTTTATTAATGACGTCAAAAGGATAGTATTGTTGCATTCGAAGTTTTCTGTGAAAGTATCCGCAAATTGCTAGGTTACACCGCTTTATAAGTATATTTACAGCGCTGCGAGTTATTTTCCTTGTAAAGTGACATCAATTTTAAATCCTGCGTCGTAACTATTCTGTTCATATTCCGGTATATAGCCATCTGATGAGTATTTACAGCGCTGCGAGTTATTTTCCTTGTAAAGTGACATCAATTTTAAATCCTGCGTCGTAACTATTCTGTTCATATTCCGGTATAGAGCCATCTGATGAGTATTTATTTTGGAAAGTTCTTTCTTCTTCACTCATAAAAATAAAGACTTCGATTTTCTAGCATGGATCGCGCTGGAAGGGGACTTATTTTGTCCTCCATAACTGCTTGAGCTGTTATGGGACAACTGATGGGATTCAACCGAGGACTTTGAACTGATGGGATCCAACCGAGCTGAACTCCTTTATATGAACCTTCCATCTTATAGGACACCTTCCTCTGGCCCGTTTCCTGTCAACTGTACCCGTGATTATCAGCTTCTCCAGACTTTCGTTATTCTTTGTGAAAATATACCCAAAGCATGATTCCTTTTCTGCATTTTGTTCAAAATCTTTCGGTGATCTCTAATTCTTGAATTATAGAGACGTTCGTGCGATTGCATCACTAAAATAAGATTTAAAAATATGTATTTTAATTTTTATACATCATTTATTGTAAATCATAATTTTTTTTTAATAATTTAAAAACAATATATGAACTGTAAGACAGTACGTAAATTTACTTACGCCCTTAACACAATTGATTCAATTTAACTCTATACATATACACGTACTTCTGATGTAACTTTTTTGTATAAAATAGTAATTTTTTATTGTACTGTAAATAATCGTTTTACTACGGCGGTAAAGAATTACGCCATTTTGCTTTCGATTTCGTGTTACTTTTATAAAATAAAATGTTTTCACTTTATACAAAATAACGTGATTCAAGATGATTGTTTGCATGCTCTAACTTTATTTTTTTATCATGTTCGTCTTATTGTTTAGAACGGAAACAAAAGTTCCACTCGTCGGAGGCATTGTCGACAATCTGTCGATGATTTTTAGTTCTTCGAGAATGAAAAAAATAGTTTCACTTAACACATCGATCAATAATTCCTTGGACTAACTACTAAAAAAACATTTCTTTGCCAAAATTCTTCTTTATTCATCAACATAGTCTCCTTCAAGAGCGATACATTCATTCCAACGTTTTCCTAACTTTTCTATGCCAGCCGTGTAGAACGATTTATCTTTGGTTTCAAAATAGGCGTTAGTTTCGGCAATCACTTCTTCATTGGAGCCAAATCT
This sequence comes from Odontocerum albicorne, assembly GCA_949825065.1. Classification (NCBI taxonomy): domain Eukaryota; kingdom Metazoa; phylum Arthropoda; class Insecta; order Trichoptera; family Odontoceridae; genus Odontocerum; species Odontocerum albicorne. The sequence goes on from OX463850.1 coordinate 14,536,012, forward strand.
CTTTCCCTGGAGCATTTTTTTGAGGTCTGCGAACAGCTAATAGTCGCTGGGGGCCAAATCTGGAGCAAATACGGTGGGTGCGGAAGCAATTCGAAGTTCAACTCATGCAATTTAGCCATCGTTACCATCGACTTGTGACACGGTGCATTGTCCTGGTGAAAGAGAACTTTTTTCTTCTTTATATGGGACCGTTTTTTTGCAATTTCTTCCTTCAAACGCTCCAATAACGCTATGTAATATTCGCTATTGATGGTTTTTCCCTTTTAAAGATGATCGATGAATATTATACCATGCGCATCCCAAAATACGGAGGCCATAACCTTCCCGGCCGACTGTTGAGTTTTTGGTCGCTTCGGACGACTTTCACCGGCTGCTCTCCACTCAGCTGACTGCCAATTTGATTCTGGAGTATAGTGGTGGATCCAAGTTTCATCCATTGTCACATACCGATGCAAAAACTCCTGTTTATTTCGCGTAAACAGTGCCAAACAGCGCTCTGAATAATCGATGCGTTGTTGTTTCTGTTCCATTGTGAGCAAACGCGGCACCCATTTTAAAAAAAAACTTTTTCATGACCAAATGTTCATGCAAAATAGTGTAAACACTACCAAATGATATCTTCAGGATGTCAGCTATCTCACGCAACATTATTTTGCGATTTTCCATCACGATTTTGAGTTTTTTTTTATGTTTTCTGGTGTAACAGCCTCATTTGTACGACCAGAGCGTTCAGCATTATTTGTGTCTGTACGACCGCGTTTGAAATCAGCATACCACTGACAAACGGTTGTTTTCGACGGGGCAGAGTCCGGATCAAGTCATATCTGAGTTTAAACGGTATTTTTTTTCAATTAAAAAGCAATTTTTTATCAACATATGAAATTCGTTTTTTTTCATTGTTTTGAAAATAGCAAAAGTAGCGTCACTGTAACTCAATGACACAATGTCGGAATGTCATGAAAGTTTGACGGTATTTTTTTTCAATTAAAAAGCAATTTTTTATCAACATATGAAATTCGTTTTTTTCCATTGTTTTCAAAATAGCAAAAGTAGCGTCACTAAAACCACTGTAACTCAATGAAACAACGTCGGAATGTCATGAAAGTTTGACACGTAACTTCTTAAGGTTGTTACTAACTGAGAATTGTATGGATTTGTTATTAGAGACGCCATCTGTTGGTAAGTCCCGAAAATTGTTGATTGATACGTTACTGTCAATATTATTCGTAACATCAATCTCCAACGCCACATTTCAAATGTATATCTTCTACGTCTCTTGCTTGCTCTTAGGGATCATGTCTCCGCACCATACACACACATTTCGAAGGCAAAAGATAACTAGGAGCATTTTCGTCGTGATCGTTATATAGTAAAGTGGTGGATCCAAGTTTCAGCCATTGTTACATACCGACGCAAAAACTCCTGTTTATTTCGCGTAGACAGTGCCAAACAGCGCTCCGAATAATCGATGCGATGTTGTTTCTGTTCCATTGTGAGCAAACGCGGCACCCATTTAAAAAAAAAACTTTTTCATGACCAAATGTTCATGCAAAATAGTGTAAACACTACCAAATGATATTTTCAGGATGTCAGCTATCTCACGCAACTTTACTTTGCGATTTTCCATCACGATTTTGAGTTTTTTTTTATGTTTTCTGGTGTAACAGCCTCATTTGTACGACCAGAGCGTTCAGCATTATTTGTGTCTGTACGACCGCGTTTGAAATCAGCACACCACTAACAAACGGTTGTTTTCGACGGGGCAGAGTCCGGATCAAGCCATATCTGAGTTTAAACGGTATTTTTTTTCAATTAAAAAGCAATTTTTTATCAACATATGAAATTCGGTTTTTTCCATTGTTTTGAAAATAGCAAAAGTAGCGTCACTAAAACCAATGTAACTCAATGACACAATGTCGGAATGTCATGAAAGTTTGACACGTAACTTCTTAAGGTTGTTACTAACTGAGAATTGTATGGATTTGTTATTAGAGGCGCCACCTGTTGGTTAGTCCCGAGAATTGTTGATTGATACGTTACTGTCAATAGTATTCGTAACATCTTTTTCCAACGCCACATTTCAAATGCATCTCTTCTACGTCTCTAGCTTGCTCTTAGGGATCATGTCTCCGCACCATACACACATATTTCGAAGGCAATAAATAACTAGGAGCATTTTCGTCGTGATCGTTAAAAAATTGAACACGTGTAATTAAGGTTTATTAGATATTTTTCCTTTGAATTCCTGGGATTTCCTAAAAGGTTATAAAAACATTTCACCTTATCTTCCTACATGAACCCTTGTAGTTGTATTATATGTATTTATATTTTTTTACATCATACGACTAAGTGCGACGTAGTCGTTACTCCAGTAAACAGCCCGTTATACCCACGTTTTAATTTTCCTATTATGGAATGGCCCTTTTCCCCCGTAGCGGTTTCGCACACAATTTTTCACGTGCAAACGCATTTGGTAACCTTAGCAATGTGACCGAGAAACTGCGCTTAGCCGAGGAGTCTTGAATAATTCAAGTTCCCTCTCTGTATAGAGGCGTTCGTGAGCGAGCACTTACTTCATGGGGAAATTTACTGTTGTTTGTTAACTTTTTCCTTCGTCTACTCCAACCCCTGTAAAATGCGCGTTGTTAAACCTGTTCTGATGAATAGCTGCCTTTTGTTCTAAATAAATTGTTGAATCGAGCCATTTTGTATTAAATGAGTGTCTAGAATAGAAAGTGGGGGATTTAATATGGTTCGAATGGAGAAAAATGTATTAATTTTAAAGTAATTTTGAAATATTTTTTTATTATGAAACGAATATTATTAAACGCTATTTTTAAGCCTTTTTTGTAAAAAAACTAATTTAAGATTACTAGTGTATAAGTGTGTTTTTTCCGCTCTGTATACTCGTATAAGGCTATTTTAGATTTGTAAAGACGAAATGTTTTGTCTACTCATATCTGACTTCACATAATAAATATTTACAGTATGCTGAGATTTACCATGAGTGGCTTAGATAAATATAACAAATAAATGAAGAAATTTTACCTAGAGGGGTTTAGGTAACTAGAACAAATGAATTAAGAAATTAAGAAAACAAATATTCTGTGCAAATGTGAGTGGTGCTAGAAAAAACTTTAGAAAGGCTGGAGCGAGTGAATGATATTTTGAAAGAAGGAAATGTAAAACTTCAGGAAAATCGTGGGAGTTGTATGAGGTGTATAGGTGTAGAAGATACGAAAGCTGTGTTGCGATGTGAAAGAGCACTCAATCGTCTCTACCTACCCCGATAGAGAAATAGACTTATGGTAAATATTGATATAAAAATGTGAATATTTTGACTCATTCATATTCGGCACATTTTTTTTATGTTAACGCAATACATTTTTTTGCGGGGTTTATTTTTTTCTAAAACACATGTCATTAAAACTACCATAGTCAATCATAATTTTATATTGAAAAGGTGCATATTCATATATCTATATTCACAAGATAGTAAATAATTGAACTATTTATAAAGAATTGTGTCTACTTATTGAAATATCAGACAGTTGACTCTTCTTGTCCCACGTTAATGAGGTGTCTATAAAATGTATACGGGAAATTCATACACATGTGATACGAGTATTAAAAGAAGAAAAGTAGTTCGCAAAAGATTAAAACGCGTATATAACAATGTCAATATTGACTTGAGCATTTGTAGAAAAGCAAAACTGGCAGCTCATAATGCCATATTATTCCAAAAAATTCAATTTAAAGATATGCAAACGAAGTTTGGACGTGGAAAAAGAGCCATGAAACTACACAAATGCGGTTATACTCGTACTCGTATGCAAGGGTTGCGTACGAGTACGAGTATAACCGCAGCCATGAATCTACATAAATGCGGTTATACTCGTACTCGTATGCAAGGCGCAACCCTTGATGATTTAAGTATATTTTTTATTTACTCGTATTTTACGGGATAAGAATACCAGTTATTCGAGAGGATCAACATTATAAAAAGGTATTTACATATACGTTAAAAAATGCTTTTGCAGAAACGTTTCCGAGTAAATATGAAATGCGATATTGCATTGCATAGCGGGCATTTATTTACATCTCTATTGTTGGAGCAAATGAGCGTGCATTGTTTATAAAACAAGTGGGTGCCCAACGTTCATTTTGTCAGATACATCGTTGCAACTGAACATGTAAAAACCGCAATGCATGCAATTTCTTTTCCGCGAAAAGCGTGTTTCGGTTTCAAAGAATTATTTTTTACACTTTGTCGCGATTCAGTTACATTTTGTTTTCAAATATAAGCAAGGGTTGTTTGGAAATTTTTAATTCTTTAGTCTATTTGTGTATTTTTAAAAAAAAATTTCGTCTTGTATTGTTTTACATTTTAGTTTTAAACTGTTAAATCTGACGGATTCATTGGCGTATGGCAGTCTCTGTTAACCAACCAGAAATATGTTAAAGAGGCCATAGGTGAAAACCACACTGGAATATATATTTTAAATCATTTAGGTTTCAACGAGAATTGTACCCTTAATCTCAAATTTAGAATACTGGCTTCATACCAACTAGGTCACCGAGTATAATTTTTTTAATTGACTACAGTTTAACAAGATTATTGCTAAGAAGGAATATTTTTTAATCAATAAGATAACTGTTGGGTTAGTTTAAATTGAGTGTGCGCTCATCTTTCGAGTCCGAACTCAAAGTGAGTGAGTCATGAGGACGGACCGTGAAATGGTCCGAAATATAGAGTAACGGCTCAAAATTTCGTCATTTAAAACACTTCAAGGGTTCGAGTCTTACGTAAGTTCATTCACATGCCTTATTGGTACAGCAACTGATGATATAAAGAAATTAATTTTATTATTTAAATGTCGTTGAAGTGAGGTTGGTTATAAACACTGGCTACACGTGTTAAATGTGTTTTTTTACATTTCCCATTTATCCTTTTTGCGTATTATTTTACAAAGTTTTCAATGTTTTTTTTCAATTCGTATTTAAATTATTCAAAGTTTGTCAACTGACCATTTTTGGTGGGATGTCATTATATATAACATATATAAAATAAAATAAAATGTTTATAATAAATAAAAATAAATTTTAAATAATAAATAAAAATAAATTTTATATTATTCAACTAACTGAAAACACTGAATAAACAAATGTGGATTTATTTAAAAATATTTAATTCCATTGTTTGAACCGGTAAGTAGACAAACTGGAATTACATTTTAACAACTTTTTGGTTTTATTTGTTGAGTTTATATTTTTCTTTTGTTTTCCCTTAATTGAGCAGTCAAAACTTTTTTAAAAGAGAAAGGAAACATGAAGTTGTATATCTAAATCTCATATATGAAAAAAGTATTTTTTCTTACTACTAACTCGTTGGCTCTTGTCAGATGTCTTTTGTATGAAAAACGTTTTTCTCATTTCTGACGATTATTATTATTATGTGTTTGTTTAACTTTCCTCGCAATTCTACCCCCTGCAATTTTATCCCCTTATCTCTGAAATTTTCATAAGTATTCCTATGCCAAAATCTTGGTCAGTTTAGTATATTTATGATCGTATAATTATATGCTTCTATTTCATTTTGGCAAAACTTAATTTTTTCATCTTTTTTATTTAAAGAAAATGTTTTTAAAGTAATAAAAAGAGGAACAGGGATTGCAACGCATTCATTATATAAAATAGTAACCTTTTTGTCCATTGTTATCTCCTTCCTAGCTTCGTTTAACTGCATCAGCAGACCAGAGTAGTACTCGTCAGTTATTATCACGCCCTTATCTTTGTAATCTACGAGTATCAGCAGTATGCATTTCCGCATCCCAAAAAAATGTAACCATAATTTTTCCAACCGATTGTGACACTTTAAACGTCTTAGGGGGTTGTGTGCTCTTTTTATGTCACTGCATGGATTCCTGTTTCAACTTAGGCTCATAATGATAAGCATAAGTTTCATCTCCAGTAACAATTCGGCTCAAAATTCCATCTTTGTTGTTTCTACAGGGGTGCTAAAACTGTTATAAGCATTCTGGGTGCATCCACTTTGCACTGACTTTTGACATCCCTAGATGCTGATGGGTGATTTTCAAAATGGTTGTAGGTGATACTTCAACCATCTCTGCAAGCTGTTTGTTTAGGTGGGCATCTTCCAGCACAAGTTTTTCTACTTTTTGACGACGTTTGAAGAAGTGGCATCGACAGGCCGTCCTGGTCGGAGGTCGTTTTCAGTTAAGTCTCTCCTTTGCTTAAAAAGCGTACTTTGGATGTTATTAACATTTGACATACTCTCCCGACGATTTAACAATACTGTTAAATTATAATAAGATTTGGTGAATATACTACAATAGTAATCAGTCATATTATCGGAACATGCGCATGCGCACTACCGCCTCCTCCCTTAACACCTTCATTCCACGAATTTATTAACCTCCCCTCGTATATTGATGTGCAAAATGTAATCTCTGCCAACCTCATTGATATGAGTATATCGATGTGCAAAACCTTATTTCTGCCAACCTTATTGATATATCGACGTGCAAAACGGAAACGTCACCTTAGAAAAAACTTCTTGCGTTTGTGTGTTTCTTGTGTCTCAAAAATATACAAGTATAAATACAAATATTTCAGAATTTATTGTTTGATTAGGATTATTTCAGAGTATTTTTTATTTTTATGATAGGATGTACAGATAACCTTGATCTTGCTCTCATATTAAAAAGTTTGAAGTGAGATGATATAAACGTTGTATCATTTTGAATTTGTTGTTTTGTTTTTTCGAAAATAACTCATAATTTCTAGAAACTTGTCAGTTTATAGTTTCAACGTCAAGTAGAAACATGCAAATTATGTTCGATATAAAATATACTCTCAGATGTTTCTGCAGAAGACTACACTTTTGGCGAAATTTTTAATTACATTTTCTCACGTTGCACAATTTTATCAATGACTCAACGAATGTTCTAGTGTTTGTCGATCGACTGCGGATTGCTTGCGTAAACTCTGTCCTTTACAAATCCTCAAAGGAAAAAGTCTAAAAGCATTATAGTAGATCGTACGATCTCGCCGCCCAATTGATGTCACCGTGTCGGGAACACGGCTAGGATTTTTTGCAATAAAGTCATGCTTTCTCTTACCGTGTGACACGTTGCGCCGTTTTGCTGAAACAACACACCTCTGAAATCCATGTCCTCCAATTGTGCTATTTAAAGTTTGTCAGCATGTTGATAAAGTGTTCGTCAATGACTATCATCACTTCTCCATCCTCGTTTAAAAAAAAACAACTGCCCAATGACACCTCCAGCCCAAAAACGACGCTGTTCTGTAAATGGACGTGAATGTATTGGTTGTTGTTCATGCATTCGAAGGTTTTTATAATATTTCCATAAAAACGACCAATTAGCTTATTAATTTATCCACTTAAGGGAAAATGGGCTTCGTCGCTGAAGATAATTAAAAAAAAACAGCATCATCTGCAGTGTGCTCCAGGATTTAATGGCAAACATACGGTGGTACCTTTGTTCTGCTGGCTTAAATTCTTGAGTCAACTGAATTTCGTATGCGTGTTAAGCAAGAGTTTTGTTTGAAATTCGTTGCACAGAGCTTCTGGGTAAATGCAAATTGCTACGAACGGTGACAAATTGAGTTTTTGGGATTTTCGGCATCATTTTCACTCACTAGTGATATTTTCGTTTGAACGAACATTTCTTTGCATCAAGAACCGAACACCTCTAATTTACTGATTGGGCTGTGAATTAGGGTTTTATTTATCATGTGATTACGACAAAAAATAGTATGCTGTTTGCGAATTGTATTAAATAAAATAATTTTAGGTTCGAGTGTTTGAAAGTGGCGCTAAATAATAACCCTCAAGTTCTTTATGGAGCACCTGTAGTTCGTGCTTTCAAAAATGCATTATTGATTAAAGTAAATTGTCATTTTTAACATTCGTCCATCTGATTAATAAAATGAGACGAATTTGTATTTCAGAAATTTAGGCGAAGAAAATTCGAGGGAAGTTACTTTCGAACTGACGACTTTCTATTTATAAACCTAGCTAGTAGACCGCAGTTCAGAGTAAGGTTTTTTTATTTTACGATACAAGAAAATCTATTGATTTTTCTAAAAATAACATAACATAAATTTTGTAACTTAAAATGTTTGGTAATAAAATTCCAAATAACCCGTAATTTTTTAATGAGACACTTATCTCCTACTAACCGATAAACAGTCTCTATAGTAGTAATCATCTTTAGTAAAGGAGAGCCTTTCTAAAGTCTTTTCAAGATGAACTCAGAATATCGACAAATAATGAATTATTCATTAGATCTCGGTTGCACTCGGAAACTGTTAAAAAGATTTCAAACAATTTGTGGAAAATATTCCAATAGTTGGTCGAGTTTGAAAAGTTGGTTCATTTTTATTGGAATACAAATTTTACCTTTAATATACATCGGCCAAAACATTTTTTTTGTATCATATTACACTTCTTTTGGTACACAACTTTTTGCAGGTTTTTTTGCCATAAAGGAATTTCTTCGAAACAATCAGAAATATGTTAAAGAAACTTTAAGCGAAACCAGACTGGAATATTTTTTCAAAGAATTCTGTTGGAAATCGAGCCCGAACCTCCCTGGAGATGACAGGGTGTCTTACCAATTATGCCATGAAGGTTGCCGTTTTGTTTTTGAAAAAGTTTGATAAATTTTAGTTGTCAAATCCAGTAGTCATTTTATTTACGTTTTGCTTTAGACATTGCTGTTTAAAATACTAAATGATTGAGACTTTCCTAAAAAAACATTGTTGAGGAAATGTGTTTTTTGGTACGCACTTGGCCTATTTTTTACCCATACAACTTCTTATACAGTTATTTAATTTACTGATTTTTAATATTTGCTTTGTAAAACTCTTTCTTTAGCTATTTTCTCACGACTCTCCCTCTCGTTAACATTTTTTTTTCTTTTTCTTTAAGCTTCCAGCATTGTGTTTGTAAAAAATATTTCTTTGGCTATTTTTTGTCATGCTTCTCCCTCACGTAAATAATATTTTTTAAATCTTTCGTCAAACATTTTTATAAATAATTAAAACACTTCAATGTCACTAAACGACCTCCGTAGCCTAATTGGTAAGACGTTAGCCACCCACTCGAGGGTTTCTAAATGGTACCAAAACAGTTGAAAAGAGTATAGGGGGTCTCAGTCTTGCTAAAGAGTACGTTTGCTAAAAATACATGCGTTGTTGCCTGTCCACTTGCGGTAGTGTTTCCAAGAACGTGATCACTTGCCTGCTGTAGTGGCTTTCAGCTCGAAGGTTCGATCTCTGGGGCGAAGACAATATTGTCTCCCGGCCACGATCTGTTACATGTTTGTATCATCGATTCTGATATATTGAGAGATGTCATACGAGATAATGAAAACTTCCAAGTATCTAATCTTGAAAATGAAGACGTATTTCAAACAACAAAAAAGACGAATTTAACGAAAAGAGATGGAGGAAAAATAGATGGGGAAAATTAATTAAAATGAAAAGTTATTGAAAAAACGAATGAACGACCAGAGAATGGTTTGCAGTCATGAAAAATTCGATGAAACTAAAGAAGATGAAGAAGAAGTTATTATACACCATTACATAAAATCTAAACTACCCACAACCTGTGGCGTTACAAGTTCGCAGCTAACAGTGTCTATGTATTAACTCCGTTTCATATCAATGCTAATGAAAAATTTCAAAGCATTTACCCTGGGGCCCCACCAGCCGTGGCGTGGTGAAAGGGGATGAATAAGGTAGTTGCAGGGATGTTAGGGGTGAAATTAATTTTACGTGGCATTGTGGTGTTCTACCCTTGGTTTTGCTGTGTTGTAATCTAATGTTGTGTTTTTCAAAGCAAAATGTTTGTTACTTGTTCTCCAAAATTTATTTTTTCTCAGTTAACTTTGAAGAGCACGTATTTAAAATAAATATTACGGATGTACCAACAACTTGTATTTTTACATTGTAACGTTTGTGTACATGGTTAACAGCTCACAACGAGTGTTTTATGAGCTGTGGACAATTTACACAAATGCACTGCAGATCTTAAACTATTTTATTTCATATTTTTTGGTTACCGTTTGTTTTTATAGTTATATTGCGGATGTCGATGCAAATTGAGAAGAGTACATGTTTGGATTTGTAGACTGAATAACTAACGAAACAAATATGAAGTTCAAATGTGAGTGGAAGGCGTAGTAAAAGAACAGGAACGGAAATGGGGTGGAATCCTGTGGATTATACTTCGAAAGAAGTAAATATAAAAAATCAGAGAAATTGTAAGAGTTGTATGATACGGTTTATGAATGAATGAAAGGCAAGATATGTGTCTCGCGATAGGAAACTTTAGCGCACTTTTATCTATCCATCCCGATAGGCAAACGGCATGTAGGTATAGTATGTATGTCGAAAATGTTAAAAAATGCCTTTCAGACTTTTTTTTGCCCTTTAATTAATTAAGTTGGATTACTAAAAGCCTGGATGTTACAATGTATGACTCTTACTCCGGTAGCTCAGTATAGGTAAAACAAGGCTCAGTAAGATCTCAAGATGTCGTGGGAAGAGGTAGGCATTCGTCAGTGCTTGGGTAGGTATAAATACATAATGAAACACATATTTGCTGTTAATTGGTTATATATTTAATCCTGACGAGCTGATACTCCGTCAGGAAAATCAAATGGGCAGATTTCTCTCTGCTACTCCGCTAACCTTTCAGATGGACAGGCAGTCGAAGTAATTTATTATCACACAACAGTCCGTTGCGGAAATGTGTCAATTCTCAAAGATTAGATCTCGCCAATCTCTAGAATACTCAAATATCACCATAAAATGACAAGCAAAAGAGGATAAATAAGGTTGATCTTACTCCAATACAGGACAAAATGTATTATCCCAGATCCGCTTCAAGTGTATGACCAGGTCGACTCGTATATGGCCCTCTGACCTTATACTGTTACTACAGGGCCGCTGATGTGAAGAAATTCCCTCAGTGGTTGGCGACCGCCAATTCGTGCCGTAATACACCCACACGACTCAGTTCCTCGGGAATTTACCGGACAAATTGTATCAAATAAGAATGAACAATCAAATGTGAGAAAAGCTTGTTCAAGTTCGCGAACAGCGTCCAGACGAGAATGATGTTGACTTGATAACTTCGTGGCGAGAATGAGCTCGGAAGATCGCGGTCCCTTAATTTAAGGGATCTCAGCCTAGCGCCGCCATTTTGGAACTCTATAGAAAGTCCCTCGCGACCGTTAAAAAAATCATAAATCTTTTCGTTATTTTGCCAATGAATAGTCTATTTAAACTTTCACAGCGTAATTAAGTCGAGAATCCTTTTTGTATAACATCCGGTGAAACTTATTGTTTAAGAGACAATACTGGACCCTTCTTTTTTTAATGTATCTCGAGTGAATTGTTATTCTCAGCCGTTGTTTTCAATATTTAACTATGTCCGTAATAAATTAAGCGCGACGTATTTCTTTAGAAAGGAGAAGAGAAATTTTTTGACCCCTTTTTTCTCTCTCGCATGACAATCGCGGTCATAAAAGCGCCTTCGCCCTCGAAATATATCTTGCGCAAAGTTTTATTTTCTTTTCTTAGTAACAATAGTTATCTGTGACTGCAATAAAACAGATCGCAGACGGAACACTAATTACCGATCCTCATAAAGTGTCGTGTATTTCTATACAAATGGGAAGACAAGCCAGCCACTCGAGGCAGTTAAGTTTGAAACAATAGGAAGCAATCCTTCTCGAAAATGACGCAAGATCTCCCTTTGACTGCTCTGGTTCACTATTTTTAATGGTTATTTTTTAACTACAATAAACTAATTGGTCGGCCGTACCCAAGTCCTGACACTCCATTTTATGTTACCGAAGAAAAAAAAATAATAAAAAAAAATAATAATTCAAGTACTGATTACGGCCCTGTGTCAATTGGTCATACACCTGCTTGCCGAAACAAGGATTAGATACTATGCTAAAGGGCATGACGTTACTGGGTCATGCCGGATACGCTCGTGGACGATTTAATAAGCCCCTGCATTTGCGAAAAGAGTAGGAAACCACGAAAAACTAACTCTCAGGGCTTCCCTATCTAAGAACACCTGGAAACAGTTAAACATTTTATAGAGCAAGGCACAATACAGGAGAACATCAATTATCGCCTTCCCCTCAACATGGTTACACATAATAAGTCTTATTATTATTTTCACAAAAAAAAGAAACATACAACATTTAGGATAACAAGACAAAACAGTCACAAGAGTAATGTTCAAGAACAGATACTATCGCCTTCTCTACAGCATGGTTACACATAATAATTCTTATTAATTTACAATAGAAAAATGTACAAACATTTAAGATTACAAAGGCAACACACTCACAAGAGTAATGCCCAAAAACAGATCAAGTTACTTAATAGTAATTATGTTAGTTCACAACGGCTTCCCCAGAACCGGATCCGATAGTCTGCACTTTTAGGGGCACTGATTTAGTTTCTTAACCTAATCACTTAAATTAAGGAAGCAAGGTGAGTTTCCTCCCGCTTGTCTGGTGATCTTTGATATTGCAAGATACAAGTCTGGCGATATATCAATAATGAGACTATATAAGACACATTTAACATACGATTTTCCATTACACGGCCCTGAGACACCACTCATAGGGGCGACATCTGACTATAGGCCTCCTCCAGGTCTAAAAACTGACAAGAAACAGTTACACTTGGTTATACAATACAGCAAATATGTGTTTATAATATCATCACCTCGGGGATCGTCATCCCTTTAGTGCCAATTCTCGTGCTAGCCAGAGTCGTCAGTGCAACGCCCACACACATCACGGACGGTGCCAAAACTCGCATGATCCATAAAATACCATGGTTATCCGGGCACCGACGGTGCCATGAGCGTCCACCTAGACCGGGAGCATATGCCAATTTGGGTTCATGACGCCCATGGTTGGAGTCACACTCAACAACCCCCACTGGATGTATATAGGCCATCCGTAAGCCTCCACTGGATGTATATAGGCCATCCGTAAGCCTTTCGCTGATTGGTTGGAGCCTACTCCACAACCGTTGTCACCAGTGCGACACCCGCGGACCCAAAGGGCGGAGCCAAGTTGTACATGATGTCCACGCACAAAACTACGGTCGTCCTTGTACCAATGGTGTCTACGAGCGCCCACCTCTGTCGTCGGTGCGACGGCCGCAGAACCAACGGGCGGAGCCAAGATGTGCATGACGTAGTCATACCATACTATGCACCTCCGTGTACCGATGGCGTCACGGACGCCTGCCCACCTGGACCGGACTGACAATAAAACCTTTGTCACCAGTGTGACGCCTGCAGGCCCAAAGGGCGGAGTCCATACATACAACCATGGATGTCCCCGTACCAATGGTCCACAAGCGCCCACCTCTGTCGTCGGTGCGACGGCCGCAGAACCACGGACGCCTGCCCACCTAGACCGGACTGACAATAAAACCTTTGTCACCAGTGTCACGCCTGCAGGCCCAAAGGGCGGAGTCCATACATACAACCATGGATGTCCCCGTACCAATGGTCCACAAGCGCCCACCTCTGTCGTCGGTGCGACGGCCGCAGAACCAACGGGCGGAGCCAAGATGCGCATGACGTAGTCATACCATACTATGCACCTCCGTGTACCGATGGCGTCACGGACGCCTGCCCACCTAGACCGGACTGACAATAAACAATAAAAACATGGAAAAAGAAAAAATAAAAATCATTGGCCGAAGCCTCACAATTAAGGATATCCCATCGAAAGCCCCCCCACCAAGGCACGCACCAAATCCTTTTCATTCATACTTCCCAGCAGCACTTCAAAAACCCCTGTAGCAACCCCACTCATTCTCTATCATAGAGCTGCCTTCCATTCAACCTATACGACCTAGTGCCAGGTGAGCGACCCTTGATAGAACAGGATAAGGAATTGATAAGGATGTATCCAATGTGACATCATGAGGAAGTGAGCGCCGACGCTCTATTAAACGACGCGCATACAAATGCTATGCTATCAGCAAAATCCCCACTCATTGTCCAGCACATGGTCTATTGAGCGCCACCATATTTTTTTTCTTGGAACATGGAAACCTAATTTGGTATAACTGAATTACCACAAGTGCCACGGCAGCTCTCGCGTCAATTCACCGTAATGGAGCCTTTATTCCACCTTGGCGATGTCTTTGACGCGAAATTTACCTGCCACTTTCCCCTTCAGGTCAGACAGTTCATATATTGTGTCGGAAATTTACCTTGTGACCACACACTTGACAAATCGGGGCGCTAATTTGTTGCTGAAATATCGCCCAGCGTTTGATTGGCTAGAATACCCTCTCCATACCACCTGTCCAACTCGGTGGTTTATAACCTAGGTGTAAACTACACCAAGCAGCGCTTAGCTTCCAGCCTGCCACAACCTATCTGTACTTTTAACCTAAAGGTTGTTCCCTTTGCCTTATACCATTAGTTATTGCAAAAAGTGCGAACAAAACGTTCTTCCGGCACGGCCCCTCTATTCGGAGAACGATCCATGATGGGGCAGGGTAGAGATTATGGCGAGAAGAAGAAAGGTGAACTCATCTTGCTATTCTCACAGTATCATTGAGGCATGAACAATCCTTCCCTAGGTGTTCGCATCACTCGCATTGGTTTACTCTAAACCACTTGACGAACACGTAATTAATGAGGAATTAAACCTCTCCTATACTAGTCTTCTGCGGATCATGGCGGGGATATTTATTCCTCATATACCTTTAACTAATAGTTTTCGATGACGCCACCTCAACGATGAAGTTTAAACAACTTGCCAACTTTATACTACGGCCAGCATCGTGAAAACATGCTCCGCTCCCGATGAAGGAGGTTAAACGAACATGTTGCTTCAATACTGCATGGTATACTCGCTCGCTTGTATACAGACATGCGCCCTAAGGTCTCTGATTTCCTGCCCGAGCACAATAAAGTTGTCACCACGCGTTATATATGTAGACGTTCTAAAAATCAGGGTGTGTAATACCCTTGCGATAGAAAAACAAATCAAAGTTTTTTCGCCCTTTGGTGACATACTTGTGCTAATTAATCAGCGATCTAGGTTTCTATTACTTCTGCGGTATCATGAAGCTTATGGCTGGCGAGCTTACCGCAAGGCTAGGCGTTGTTTCGAAAATTAAACTGAACTAACTACAATATACGGGTAATACGAGTAAAATTCTAACTTATTTACCATGCCGCTGGTTATGAAACTTCTACAATATTACTCTCTACTAGGAACCCTCCTGAGTTCGTCGCGGTACGTAAGATGACCTAGACATTTGCATGCGTCATCGCAAAATTCGGATTTGTATAACCCTGTAGTACGGCTTCCTAATACACGCACAGGCACAAACAATTATAGCCGTACGTCTAGAAGGCAACCTCAAAGGAACACAATACCAAATACAATACATAGGCACAAATACAATACAATACTAACAGAAATGAAATTATAAATATAATTAATGCAACAAAAAAAAATACAATTCAGGATAATAAGATGTATGCATGGCAGATAATCAGATACGGACAAACACACAAGAATTATAACTCTCAAGCCTTTACCTGAGATCAATAAAGTCAATAATTAATTATCTCCAAGACTCTCAGTCCTGTTTGCATATTATTAAACCAACATGGTACAGAACCCTGGTCACCCTGATCGGCGAACAATTGTTCCATCATTCGTTGCATCTCAGCAGGAATGTTTTTTAAGCCAAATGGGGTGACCACAAACCGATATTGTCCCCGGCCCTCTACAAGGAATGCCGTCTTACATTTAGACTCTTTGCTTAATGGCATTAGCCAAAACTCATGGCTCAGATCTAAAGCAGTGAGGTAGCGCGTATCTCGAAGATTGTCGAGAATTCGGTTGATGTTAGGTAACCGATAACAGTCCGTCTGCGTCACGGAATTTAGTTTGCGGGGTCCAATACGATTCGAGCAGAAGCATCCTTTTTCGGAACAATGGAGGCATTATTGAGCCATTAACTCCTACTCGAATGAGAAAACGATTCCGGCGTAAGCCCGGAACGCTTCAAGAAGGGAATACCGAGCACCAAGCAAGTACCTAAAGAAGGAACTACCTGGAATTCCACCAACACAGTTTGGTGATCATAATGTAAGGGCAACTGGATCGTACCCAGCACCCGATGTCCCTGACTATCAGCCGTGTGAACGACTCCCTCAGTAGTTCGCATAATAAACCGTAAGTCCTTAAAATTCTTATACAGATTACCACCTATTACGTTAATTGCTGCACCTGAATCTAGCAACGCCCTAAATGGTGAGCCCTGAATTTCACAATGAAGATAGGGTCTCTCATCCCTTGCATTTGAAATTTCTATGGCACTAATGTTACGGTTATTACTTCCTAATTCCATTGTTTTTGACCAACCCCTTAGCTCCGAATTACCTTGACCGGGTTGGTCCCCTATCTGTTTTTTGGAATTAAGGAGCTCGGCGGCGGACGCGAAGTATCCGTCAGCAAAGTAAAAGGTCTAGAAGTCTCGGCACGACTCCTTACGCGATTACCTGGCGACTTATCCGGTTCCTTCTGGATAAGTGGTTTGTGCGGACAGTCGCGGGCAATATGATGCGGAAGATTGCACAAGAAACACCTCAACAAGGTCGGCCCTCTACCGATAACCTTCTGTGAGACGGATGACACACGTGCCCTTACCCTTGGCTGCATCTGCAGCGGCCGGGGTGATACCTCACCACTCCTGTTCATTTGTTCGAAAGAGGCACATACTCTTTCCATCTCTCGTACTGACGCAGGCCGCGTACTGACAAGGACTGAGCTAAACCTAACGTGAAGCCCTCTCTTGAACACCTGTAACAGCTCCACCTCTGTCAAGGCAGAGTCCAGTGTACTGTTTACCTCCAAAATTCGGGAGATATAATCGGTGGAAGATTCTTCGTGACCCTGCTTGGATGCCCAAATATCCAGCTTTCTATCTATCATAAAACTCTCCGATTCGAACCTCTCCAAAAAATGTGCCTTCAATGTAGCCCATCTCATAGGGTTCCTATACGTAATCCTGAAAAAGGTCAGGGCTCTGTCGCGCAAAAATTCAGGTAGGACGGGAGAGAGAGAGTCTACATCGAACCTACGTGCGTGTGCTATTTCCTCGAGCCTAACCAAAAACTGACGTACGCTACCCGAGCCATTAAACGGATCCACTGGCCACGATGAAAAATTGATATTTAATGGAGGTAATTGATTACCTCTAGTGCTAGGAGACGGCAACATTCCCAAGTCTCTTGAAGGGCAAGACCCGGTAAATGGCAAGGAAGAGTCCGAACGAGGGGCTGTCGCTCCGGAAACCAGTTCCATAGAAAATTCCGGGGCTCCTCGCAAATTAACATGTGCCTTAGACCTTTGAGGCAATATAACCTCTTCTGTAGGAGAGTGAACGAGGCCCCGATTGTAGCTCCATGCTTGCCGACGCAACCTGGGGAGTTTGTTACCCGGAGTGATTCCCCTTTCCATCAATTCCCCAATCAATCTCTCCTTAGTTGCACTCGTAATATTGTCAATAGGACTCATTGTGGACTTATCCTCAGCTAGCAAGGTGAGAGTTCTATCTGAAAGATTAGAAATCCCCAAGACTCTAGGCCACGCTGTTATTAATACGCGTTCCCAATCTCAGGAATAGCCTTCACCAGAAATTCCAATCGCATGTAATCGAAGAAAACAACTCTACCTTAAAGGCCTAAAATAGAATAATTCAATAAGTTCGATCACCCGGCCACGCTATTATAACACCGGTCTACTACTAATCTCGCCGACCAGATGTACGACAGCTAGTATTCGTCAAACTTAATTAGCGAAACAGCCGGACGGCTCTGAACGAATAATGTTATAGTTGGCAAACTTAGTGCTCTAAATATTCTATTTTTTGTTGATGATTTAAAAATCTTCAAAGCGATCCAAACTCCGGAATACGCCACTAACTCTATCCAACCGGAAAGAAAACGTAACGAATTATTCCTTGCCAATGCAACAAGGAACTTCTATCAGCTGCTAATCACCCGGCCAATCACAAGAAACTATGGCGTTCCACTAGCTCTGCCTATCCGATTACCGGCCAAACTCGAGATTATACTCCTCGTAAAACTACGCTCAACTCGATTTTTTCTAATTTTAGAAAATAACTACCTACACTCGCACAGCTTTTATCAACCGCACGTTATTAGTTAGTTATTATATTTTATTTAATAAATAAAATCCTCAACTCATACACAAAATGACCGCCAAACAAACGGTATTTGAATCAATTTCCGCCCGACCGACTTGACCGAAGTACAAAGCCTATGCTTTGTCGTTTTAGCGGTCCTGAATTGCCTTCAATTCTTTACCGAGTTATATGCAGTTAATCAAAACAATATAACAAAATTATACACCGTATACGATACAATAATGCACAAAATTTCGAATATCAAAAAAAGGAAGAAAAGAAAGAAGAAAACATAAAATTCTAATACACAGTATACAATAAAGTAATGCACAAGATATTCAAATCGAAAAAGAAAAGAAGAGAAAAAAAAGCATAAAATTCAAATACACAGTATACAATAAAGTAATGCACAAGATATTCAAATCGAAAAAATGAAAAAAAAGAAGAAAAAAACATAAAATTCAAATACACAGTATACAATACAGTAATGCACAAATTAGTACCAAAAGAAGAAAGAAAGGAAAAAAACATAAAAATACAAATTATACCGTCCAAGCTCGATGACGTACCTCGACGCCCCACGTTGAAGGGCGGTCAGTTTCAGACTTTTTTTGCCCTTTAATTAATTAAGTTGGATTACTAAAAGCCTGGATGTTACAATGTATGACTCTTACTCCGGTAGCTCAGTATAGGTAAAACAAGGCTCAGTAAGATCTCAAGATGTCGTGGGAAGAGGTAGGCATTCGTCAGTGCTTGGGTAGGTATAAATACATAATGAAACACATATTTGCTGTTAATTGGTTATATATTTAATCCTGACGAGCTGATACTCCGTCAGGAAAATCAAATGGGCAGATTTCTCTCTGCTACTCCGCTAACCTTTCAGATGGACAGGCAGTCGAAGTAATTTATTATCACACAACAGTCCGTTGCGGAAATGTGTCAATTCTCAAAGATTAGATCTCGCCAATCTCTAGAATACTCAAATATCACCATAAAATGACAAGCAAAAGAGGATAAATAAGGTTGATCTTACTCCAATACAGGACAAAATGTATTATCCCAGATCCGCTTCAAGTGTATGACCAGGTCGACTCGTATATGGCCCTCTGACCTTATACTGTTACTACAGGGCCGCTGATGTGAAGAAATTCCCTCAGTGGTTGGCGACCGCCAATTCGTGCCGTAATACACCCACACGACTCAGTTCCTCGGGAATTTACCGGACAAATTGTATCAAATAAGAATGAACAATCAAATGTGAGAAAAGCTTGTTCAAGTTCGCGAACAGCGTCCAGACGAGAATGATGTTGACTTGATAACTTCGTGGCGAGAATGAGCTCGGAAGATCGCGGTCCCTTAATTTAAGGGATCTCAGCCTAGCGCCGCCATTTTGGAACTCTATAGAAAGTCCCTCGCGACCGTTAAAAAAATCATAAATCTTTTCGTTATTTTGCCAATGAATAGTCTATTTAAACTTTCACAGCGTAATTAAGTCGAGAATCCTTTTTGTATAACATCCGGTGAAACTTATTGTTTAAGAGACAATACTGGACCCTTCTTTTTTTAATGTATCTCGAGTGAATTGTTATTCTCAGCCGTTGTTTTCAATATTTAACTATGTCCGTAATAAATTAAGCGCGACGTATTTCTTTAGAAAGGAGAAGAGAAATTTTTTGACCCCTTTTTTCTCTCTCGCATGACAATCGCGGTCATAAAAGCGCCTTCGCCCTCGAAATATATCTTGCGCAAAGTTTTATTTTCTTTTCTTAGTAACAATAGTTATCTGTGACTGCAATAAAACAGATCGCAGACGGAACACTAATTACCGATCCTCATAAAGTGTCGTGTATTTCTATACAAATGGGAAGACAAGCCAGCCACTCGAGGCAGTTAAGTTTGAAACAATAGGAAGCAATCCTTCTCGAAAATGACGCAAGATCTCCCTTTGACTGCTCTGGTTCACTATTTTTAATGGTTATTTTTTAACTACAATAAACTAATTGGTCGGCCGTACCCAAGTCCTGACATGCCTCAAGATATCGAAAATTCTCTAGAGAATCGAATACAACCAAATATTTCGGTCACATTAAAATGTATCAAAATGGTTCAAAAATATCGTAACCGTTCGACAATACCTCATAAAATAAAAAGTTTTCGAAAAATTTGGAAATATCGTTCCAATTCGAAAATTTCAAAAAAGTCGTAAATACTACGCAACATGGAAAATTCTCAAAGAATTAAACATATTTTAAATTCTCCAAATTTTTCTAACCAAACACAACAATTTCGCTTCCTTTACGTTTACGAGTATAATCTCGTCATGTACAATCTTCCATTATTCATAATTCTCACTTTATCTTATTTTAAAATCTGGTACACTGGATTGAGCCACGTTTTCCTCGGTCTACCTCTTCCACACACGCCTTACACTTTTGACTTGTATACTCGCATAGTCATTCTTTCGTCATTCATTCTCTCCACATTTCCAATCTTAAAGGTCTTTTCTTCATCTTAAAACATTAATTTTGTCCATGCATTCATTTTTGATGTTTTTATTCCCCCTTGTTTTATACATTGACACTACACAAGTTTTCTTAGTGCGAGCATCTCCACAATATTAATCTTACTTTTATCATTTTTCTGCCAAGTCAAAAAAGTTCCATGAGTCAAGGTGCGCATCAACACACTGTTATGAATGGTCATTTTTGCTACTTTGATATGGCGTGGTTATTGTTTTTTTTAATTTTTTTATTAAACAAAGTAAATTATTGCACAAACATTTGTCAAGGCTATACCTATATACAAATTTATTACTTAACTAATCTTAATTACATGTTATAATTTATGCACTTACTTAATCTTATTTTCCTACATATCATTTTATTTTATTTATTCAATCTTAATATATGAGATCTTAGAAATAATTAACACCTACATACTACTTATAACTAGATAACAATTCTTACACTTATTATTTAGCAAAAACACGTCCACTCGTTCAGACTTCTTGTATTCCATCACATTCACTCAGACCTTGGTCGTCCCAGCTAATACTGTAGGTGGAATAGTCAGGCAACAGATAATGCTTCGGGAGCTTGTGCTTATAACGGAAGGGTAGGTCGGATTTACTCTCGTAAGCCCCCAGGGCAGCGACTAAGGGATTGATGTGATTTTGTTGGCTTTTATAGAACTTTACGGTCCAAGCGAGGATGTGGTGTTGTAGGGTTTCTTCTCGCTGTTCGGCGTGAAGTCGGCTAAGGTTTGTTCTGGGATGGGTGTTAAAAGATATCTTGAATGCCTTGTTCTGCACTCTCTGGAGTTTCAGGTGGTCCGTGTTGCTCACACTACCCCAAACGGGTGCAGCATAGGCCAAGATAGGACGAATAAGGGTTTTATAGAGGAGGAGCTTATTTTTGGGTGAAAGGAAGGTTCGTCGATGAAATATCGAACTGATAGCCCCTATGCCCTTGTGATCCTTCTGTCTGATAGTATTTAAATAGGTTTTCCACGTCAGTCGCTGGTCAAGGTGTAGGCCGAGGTATTTAACCACGTCCTGCCACTCAACCAGGCAACCACCGATAAATAAGGGCATCGACGGCACTTTTTCCTTGATTTTTCGGGAGAACATGATGGCCTCAGTTTTGATGTCATTGATTTTGAGCCTCCAGTCCTGGTAGTATTTCTCAAGGATCTCAAGAGCAATCTAAAGACGGCGACCAGCTCGATCCACCTTGAGTGACGATGCGTAGCATGTCGCATCGTCAGCAAAGAGTGCGAGCTTACAGTTTGGGGGAGTAGGAATGTCGTATGTGTAAATGTTAAATAGACATGGCCCAAGTATGCTGCCTTGGGGGACACCCATGGGGATGGGCATGGCGGATGACGTAGAATGATGAGTGGTGACTGTGAAACTTCTATTGGAAAGGTAGGATTGAAGTAGTTTCACAAGATATAGTGGAGTGCCAGTAAGGAGAAGTTTGTGTAGAAGGCCATCATGCCAGACAGTATCAAAAGCCTTCTCTAGGTCCAGCAGTACCATGCCAGTACTTCTGTTTCTATTGAAGCCCATCGACACGTCTTCCACGACATGGGTAAGTTGCTGGACCGTGTTGTGTCTTGTCCTAAATCCAAATTGCTAACCAACCTTGAGAACACTAACCTTGAGGCAACAACTCTCTCAAAGATCTTGCCAAGACCTGGAAGAAGGCTGATGGGCCTGTAGCTAGTTGGATTTTCGGTAGGTTTATTTGGCTTGTGGATAGGAACAATATTGGCTATTTTCCAAATACTCGGAAAATAGCCATTAAGGAGTGAGGCATTTATTATTTTAGTAAAAAAAATCCTCGCTTTGAGTGGTAACTGTTTAAGAAGGCTATTGTGTATAGTGTCGGGACCGGGTGCTTTTCGTGTTTTAAGTCTGTCAAGGATACGACCAATTTCGGATGGGGTTCAAAGTTGAACCTCGTTTTGGTTGGTCGGGGAGTAAGCAAAGCTGGTGAGAGTGTCATCGACAGCTTTGTTGACATCAACATTTCCAAAGTCGGAAGCGATTGAGTACGTATTCTCGTAAGCGTCCGCATCAAATGCTCCGTTTAACATGTTTTCTGTCACTATACTCCTTTTAACCCGCCTATCACACTTTAACATGCGGTCTAGATAACAGTTTCCATCAACCTGCTCCTGTTTCTTTGAGTAAACCCATACACTCGTATTATATATCATTTTTACCGTCCTTTCTATAACCATAATCTTTGATTTCACTACATTATTTTTTAAACATTTTACTAAGCATCTTCCATGCAGCTTATTTATCACATCTCTTAAATCGCATCAATACCTTTTCCGTCATCTTTTATATTTTTATAAAAATTAAACAATGAAGGTGGCTTCACATGCTCTTACTTTACACATTCATTCGTGCCGTTATCTTTCAATACTTACCTTATTTTTCTGTTCTTACATGGTCATACGCTTTTTTCGAGTCTTCAAATACACAAAATACCATTTACCAAACATGTGAATTCGGCGTGTTAAATGCATCCAAAACTATTAAAATTGTTCAAATCCGAATAAAAAACTCCTAAAATATTGAGAGCATCAAAATTAAAATACTCTGAATCGTTTTATTTTTTCAAGATTAATACATGTACCAATTATGATCTATAACTAAGTCAATAATTTAATAAAAGCTTAATGTTTGCCTCATTCATAGTAAAGAACCCCTAGATAAAATATAATTTTTGTACAAAATAAATGTGTTAGCAATTTAGAAGCTTTTTGTACAAAAGAAATGCGTTAGCAATTTTTTTATTAAATGTTTAGTTAGCCTTGTTGAAGTAAAAAAAAATACCCTCGAAAAAATTTTTTTTTATTGAAAAGTGATCAACGGATGTTCTGGTATTTACTTTAATCGTTTACTTTGTTTGGAAGTTAATTTTGAAACAGTTTTTCCCTTGTAAAGGTTAAGTACCCCTGCTCAAAAGTGTTTGGTCACTTTGTTGGAAGAGTTAAATTTTTTTTTATTTCAATATTATTTTATTCGCTTTGTATAAAACTGGAATGTAAATCTTTCACCGAAAAATGAAACAAAATTGTTCAACAATTTTCCGCTTCGTTGAAAGAGATTGCCTTTTGGCAAAAAAACCCGCTACATTGTACGTTGCACAAATAAATGTTTTAAAAAACAAATCGGTTCGCGGGCGAAGGTTTTATTATTCTAAATAATGAGCCTCCCTCCCAAAAGGTTAAGGGCTCTTGGAAAAAATAAAATTACACTGTAACGTCTTGTCAATTTTGATTTCGATGCGACGCTTATTTGAGAACTAATTCTTGGAAAAACGATTCCCTTAAAAGGTTGTAAACCACTGATCAATAGATTTTATCAAAATTTTAACACAACGAGCATTTTCGCCAAATCTGAGCGTGATCGGCACGCGAGCTTACCAGTTATCGTGCATCCAAATTTAAAAATACATCTATACATCTTCACATACACGTACATATGCATAGATACAAACGAAAAAAATGGTTTGATGATCATGCGCGACATTGAGATTATTTCAATGTCGATATGTTTTTCAAATCGAGTTTTATCTGTTGACAAAAAAATCGGGGTCTTCCATCACGCATGTCTTCCATCTTGCGGGTTGCGTGTTAGATTCCAGTTGGAGTTCCATTGTGGTTTTCACTTAAGCCCTCTGACATCTTTCGAGATTGACACATGGCTATAAGCCCGCTTGTTTGTACTTTTAACAATTAAATGTAATACAATTATACATATCTTATTTTTTATTTATTGCAGATATAAAAGAGCTTTTTTAAATACTAAGATATGATGAATACAAATATGAAATAAAAACCAATTACATTATTTACTTACAAGATAATGGAAGGATTCAGTGAAAGGAATAAGTGACAAGTGTGTGTGGGCGTTTTTATCTTTGAGCTATGTGTATGTATATGTTATATGTACATGTATACTTTAGCTTCAAAGTTTTTTCAATCATTTTTCAAGGCATATCGTGTACATTCCCTTTTTTATGAAAATATTATAAAGTTAATTTTTTACTTTCAAAAGATTAATTTTTAAAACCAAAGCAATAAGAAGATCAATCAAATGATTCAGTTCCCTAAAGAATAAGGAGCTTTTTTATTTCGCGTAATATTCTAATATCCCCTGGTTAAAGATTCGATCCTACAAATCGTTTTTTTAATATTTACCCCGAAAATAATTAAGATGTTCAATTCATCGACAGATTCGATGAAACTGTCGATAAATCGGACAGTTTGTCAGTGGTGATAGATATTGTACTTCATTTATCTGCGAGATATTCGCTCGACACTTGCACGAAACGAACGGCTGGGATAGCGCAACCCTCCCAGCGATACGCAACGCTATCTTGACATTTCACCGCCGACACGTCTTTGTGAAAAGTGGCGCATGATTTGTTACAATTCAAAAATAAAAGTGAAATCTGCTCAAAGTGGAATCTCGTGAAATTGTTTTCAGGTCAGTCGAGCTGAAAGGCAAAGGGATTTATTTCATGTCGTCCTTTTTATAGAGGAACTCTGCCACGAAGAGTTAAGCTTCTTAAAATATTCCGGTCTTATTTATGAGGGATTGTAAGGCGATCTTATTTTTAATGCTTTGATAACAATGCAGATAGAGAAGTATTGTTAAACGCTAAAAGAAATATTACGTTTTCCCATGTTTTACTATCTTTGGTGTTTGACTCTCAAAGTTACATCATTTTGAGACACTCGGCTTAATGCCAAAATTGTGACAGGTTATATATTCGTATAATATGAACTAAAGAGAGTTTTCTGTGATATTTTTACCGAATAGGTTTTTAATATACATGGAAAGTCGGGTGGAAATTTTCTACTTTTATTACTAAAGCTTATTTTATTTTTTCCATACATTACTATGAATTAAATATCTCTTAAAAATAGATACTTGCAAACTTGGATCAAACGTTAAAAATAAAAAAAAATCATTGCAAACTTGATTTCAGTGCCGATCAAAAGCTAAATATTGTCTTTATATTAAAGTAGTTTTCAATTTCCATGAAAAGTTAAATATTATATTCATTGCAAACGTGTATTAAACTCCTGTTAAAAGTTTAATATTATCTTCATTGTAAAGTTGGATTTCACTCCTATCAACAAAAGCTAAATATTACCGTATTTGCAAATTACGATTCAATGCCTAGCTACAAAAGTTAAATATTATTTTCATTGTTACCTTGGATTCAATTCTAGTTAAAAGTGAAATATTTTCTGGTTTGCAAAGTTGGATTCAATTCCCATTAAAGTCAAATATTTCTTTATTGCAAACTTCAATTCAATTGTCATCAAAGTAAAATAATAATATCTTCGTTACCAACTTGGATTTAATATTTTAAGATTTTTGTAAAAATTACCTGTGAGATGAGATATCCCGTTAAATGACGCTAAAAAGTATTTATTTAACTAAGTAATGTTTTGTTCTTAACTAAAATTTAGAGTTTTAACATTATTTTTCGAACATTGGAAGGATTCCGTTTTACTGTTTTTTCCGTCGGTTTCAAGGCAAATTTGAAAAAAGTTTTGGACCTTGGTGCAATCCGGAGGAATCCCCACAAGGTACTGTGTTTATTTTATGCTTGATGTATAAAGTTTATATCAGTTGACCTCTGTGATCTAGTGGTAGAATGCCATTTTGAAATTCATATAGTTTTATTTCTCTGGCGCTATTTATGATAGTTACCAAAGATTACTGTTTTAATTTGACTGAATTTGCTTGCATTAAAAATCAAAGGTTTAGCTGCATTGAAGTTATTGGCAATCTGTAAGCTGTATTTTAAGATAAACGTTTATACCAGTATCCTTGTCACATGCAATGAAAAGCATCTCCCTATCGATTTAAGTTTATTGAGGGTAAATAATCCATCTGGTTTTGGGCTCAATTCCTGATGTCGATTTTATCTACTGAACCAGTATTTTTTTCACTTTTAGACATTCTAATATTTAAAATTTTGTTGGATAAAAGAATCAAATAGCAAAAATCCTACGAGTTTGAAGTAAATGAGATAAAATAGTAAGTGTAATATTTTTTATTTAACAATTAATTTGTACTTCGTTTAAAAAAAATAGATCGTCCATCCGAACATTCTCATCCCCGCAACACAGAATTTCCTTATTTGTGCTCTTTTGATATATCAAACTGTTTGTCTAAAGGGTGAACATATCTAATACAATAAACCTTTCTTTGTTGTCGTGGAATTTACAGATTTTTTATTAAAGACATAATCTAGGATGAAAGTAAACAACTAAATAAGGGACCAATTTGGAAGATTTCTTCAAAAGTGTAAGACGTTCACAAAGTCTTGTCAAATAATATTATTTAAAAAATAAATGTTTTTTTGAAATGTTAAAATAATAACGACTTATTTTCAGATATTAAAATGTATTTAAATCATCATATTGTTCTCATAGATTAGCCATAACAAGAGGTCTGGTCTCTTCAAAATACTTCAGGGTTTTTTAGACGTGCTTTTAATGCTGTGGATTTTGATTTATTGTTGACACGCTTGCATTCTTTGAATTCTCACAACCGGTTACTACTTGGTTTTTGAGTTGTTCAAAGAGAAAGGCATCAATCATGTATATTTTAGTGAAGGGTTTCAGACCGAACTGAACTCTCTGCAGGTGTTCCGTTGGATAGTATTCTCTTACCATTTATTTCTTCTTTATTAACTCTAATAAGTTGAATGCAGAGGACCTGCAAATATATATCCAATTCGATACTGTATGTATTCATACGACTTTAGAAACATTGAATTTGGATTTTCGGTAGATCCCAATTAACCCAGTAACTTGCACAAATCTGCGTAGCATTTGTTCATTTGGTTGAAAAAGATTGCCGTACGGCAATAAACACGCCATTTGTATACTTGCAAACTAAGTATCTAAACAAATAAATAACAAACCCCATTGGAATTATGATCCTGCGTTAGTTATTTTAAAAATTTGTGCAAAAATCTAAAATAACATTTTTGATCCCAATTGACTTTTGAATGAATTATTTTAACCTTGCTATCGATTATTAATTAAACAATTGTTTTTTTGTAATTCAGACTTGATTACACCTTATTTTATTAACTCTAGTTGCTCTTATAAACTGCCTCTAAAAATTCAGATTCACATCATTTTTGTAGGGATTTTAAGTTCGAGGTTCCGTCACATGCTAAAACACCTGCCACTTGACCTGGTTCTGCGAAAAACCGCTAATTTTGATTCATTCATTATTATAGACCCAACCTATTTAGGCAAAACTTCTTTATTTATTTTGTGTGAGTATGCAGGATTAAAAGGTGATTTTTCAAAGTACTTAAGTTTAACGACTGCACAGCTTCGTCAGGCTTAAAGTAATTTTAATATCAAGGTGAATTTCTGGGCATGCGTAGTATTGGTATGCACAGAAGCAGTGCCGAATGAGCAAGAAACAATTTTAGATTAATTTTAGAAAATAATATCATCGTAATCACCATTATCTTCCCCTTCTTTTGGAAAATGGTTTTAACCTTGCCATCGCAGATTTCTACGTATCTCAGTTTTTGGCTAACTCTTTTATGACGACTTCCATGACTCCTAGTTGGTAAAATTCTGTGCTTCTTGCGGGTTTGATATCCGTTAGTACTATTTTTTGGTTTTAACGGGAATCGAACTACTACTAAGGGTTCCAGTCTTGTGTTCACTTTAGGCTTTTTAAACGTCTTTTTCGTGTGTTGTAAGAGGTTGATACATGTTAATAAACCCGCCAGGTTGTACTGTATGCAATTAAAGAGTTTAAACAACTATTTCTACTTCATTTTGATCAGTTTAAGTATCTTGACAAAAAAACTCGGCTCGTTTGTCTCTGGAATCAATTAGTAACCCCAAAACTTGCACCCTCATTGGCTTGTTTCAAACAGTTACTTAAAATAATTTTATCTCTCTTTACTGATAAATCCTTTTTCCTGATCGATTTTCCTGTCTCTACCATTAGTGATTTCAAATCAAAATGTATATATTTTTTGTTTCCTTTTTATTTGTAGTTTGAGTTTGTTGTGACTTTTTTCAATCGTGTTTGTTTATTTGTAACCTAAAAACTACTCCTGTCTACTTGGTTTGAAGATATTCCCGTTGGGCAATAAACCCACCGTTTGTATAATTGAGAAATGAAGTTCTATTTGCTTCCTATGAATTTTCGTTCATTATGAGATTCTAAGGAAAATGGATCTTGGAGAGTGAGATATAATGAGGAGTTATACAGCATATACAAAGAGCCCAACATCATAAAATACATCAAAATTGGGAGGCTACGTTGGGCGGGGCATGTAGCAAGAATGGGAGAAGAGGAAATGCCTTACAAAGTACTCTTTTCCAAGCCCCAAGGAAGACGTAGGATGGGTAGACCGAGGCTTAGGTGGATGGATGGGGTGCAGAATGATGCAAACGTGATTGGCATCAGGGGCTGGAGGAGTGCATCCCAGGATAGGGGGGAATGGCAGCGACTGCTGGAGGAGGCCGGGGCCCACAATGGGCTGTAGCGCCATTGATGATGATGATGATGAGATTCTCACTTTATTTATTTATTCTGCTTTATGCCTCCGTAAAAAAACTGTGAAACGTTTTACTTCTTGTATTCTGAGTTAATATACCTATAGGGCTAAGTATACTTACTCAAAAACAATAAATCAAATCATTCAAGCAATTCAATAACGTATTGTAGATTCTCTTCTTTAAACTTTATTTCATGCAGTGCATTATTTTATAGCACATGCAAATTGATAGCTGTATTATTCCGTATTCCCGATATATTTAGGATCTGCGAATCCTTGTCAATCATTTTTTACTTGACGCAATCATATTTCCGAGTTGAGTCCGCAAATCGCCGAGAATCTTCATTCACTCGACAGATTGTCTATTTTTCTCCCTATCTTTGGTAAAATCTTACTCGCCCAAAATCTCGATGTTTCTTATCCCGATGCTAGTTAGTGGTTACTGAATAGACTGGAGATACTCCAAAATGTTTGTTTTCGGTTTATTTATATCCTTAAAAAATAAGTCCATATTTTCGAATACCCTTGCTACACTTAAATAGCTTAAAATAAAAAAGCTGAGAAACCTTCATGTTCTGTCAACCCTATTTGGAATGTTGATTACTCGAAGCTGTTCTTGGTATCTGCGTGAAAAAATCGATTTTCTTTCTGGGCATGGACTGTCCGTTCGATCTGGTGACGGCAAGATTCTTTATGTTATATTATTTGTATTTTTATTTATAGTAAAGGCATTATTTTTATTTATAGTTGAACATTGTGGAGGTTTAAAAACATTATAATTTGTTTTATCAAACACTATTTATTCCACGTTATGTAACGGTATAATAACCCTTCAAGGCTTTCATCTCATTATCAGAGAAGCACACCCAAGAATTGTTCGAGCTTCCAAGAGTCTTATTTGTGCTCTTCTGATGATGAGGTGAAAACCTTGAAACCGGTAGGGTTATACCGTTACATAAAGTGGAATAAACAGTGTTTGATAAAATAAATAACACTTCGTACATTCAACTATCTGTTTATTTTGTTATATTATTATTCTATCAATAATAACGGGTTCGAGTTCTGAGTTAGAACGCTGTTGAGGAGAGTTTGTTCTCTAAACCAGTGCTTCCCAAATTGGGGGCCGCGGGATTTCTCGTGGGGGTCGCGAAAATATTCCGTACAAAGTACAACTATTCATGTGAGTATTAAATTGTTTCATGTGAGTATAGTTTTTATTTTAAAAAAAAGTTTTTAAGCAAGTTCCTATAATTTTGTGTTGAATATAAATATGTGTATTTTAATTGTAATAATTATTGCCAAATAAATCTTCAACTATAAAAATAAGGTTTTTTTTGGGGAGGGGGGGGGATTAATTACTTCAGATTTAGGGGGCCGTTACATGAAAGTAATTGGGAAGCAATGCTCTAAATGACGGTATATAAATTATCATTTTATTATTATTATTTTTTGTATTCAACTCTGCACAACTTTTAATGATCTTTCTAGCTCAATCAGATGCGCTTCATCCTTATAATTTTTAAAGAAAAAAACATATTTATTTCAAAATATTCCTCGTCTCTACCTCCTTTGAAATTCTCCTTTTTCTAATTTTCATTGTGATTTATATTTTGTCTTCATTTTTGTCATATTTACTCAAATATTATATTAATTCACAAAGTTTAAGACGCGGCCATGGATATCGCTAATAATTTTGTAACAAAAGCTGGTGTATTAGAAGAAATTTCATAAAGCAATAAATCTTTCAGATGTATATGATAATACTTCCATGAATGTTTATTAAAACCACGAAACTTCCTCTCTTCTACAATATACTCGTATATATAATTAATTTGATTTTTTTTACAGCTAACGAGCTGGCCTTATGGTATATAGCCCCTCGTTAATTAGTTTTTATCGGACAATTTGTTAGCTTATTTGAAGCTATTTTTAACTTCAGTTTAATGGATTCTTTTAGTATTCTACAGGACTTGTAACGTTATTTATTAACACCCTGCATATTGGCGCCTGAATTTCAAAATACCCTATTTGTCCGGAGAGAAACAGTCCGAACGTTCTGAAGTCTATTTGTTTATAGATGCCTGGGAGATTTGTTTTCAGGAGCTTTGTTCAGTATTTGTTTACTGCGGGAGGACCCGATAGGATGGGACGCCGTCAGTTGTACGACCAGAACAACATTCTGGCCATCATTAAACTTGCATCAGTTTGTAAAGTTACACTCCATCTGCGCCGGGTTTCTCAAGGCAAACATCGATAGAATCAATAAATAAAAAGCTCGTTGACACATGGTTTCAGAGCGGAATAACTCCGTTCTAAAGAAGCTTCATTACTTGCTGTAAAGTTTATGCTGGTTTTTTTATGATGTTCAACATACATGTTTACCATCACTTACCAACCAGAAAGGTATTACATAAATAAAGGTTTATTCAAAGCAACATGGTATATACATATCAAATTAAGTGATAAATGATGAATGTGAACTTAAGTATGATGTGTTGAGTAAGATGCAGATGCGCACTCTAAGATGGCTTAGGCATGTGGAACGAATTAATGAAAAAATACTTACAATATAAATATATGAATCAAATGTAATTGGAAAATGTGTGTTAGAGGAATACTGATGAAAGTGTGGTTGGATCAATCGAATAATATTTTGAAAGGAGGAAGGGTAAAAAGTCCGATAAATCGAAGGTGTTGTATAAGAAGGTGTATAGATGTAGAGGAGACGAAGGATGTAAAATATCCGATATGAAAATGGTGTGATGGTGTATATGTATGTATGTATCTATGAAGATATATATCTTAAAATTACACATATATGTACCATATATGTTAAAAATATGGTAAAAATACATTTGAAAGAGAAGCTACTCTTTTCAAACGGTCAGGGCTTATCTCATAACATCATTCCATTCGAGATTTATCCTCACTAATACGAGTAGATGGTCAGCTCGGCCGCCAGGACGTCAGATGTTTTTTTGTTCCACAACCTTGTACATGTAAATTATAATTAAAAAAATGAAACATAAGCAAAAAAAACGTTTTGAATAACGACTCGGATTATTGTGGAATGCTCAGTTTTATTTAAAAGTCTATCCATGTTTGTAAATCAAGAAAACCAAACTTGTTTCTCGTGAACGAAATGAACAAACTGT
This sequence comes from Odontocerum albicorne, assembly GCA_949825065.1. NCBI lineage: Eukaryota > Metazoa > Arthropoda > Insecta > Trichoptera > Odontoceridae > Odontocerum > Odontocerum albicorne. Next base: position 14,568,533 of record OX463850.1, read on the forward strand.
CTGTCTTTTTACAAACATATTTGTAGGTTTATATTTATTCAACAACTACAGTCTGTTTGACAAGAGCGTGTACGGCTACATTTTTTCCTGGAGACCATAAGAGGGTAGATTCAAACGCGAGCAGGTAGCAGGACCCTTCCATCAAGATGCTTTGTATAGAAAATCTCAGTTGTCGTTCGACCTTGGTTACACAAGAACATATTTCACCATGAGTACCACGTACGCGTTACGTTAAGAAGCCGTGTTTCTGTGTACACATCCGAAAGGACCGAAAATGTGATACGGAGCCGCTGCTAAACACATGAGAAATTCGAAGACATTTGTAAGTAAGTGGGTGGAACGCTATTCCGACGTAAAAAACGTCGATGACCTACCAGATCGTGACACTGCACAGAAAATGACGAAAAAGGACAGAGTGATTTTACGGGTGTTTGAGAAAAATCTTCGTCTATCATTGTGTAGCGCACAATCGGTTTTGCGTGAAAAGGGTCTAATTGTATCACGTGACACTATAAAAATACGTTTACTTGATCATGGAGTGAAATTTCGAAGCACGGTGAAGAAACCAATACTGCCCGAAAAACGAGTCGAAAAAAATGGCTTGGGCGAAAGAAAATTTGGATCGCAATTGGGACAATGTAATTTTTACGGACGAAGTTTCTTTTTTGGCACGTTCTTCCATCAATCATACCTGCTGTGCCCGCACCAATAGACTCATTCAGCGGACCGTTAAACACCCGGTAAAAGTCCACGTCTGGGGCTGTTTCTCAAAGTAGGGATTTGGCACTTTGCACATCTTCACGAATAATTTGAACGCTACCAAAATGGTTAAAATATATCTCAGGGCTTCATTACCATCTGCCCAAATGTGGTTTATAAGAAAAAGTTAAAATTGGCTACTACAAGAGGACAATGACCCAAAACATCGGAGTCGTCTTTGTACTGCGTGGAAACAGGAAAATGACTTGACCTAATGGATTGGTAGTCGCAGTCACGATATGCAAATCGCGTAGAAAATGTTTGGGCACTCATGAAGTACAAGCTCCGAGGGAAAAAGATCTGGATCGTCAAGCAGTTATTTCTACAGATTCGACTTATATGGAAGTCTTTTCCCCTAAATTATGCTATAAAATTAGTAGAAAGTATGCCTCGCAGATGCCGGGCAATTATTGCTAGTAAAGGTAACTGGACAACTTGTTAATAATAAAGCATCACGGTTTATATCATGTAGTATGTGTGTATTTTTTTAATGCCTTATCCCAAATTGGAGGTGCATGGACGCGCGGTTACACTCTGAACTTCCGGGTGGAAGGTCGTCGGTTCGAACCCCGCGCTGTACTACTACCTTCGAATGATACAGGCACTTTTTCCGCCTAGTGTTCGAGGGTATGATACCTATGACTTTGATCATATCTATTCTTAAAAAAAAATTGTTTTTCGGGTTTCGCCGTACACGTTCTTGTCAAACAGATAGTATATTCAGTTCTATTTATTTATACGAGTACATTATTGAATAAAGTCGTTTCTGCGACTGACAAAACTACATAAATTGGCAAGCTTACTAATTATTTTATTGTATACCATTTTTGTTGTAAATAATACAACCAGTGGGTTGTTACGTACATACCCAACTGGTTTTTTTTTATATCCACTTTGCACGGATTTCTCCTGTTACACAAAGAGGGTCTACTTCTAGCGTTAGCTTATTCGTTAGGAATAATATCAGCCAGGATTCTCTATACCACACGTGACTGAGTGTTTAGCCATGATATTCGTCCTGTAAGTTGGTATGTAGAACAGAGGGTGATTCCTGGCACGGCTATATTTATTGGGTACATATAAACTTAGTGCTTCTAGAATCGCGGGACAGTTAAAGCAACCTTGGAAAACCTTTATTAGAAATATCGCAATGGATTCATGCCTTCTTATTTCAAGGCATCTATAGTTATACACCGTGAGAAGTTCGGCATGGTGAGCATATTTTGGGTAATCGCCCTTTGTTCTGTACCATAGATATCTGAGGATTTTTTTTTTGTATTTGTTCTATTTTGTATTATTTGCTGGTTGTTATTAACTGGCTCCTCAGTGAGATACAGGCAAAATCCTAGTTTACTGGGGACACGACACATGAGAGGCAACAAACCCAGATCCATTTAAATTGTGTGTCCAAATTAAATTACTTGTTTTTTCGAAAATTGTGTATTTATAGATTTCTTGCTATGTATAAATAAAATTAAAAAAATAAACATACATTCCATCGTCACATTTATCTCTCGGTGTAGGCAGATATGACAGAACGGCATACTTTCCTATCTCGACACACATTTTTTACATCGTACATTTCTCTGGCTTTCTACGTGTCTTTCTTTCAAAATATCATTCACTAGATCCAAGCATACTTTCCTTGGTCTTATTCTTCCACTCATATTTGCACTATACAGGTATATTTGTTTTGTTAGTCTTTCTTCATTCATTCGTTCTACATGCTTAAACCATTTCAGGATGCTCTTCTTTATTTTATTCACCACATCAGCCTCAAGTTCACAATCACTCCTAATCACTTTATTTATAAATGTAACATATTCTTAACGAACTAAAAATAAATAATGCATATTATCATAGAAATATCATCATCATCATCATTGTTTTCAGTCTGATTCACTGTTGAACGTAGACTTTTCTATAACTTGCGAAACCTTTAATAACATAACCGATAAGCTAATTATTGCGTTGTATTAAATTTTCGTTAAATACAGTAGAACTTGTTTGTATTATTGTCGTGAGGCAATCTATTCCAACCAATAAGAAAAGTATTAAAACAGTTTTAAGTGACACCCAATTCTGGAACTTTATTAAAAAATCGAGGCACCAATGGGAATCGAACCCGCTATCGGAAGTCAGGTGTCTTAACAAGAAGCGACTGACGAAGAATTGTTGAAACTTAATTTGTAGAACAAATAAGATTATCCTATTTTAAAATACCTGTTAATTGGATAACCTCTTTTATGAGCATATGGGATTTTTTAACTTTAATTTATCAACATGGTCTCTCGCCTTTCATATTCCATTACGGAAAAATTTATTTAATATTTTTTTCATTTGTGATCCAAGAAAAGGAAATATTTTCTTTTGTATTTGTTCAAGAAAATACAAACGTGTACAGCGCTTTTTCTTCAGTAAGTTGAAGTCAAGGGCAAAAAGTAATTGTGATTTTGTATTTATTCATTTATGTAAAATGTTGTGCCAGATTAGAAAATATATAATGGCAAAATATGTTTTATACTGGGAATTGATAGAAAAACAACATGAAAAGGGTGGAGAAACTTTTCGTTCACAATTTAAAAAAAATATCAACGTTTTCAAATTTCTTCAAATAAAAAAAACTCTCAAAAATGCTTATACTATCCGCTGGATGCTTTTTTATTTCAAGTATTCTTTATTCTTTTGAAAAATATTTTTCTAATTGTATTCAAGTAAACTTTGTTTTATTGGACTGAATAAAGTGACTGAGGAAACCTGTACACTGCAAAGGCAGGTAACCGAGAGAATTTGAGATTTGTCGTCGTAACCTGTACCAGCAGCATCCTATATATCAGTGCTCTGCAACCTTTTCTCACCTACGACACACCAAAATTCTTCCTAGAATTCCGCGGCACACCAAAAGCTAAAATATATAGGTATTAAATTAGGCATGAGTCTTCAGCGACGCGCATAAGGGTCATTTTTCTTTGTCTATGACTAATTTGGTGCGCTACGCTACACACTACGCAGTTTTCAACAGTTGGCACCAGTTATTGTGTATTAAATACATAATGAAAAATTGTAAAATGTCAAATACTCGTACATTGAATTTGACCGCGGCACACCTGTATCCGGCTCACGGCACACCAGTGTGCCACGGCACACCGTTTGCGGAGCACTGCTATATATTACGACTACTCAGTTATGAGGAACGCGGTAGATGATGATGACATTTTTTTTGTTAAGTTTGATTAGAGATAAATGCAATAGTGCAGTGGCATTCAAACTTTTTCGTTTCATGGCGCTCTAGTATATAAATATTTTATCATGGCTCCCAAAAACACCTTACTTATTAGTAAGATTGGTGAGCCTGTTGTTTACCACATAATTTATCATGTTTCGGAGTCAAACTTGACAACTGAATATATATGTAACATATGTTTGTGTGTATTTACTCGTTTGTATACATATGCATTATTTTTAATTTTATATAATTTAAAAAAAATAATTTTTTCCATGTAATTTTTCTTCTTTTTTAATATCTTGTATTTTTCAAAGTAATTGGGCTAAGCCTGTTTTGAAAAAATAAATAAAAAAACTGCCTTAATTTCCTGTTCTACGTTGAATTTTGAGTAATATTTGGTTTTTTATTGTACCTAAAGCTGAAAAGTTTGCTTCGCAAAGGTAATTCATCGCAAATGGAGCCAGGATTCGTTGAGTTTTAACTCTCAGCAAGGAATATTCAACCATTGTTGAATTAAAAAACTTAACGAGGTTTATATTGACAATTTTGTTTTCTCCATGTACTTATGTTATATTGCCTAAAATTACTAAAACATTTAAAATCCTACGGTACCTCTGAAGATTAATTGCTGCGTCGCAGGATGCCATAAATAATTATTGACATATGTATTACTTCCAATCTGTATTCATGGGTGTCAGTATCTATTATAGTTCATATATACATTTTAAAACATTACGTTTTTTATTCAGACAACTGTCATCTTGATCTTACACATAATAGTTCTTCTTACATTTATATCTCTTTATCAATAACACATTTTATGTTATGGCAATATTTAAACTCTAAATAGAGAATGCTTTATTCAGTGCATAAAAAAATAGATGAAAAAATACAATTATATTTTTAAACAACCCCTAAGTAAACCAAGTACACATGTCAACATTCTCACAATATGTTAATACTCAATTAATTAATAATATACACATCCATTAACATACCACGGAACATTCTATAAGCACGCAGCTTAAATTGTACCAAACCAGCCTTCATACTTGATATTAACATGAATAGCAAAATATACGTGCATGCAAAAAAAACGTAAAATAAATTAAAATGTGCAGCGCAATCGAAAACCTAAATCGTCCCCAAAGTTGTTAATATCCCTACGTTTTAAAGTATTAAAAAAATAACAAAAGTAACGTGATGAAAAAACAACGGACCTTATATAAATTCAAACAATCATTCAATATTGCAGAATATCATTTGAAAATGTGAATTATCTTAAATGATTATTTGTTTAAACACATTACAAAAGCTCTAAAATACATTTATTTCACGGATAAGCTTTTCAATATTTTAACTTCACATTTTTTACAGCTGTAGTGGGGAAGTCGACGCTAGGAATGAGGAAAATATCTTAAGGTTTATTTTCAGCACGTAAAATACGAGGGTGCATTTCACGCCTGAAAATTATTAGCCACTGAATCGCACGACGTGTTTACTGCAAGGAAAGTAGGCGAAAGAGAAGATTGATGGATGAGATAGTCAAAGTGTGACCCTTCTTTCGAACACTAGGATCTGCGAAAAAAATGTAGCGAAAAATATTTGTTTTTTCGTGAAATGAATTTTTATGAACTCATTTTAGATTCAAATATGAAAACGATGTCGTTATCTTTGATACAGTGAAAAGGTCATTATTAAAACTTTTTATTTTTTACACCGAAGTGGTCACGAAAGATTATAGTTTGTATTTTATTACATTTTATAATATGCGTATACTTTGTAATATGCATGCACTGAGAAGAATATGCGGTGACAATGTAGAATAGAAAACGACATAAAGTAATCAGAGATGAATATGAACTTAAAAAGAGCACAACGAGATGTTTTGGCCACGTAGAGCGAATGAATAATGAAAGACTGACAAAACAAATGTCCAGTGCAAATGTGAATTGAAGGTTGCGGTGAAGGAAGATCAATAAAAATATGGTTGGATTAAGTGAATAATACGGTAATTAAGTGAAGAATAATTGATGCTATATAATATTTGTATCATATATGAAACCCCTGCGTTCGAAAATAAGGTTTTACCATTCAGGGTATTTTTAAAAGCCTTTTTATAATACTAGTAAATAAATATTTGAAATACTCAAATTGTCATTAACGGTAGAAGTATTATTAGAATATATATTTGGGTAAAAATATATGAAAAAAGTTTTATTTTAAAATTCACTAACAACGCTTTACTAAAAATACAGGAACCGTCTTATTTTCTTATATTATACAAACGAAGAGAATATTTAAAATACCTTTAGCTAGTTGAATAGTGTATGAATCTCTCCTAAAGGAATAATACCTCTAAGACATTCCTTCCAATCTCAGGTCGGGTCGGATTTTATAACTTTTTTATAGCCACATTCGTAGACGGACGGCAAACAATTGAAAGAAGTAAGTCATAAATAAAAAAGATTAAATGATTAAACAAGCTGCTTCAGGGTTTAAACGTAAAGTAAAAAAATGAGTGTTGTGTTTTTCTTTTCATACGAAATACAGAAAGTTGCGTAGCTTTTATTTAATTTTACATAACCTTAATGGATTTGCAGCAGCGGTTCTTGAAATTTTCTTAAAAGCGTACCACCAAAACGAAAAAAATCAGTACTACCAACACAAATGTCTCGTTTATAAAGGGGGAGCCAAGACGATTCTTTTTATTTATTTTATCAAGTAATCTGTGATACACACATTTGTTAAAGCATACACATATACAAATTTATTACGTATGAACTGAAGCACTATTCTTATTTTTTATATTACAACTATAGGCTAACAAAATTTTGATTTTCGTCACGTAATTTTTATTTTTAATAATCTTAATATTAATTTTTTTATAGAAAGTTAACACCTACACTACTACTTTAAAACAAGAAAACATTTCTTACAACTAATTATCTACACTCAAGTTTTTTTTAATAGGCAATCCACCCACACAAGGATAATTTATGCCACCACATCAAAGTCAAAAACTGCCATTATAAGATTTAATATAATTATTAAAAAAACAAAAACAACAATTTAAAGCTTTAAGTGTTTAAAATTCAAAAATTTAACAAGCAATCCATATTCCATATAAAAATTTAACAAGCAATGTAGAAAAGTTCATCGAAGAAAGAAAAATGCAACATTTATTGGACACGGCAAAGATGTGCCATTCGCAAAATCAAATTTGTTACGTAAGAGAAAACCGAAAAACATATAATATATAGTCTCATCATCCAGACCAATCCTCCGCAATATGGTGTTTAAAAATGGTTGGTTCACTACGTAGTCGCCCACCCGCAAACGACACATAATTGACACTTCCATCGTGTTCAGTCTCATTACATTAAACTACGGATTTGGGATAGATTGCTGGATTGATTTATATCTAGAACCCTTATTTACACCAGTTATATCTCATGTTAACACTCATCAGTGCCAAGTATCGTTTTTCTCAATTTAATGTCACACATTTTTAATTCATATCTAATAAAAAAATAATAAATACTAGGAAATACAATTAACTTTATGACTAACAAACAATATGATTAACAACATGATTTCATGTGATACTTATTCTTGTTTGAGAGAAATTGTTTTTTTTTATATCTGGTTTTACATTATTTAATTTTAAACATATTGAATAAATTGGCTCCAAGTCGTGTTTTGTTTTAATATTTGTTTTTTAAGCATTGAAGAAAATCCTGTTTCGCATAAATACATTGAATAAAATGACATTATAAATGTGATTTATCTTTCTAAAATGTATTTAAAATATTTCTTTCGTTTAATCCAGAAGTTGGCGAAAATAGTTTTGAAAATCACCCATTAAATTTTATTCAGATGTAATATCAAAAAGTTCCTTTTTTCGTCAAAAGAAAACTATTTCAAGTACCATCAGTTATCACTCGTGTACCACTAATGTCACACGTACCACTTGTTAAGAACAGCCGATCTACAGTTTAGTCGGAACGAATGCCATGTAAATATTAAAATAAAATACCGTACAGTAAGTATGTTATTATGGACGAATTACTTTCATAAACTTTTCATTTTAAGCAGTTTTTATTTTTTATGTTTACAATTTCATATAACTTCTTGACGACTACACTGGTCTGGTTGGTGAGACGCTTGACTTCCACCCAGAGGTTTTAGGTTCGATTCCTGATTGCACCCAAAAAAAATAAGACTTTATCTGGTAACTCTATTCGCGCGCGCCGTGTGCACGTGTGACTGATATTGCCTCTTCACGTGCTAATACGTGCTATAAACCGCAAGTTATGTGTCTATTCCAGTGGTCCTAAACTCTAAGACTTGATTATTGGGGCTGACAAAATATTGTCTTCCGGCCACGCTCTTGAATATTTCACTTAACCAGCTTTTTGAGGAGCGTCATAGGAAAAACGGAAAGAAGTGTAGCTTCTGTTTTCTTATCTACATAAATACATATTGACTTACATACAAGCATAAAATAACGCCAAATTGAGTATGCAGAGAAAACAGATTTCTACACCTTTCTATCCACACAAACAACCATTGCCTCATCCAGTCTCATTCCTCTCGTCATACATTCCTTTCAGTTTCTCTCACTTCTTATCTTTTCCTTACTCAAAATTTCGCCAACTAACGTATCAATCAACAATTCCCCGGACTAACCAACAGATGCCACCTATAATAACAAATCTATACAATTCTCAGTTAGTACCAACCTTTAGAAGTTACGTGTCAAACTTTCATGACATTCCGACATTTTGTCATTGAGTTACAGTGGTTTTAGTGACGCTACTTTTGCTATTTTCAAAACAATGGAAAGAAACGAATCTCGTGTGTTTGAAGGCAGAAATTGCAAAAAAAACGGCCCCATATGAAGAAGAAAAAAGTTCTTTTTCATCAGTACAATGCACTGTGTCACAAGTCGATGGTAACGATGGTCAAATTGCATGAGTTGGACTTCGAATTGCTTCCGCACCCACCGTATTCTCCAGATTTGCCCCCCAGCGACTATTGGCTGTTCGCAGACCTCAAAAGATGCTCGAGGGGAAGAGATTTGGCTGCAATGAAGAAGTGACTGCCGAAACTAACTCCTATTTTGAAACCAAAGATAAATCGTTCTACACGGCTGGCATAGAAAAGTTAGGAAAGCGTTGGAATGAATGTATCGCTCTTGAAGGAGACTATGTTGATGAATAAAGAAGAATTTTAGCAAACAAATGTTGTTTTAGTAGTTAGTCCCTCGACTTATTGATTGATGTGTTATATTCTTTTCTCAGCTTACCTTTTCCTCGCTCGCCATTCATTCCAGACACATTTATTTGTTTTGAAATCTTTCTGAATTTATAATTTCAACTGAAAAATCCAGTTCTTAAGAGCAATTATCCTTAGTCCGGTCATTATTTTTTTATACTATGCTGTAATATGCTGTAATAACAGAGATTGTTTATTGGCCTTTACAGTTCACCGCTCTTCTTTCTTTACGTCGTCCTTTACTGTCCATGCAGTGAGACTCTGGAATCAGTTACAAACCAATATAAGACTCGCTCCGTCCTTGGCATGCTTTAAGAAGCGACTGAAAAAACTCTTAATTTCTAGTCAGTAAAATAACGTGTTTCATTCCTGATTTTTCTTTTCCTTTCCTCTCCACCATCCTTTCCTTTCCTTTTGATTGATGATATCTCACTTTATATGAAAAATAGTGTTCGGGTGATTGTCCGTCTTTGTGGGGTTTGTGGGCATGTTCTCACGTATATGTTTATGGATTTCGTGGGGATGGATAGTCATTTGAATGATTTATGCGACCACGTAACTTGCTTCATTTACTTTTGTCTGGTTGGTTGGAAGAGATTGCCGCCTGGCAATAAGCCCGCCAGATTGTATTGCAATAAAAGTGTTAAATAAATAAATAAAAAATATCAAGTTTCCTTCGCAAAGCATTAATTTATACCCCATTTATTATGTTTCTATCATTTTTCTATGTCCAGGCTTCATTTCTATATCTCTACGTGACACAATTGTGTACTGTCATTAAAGGTTTTACGATAGTTTTATAGGCGAATACTGTTTTAAGTGCATTTTTTATATTGTTCCCTACTGTAACCCGCTTTTTAATATCGTCTTAAATAATACTCGTTCAAGGAACGGAAGAGAAGAAGGAAAATACTTGTAACAGAAAAAAAAAGATTTTAATAAGAGACCTAGCAGAATGGATGAATAGGAATACAAATCAAAATAGGAAATGGTTCTGGAAGGAAATAAATATAAATCGAGGAATAGATAAAGCAAGTGTTTGAACTGGATAAAATACAAGAATGTGCTCTTATCGATGTGGAAAATGTGAGAAGCCGGTGAAAGAAATATATTGAATAGGTTTATGAATGTGCTTATATAGTGTAAGAAATATGCCCACTTGTGATGAATGTTGAGGCGAACGATAAAACGCAGACAGGAATTTCCCTATCTAGATGAATAATAATAGATGATTCCAGTAAGTGTACAATGCAATAAAATATACCGAGTTAAGTTAATATTTGTATAAAAACATAATAATTTTAAAACAAAAAGAACAAACAAAAGAGCTATTTAAAAAAAACATAAAAATAAAATATATATTCACTTTGATTGTTCACTTCTTGTAACGATAAACATTTATGCAGTCTCTAGCCATTTTTTTCCTGTGGCTTAGCATACACTTTTGATTTCCAATGACAAAATAAATGAGTTATCAGTTCGCATTATATATAGTATTTATATATTCCCCATATATCATAAATGCATAAAAACTTTGCAAACGGCCTTGAGTAAATATTTTCGAAACACAAATATCTTTGCTGTCCAAATATCGTTAAGCATTATTATTATGTACTTCTAGTTATTTTAAACGAGTGTAATTGACCCAAAGTTCGCTTCAGTACAATGGCAAGCCATTTATCAGAAATTATTGATTATTTATCTTATCATTGCATGTTTTAAAGCGTCTTTTAATCGAATTTGCTATTTTTACAACGAACATCTTTGTCTATGAATATCGTCTTGAATATGACCAATAGTAATTAATATATTTGTCATTTGACAACCTTTCCTAGATTCTTTTTCTAGACCGGGTGCATTTTTTAGTAAATAATAGCCTTGAAAAATGTCACAAAGTTTTTCTGCTATATCTATATATTTTGGTCATCATCAATATTATAAGGTTGGCGTGTTTTTCTATTTCTTTCCGAAGTTTTTGTTCCAGAATGTGCCACAGTTCTTTTTCATGTGCGCTGCTGTAAATTCATCTTTTTTTTTCTTCTTTTTATTTGATGTTCTTCTCGCCCTTGTTCGGCTTTCCATGGAATACACCTTTTGTTGATTTCCTCAGGGTGAAAACCAACACTGTATAGTAGTTTGCCAATTGCACCACAATGATATTGGTAATCACATATAGCATTTCGACAGTTTCATTTTTGCTACATTTTAATTGATTCAAGATGCAAAATTCTCAACTGGCTGTTTTTCTAAACTTATGAAGGTAAGATGAGTTTTTTTTTATCTAATGACTGCAGCTTCTACCTTTCTATCCTAAGACTTAATTTGTTTTTTGTTTGTTATATTTTTATCCCATTAATATTTGTGGGTTCCATTTCAGAGTAAGATCGCCCTTGAGGAGAGTCTGCTCTCTAAATGGCGCTTGATAAATTGTTTTTTTTTTTTTATTAATGTGATAATATCTTAAAAAAAAACAATGTCTAGATGATTAAAATTAATTGCGAATAAACAATATAAATGACTCGTAACAAAAATCGGCAAGATATTTGGATCATTCCCTTCAATCAGTTTAATAATGTCCTATAAGTTTTTATCTTTTTTCCATGTCCTTTTTCTTGTCTACTTCTTCAAATAAAACGTTCTCTGCTTCTCGATTTCTTGTTCAGTAAAGTATATTACATTTAGCAAATTAAAAAAAAAACATACTTGCGAGCACGTTTATGAATTATCTTGTTTATATGGTCGGAATGCACCCTTTTCAGTTTAGTAATATTTTTTCCCTTACTGTTACCAATGGCATCGACTACACCAATGTGACAGTAAAAGCTTTATTTTTGCTGAATTATATTAAATAAGGTTGATGAAAAAATACTGAGGAAAACACAACTTAATTCAATACCGATATACTGATGTACATTTTTAACAAGCGCTGTAATTAACTTATGTTGTGTTACATTAAAAAAAAAAAAAAAAGTAAAATAAAGGTAAATACTCGGAAACATTACCTCTGTATTAGAATTTATAAACGATTTGTTTGAAATAGCAATTATTTGCTTATTTCTGACAACAAACTTAAACGTAAGAAAAATAATTTAATTTAAGTAAACTTTTAAAAATTACTCTATAGATTGGTTTTGTCAACATTTTTGTAATATCATTTTCTGATTTAAAATTTTGCAGTGGAATAAAAATACAATGATAATTTATATAGAACCATTTAGAGATTAAACTCTCGGAAGGCGCTCTAGATCTATTCACATTTAAAAAAATCGGAAATCTACACAATTCAAAACCAAAAATGCTATTTTAAGAGTCAATACTTGAAAGATCAAAAATATTACAAAATAATTTGAGTATAAGGATATGAAGGAGGCGCCTTACTTCCCTACATTTGCATGCCTTAAGAAAAATTATTTGAGTATAAAAATATGAAGGAGGCGCCTTACTTCCCTACATTTGCATGCCTTAAGAAAAATAATTTGAGTATAAAAATATGTAGGAGGCGCCTTACTTCCCTACATTTGCATGCCTTAAGAAAAATAATTTGAGTATAAGGATATGAAGGAGGCGCCTTACTTCCCTACATTTGCATGCCTTAAGAAAAATTATTTGAGTATAAAAATATGAAGGAGGCGCCTTACTTCCCTACATTTGCATGCCTTAAGAAAAAATGATTTGAGTATAAGGATATGAAGGAGGCGCCTTACTTCCCTACATTTGCATGCCTTAAGAAAAATAAATTCAAATGTCGTTACATTCAAACACAACAAAAATACTCAATGACTTTTATTGATACGTTGAAAAAAATCTACAAGGCTAACTCTCCAGAGTTTATGACAGGCCTGTTATTTTCTATACCTGCTTGTAGACTTATTGACGTATTTGTAGAAAGCGTTTATTTTATTCATTATAGTAAGTCTTAAATATTTTTTTGCAATAAAACTATAAATTAAAAGAAAAAACATAATTAGAAATATAACAATTTGTTCGATCAACTCATGCTTTATGAAATGTTTGTCCCTAGTTGATACTCAAAACCATTTATCGTATTTAATAAAGTCTTAAGGCTTTCTTCAAATAATAACTAATTCGCTATCAAGCCTAATTAATATAAAAAATCTAAGTGGTCACGATTTTCGTGAGTAATGCGATAAGGGAAAGGCATTTTCAAGTAACGGTTACACCTTGAGTCGTTTGGGGTTAGTTTATTCCAAAGTTTGAAACTTTTCAACCTCCTTTGAGTGGCCAAGATTTCAAGTTTTAAGCAAAAGGCTCAGTTGTTCACTCAATTATACCAAACATCTTTTTGCATTGTTATTTCTAATTTACAGGAATTTTAAATTTATTTCCTTTATTTTCGATAATATTTTAAGGAAAAAAAAACAACATTAATAGAATAGTTAATTTTTTATTATTCTGTTTTTAATACGATTGGTAGTAATAATAGTAAAAAGACAATTTATATAGCGCCGTTTAAAGAGCAAACTCTCCTCAAGGGCGCCCTAACTCAGGATTCGAACTCACTAATAAATGTTGATGAGACCTCTCAAGAAGGATTGCATTTAAGTGCTTTCTAAATCTGCACACGCCACATATATCTTTGACACTATAAGGAAGCCAGTCCACGCTACAGGACCAGTAACGGCAAAAGCTCTATCATATTTCCCCGCCCTGTTGGATTAATTTTGAACAACCAATTTATTAGATGAAGAAGAAATCGGCCTCAAAATTTAACTTCTCTTCGAAAGAGCATTCCTCAGACACAGATTCGAAAGATGCAATGAAGGCTTTTGTATTAAATGAATTGAATTCAATAAGGATCAGCGTGCGGCGTTAGGAAATAAAAACAACGGGGCACTAAAATATATATTCTCAAATCAGACAGTATCAACATCCGCTAAGATGATAGTCCACAAAAGTATTTTGGTGCCAATTTTAATTTATGGGAGCGAAACGTCGACGTGAAAATATACAGAGAAGCCGAATAAGTGCTATAGAGATGCGTGCATTGAGAACAATACATGGAATGACAATGTGTGACAGAATACGGAATGAAGGGATAAGGGATAAATGTAAATTAAAGGCTGATGTGTTGAATAAGATCAATAAGGCTACGTTGAGATGGTTTGGGCATATAGAACGAATAAATGAAGAATGACTAACAAAACATATATGCAATGCAGATGTGAGTGAAGACCAAGGAAAGTATGGTTGGATTAAGTGGACGATATTCTGAAAGATAGAAAAGTAAAAAGTGAGATTTGTCGTAGACCCTGGCAGGGAAATGGCGTGATGGAATGTATGTAAATTGATCCAATGGCTAAAAAGCTGCTTGACAAGTCTTTGTTGTAACTTTATTGTTCGTCTGATAAATAATATTTTTTGTATTTAGTTTGCAATGTAGTTTTCTGCTTCAATGTGCCGTTTTGCAGATCTCACCTATTGAGAAATAATTTCATGTATAGCTTAAGAAGTCCTAATTTACTGATTTAAATAAGTATAAAAAAACGATTATTTTAAGTTCTGGTTGTTTTTTTAATCAAGTTCCTTCCCAATGTTGTCGAAAATACCAGATCTATATCCTGTCATCTCAGAGAGATTCATACGGCCTATGATATGTGGTGTCCCACCAGCTGGCACTTCGACGGTTGTATCCGGAGAACCTTCAAGGGGGTTGGGGGCGGTGATAGCACTCCAGTCGTCCAGTGTTAGTATTTAACCATACATAAGGGGTTTGAGATTATTAATGCTCGGACACTATTGTAGCTGCTAGAAAGGATTTGTTCTCTGTTTGAGTTTTCAAAGTAAATTTTAATTTATCAGATTTTTAGCTATTTGAGTATTCTTGAAGTATTACACAATATTCCATTTGTAATCTATTTTTTAATTGGGTTTAGTCGATAATAATGTATTATATTTTTCATTTGAATGTATTTCTTTTCTTATTGCAAGTCATATTAATATTACGTAATATTTGATGAATCGAAGATCTTTACTTTGGTTACTTTTCAAATTTTTAGAGTAACGTTTTATATGGATTTGATATTTTTATTGTTTGAAAATATCAAGTAGAAGCAACATCAGATGTTTTAATCAATTCATAAAAAAAGACTATAATTCATAATGTTAGTTATTATTATATAATATTTTGTCTACCTCAAACTGTTAGAGATAAAGGTGGTATGTGCAGCTTTAGGAATAATTTGAAGACATTAAAAAAAAGTAGATTATGTATGAACACTACACACATACACCGCATTCCACCTAAAGTCGAACGTTTTTCTGTCATAAATCGAAAGATCTACAAAAGTTGGGTACCAATGAGCATCGAACCCTAACCAGTGGGAGACAGGCGTGTTAGTTACTAAGTCACGGATGTCGCTCTGTTATCAGTTTCATGGAGCTAAAATTGATGTGATTATGTTAACATTACTTTAACCCTTATCTTGGCAAAGTTCAATTTATCCAAATATTAACGTTTTTCTTTCATAGTTTTTTTATATGTAGCACCCACGTTACATTGCCAAAATATCAAATTTAATAAAACACACAAAGGACTATAAAATGATTCTATAATCTAAAACATGAACAATATTTACAAAGCTGAATTATCAACAAATAAAATGGTTTGAATAAAAATTTCTCTACAGGTAGTGATTAATAAGATATTAAGATTATTTACCCCAATTTTTAAAACGCACCCACGCTGTCTAGACATGTTAACTCGATGTCGTTTGAAAGATTGTAGCGTTGTCAATATTTATCACCAGATGATACCACTGCACACAATAGTGCATGTATAGTATTTAATGTGTTTCAATATTTGAAATTACGTTACAGTTTCTGGATTTAAAAAAATATCTCTAAATTAGTGTAACACCTGTGTTACAATGCCATGATAAGGGTTAAACGTGTT